>JAKNSD010000024.1:1951535-2423884 GCA_023525715.1 Cichorium intybus
TGTAGACATTGTTGGGTAAAATGATTGTAAAACACTTGTTGGGCCATGGTTAGGAGTGTTGGGCACCTTTTGGGCTTTCCATGGGTACTAAATGTGAAGCATGTAGCA
The DNA here is from genome assembly GCA_023525715.1 of Cichorium intybus. Lineage (NCBI taxonomy): Eukaryota > Viridiplantae > Streptophyta > Magnoliopsida > Asterales > Asteraceae > Cichorium > Cichorium intybus. The sequence continues at coordinate 1,951,644 of JAKNSD010000024.1, forward strand.
ATTGCGTGGGCCCCCACAATACTAAGTTTTCACATGTTTTTCCCACTTCAAGGCCCATTAGGGTGCGTTTGGTGGCAAGAACTAGGAGGGACTGGACAGGACTCAAGATTTTAAAGGGTGTTTGGCAAACGTGGAACAAGAACAAAACTGAAATTTGACCGGGTCAATGGGACAACTTGGTAAAATAATAGTCCAACCCAATTAGGTGGAACTGAATGGAACACGCGTCTTTTTTTTCTGCACTTGACGACCATACCCTTAGGAGTTATTCTTCCCGCTTTCACGTATCCACAGCAACCGGCTTCTTCTTCTTCATATTGTTATCTTCTTCTTCAGATAAGTAACAGTCCAGCCAGTCACGATTCACAATTGATCGGTTTTTCTCGCCATCGCTTTCAATTCCACGCTTCTTCTTCTTTTCTGCACTTGACGAATTACCCCTAGGACTTCAGTTCCACGCTTCTTCTTTTTATTGCCAGCAATCGTCGATCAGATCCTCACCCAAATTAGGTACGAATTTTATTTAAACTTCATATAATTTTGTTGTTTGCATTTAAACCAAGTGATTCTCCAAGTTTTAGTTTTTCATCCACGCACCTCAATTCTTCAGTGATTTCTCCCGTTTTTTTATAATTATCGTAATCGATTTGAGATCTTGTAACTCCAAAACGAAGTGCCATTTGTCCATTATTAGAGGGTAGTTTAGTGCTTCAGATGGAATGAATCCATGAAATTTACTGGTCAAGACGGTCGGCTCTTGATTTATTATTTGTTTATGGATTGCATTATAAAAGATTAAAAAACATTGATTCTGCAAAAGCTTTTAATCCAGCGGTGTAGTTTCTTCTCCTGAATTCGTAAACCTTATCGCCATCGCCGACGTTTGTAAGCTTTATTTTAATCTTTGTGGATATTATTCATCTTTGAGTATAATGTTTTCTATTGATATATGCATTATTTTAATCATTGATTTATTATTTGTTTATGGATTTTAGAAAACGTTTGTTTGATATTGATATCTGCATTATTCTCTTCTCCTGAATTCATAAGCATTATTTTAATCTTTGATTTGTGGATATTATTCATCTTTGAGTTAGAAACCATTGTTATTAATTGCTACCATGTGTCGTCATATTTGCTAAACAATCAAAAAGGTGTTTGCTTAATATTGAATCTATTAAAATATATGTGCACCAGATACCGGCTTCTAAATGCCACAATGAATAGTTTGAATTAGCTTTTCTGTTGTTACAAGTGTGCTACATATGTTTCTAATTTGTGTACATGTTTTTTTACAAACTTGTAGATATGGATCATAATTTGTTGCTCATATATGTTAAAGTATTAGACATCTACATTAAGTTGTTAATGTGTCTAGCTACAATTAGAGTTTGGTTACTTGAATGTGAGGAAAAAGAAGCTCAAAGGAGACAACTGGGCCAAAGTACATTAGAATCACATTCGATAAGGTCTACGGTAATACAACGTATCACACGTGCATCTGATATTAACTGTATAAAGGAGTTACGTATGGATAGAAATGCATTTGCAGTGTTGTGTCAGTTACTACAAACTCGTGGTGGATTACTAGACGATGGTTTTGTGTCCATTGAGGAGCAGGTAGCTATATTTTTAAACATATTAGCTCACCACACAAAAAATAGAAGTATTCAAGTTAGATTCTATCGGTCAGGGGAAACAATAAGTCGTTATGTTCATCGAGTATTGGGTGCTTTAATGCATTTGCAAGACATATTGTTTGTGAAACCAACGCCTGTTCCAAATGATAGTACGGACACCCGATGGAAATGGTTCAAGGTAAGTATTATAACATTATTATTATTATATATTACAAAATAACATAGGTTTTTAATTAACAATGAATTAATTTTTAATTTATAGGGTTGTCTAGGAGCAATTGATGGAACTTATATTCAAGTTAATGTACTTGAGTCAGATAAACCAAGGTACCGAACAAGAAAAGGTAATATAGCAACCAATGTGTTAGGTGTTTGTAATCACGACATGAACTTTGTCTACGTCTTAGCTGGTTGGGAAGGTTCAGCTACTGATTCTAGGGTTTTGCGGGATGCAATTACTAGACCTAACGGATTAATCATCCCATTTGGTAAGCTAAAACATTAATTACTAAACACTGAATGTACACATAGTTGCATATTCATACCTAATACCTTAATTCTTATAGGTAACTATTATTTGGCTGATGGAGGTTATATCAACGGTGAAGGTTTTTTAGCACCATATAGAGGTACTAGGTATCATTTACGGGAATGGGAAGACGGTACACGTGCACCTACAAATAAGGAGGAATATTTTAACATGAAACACTCACAAGCGAGGAATGTTATTGAGAGGTGTTTTGGTCTACTTAAGAGACGTTGGGCTATATTAAGAAGTCCTTCGTTTTATCCTATAAGAATTCAAGGACGAATTATCATAGCATGTGCGTTGCTACATAATTTTATTAGGACACACATGGATAAGGATCCAGCGGAAAGCATGCCAATCACTCTTGAGGATATGCCTCTCGAGGAAGATCATCCAAATCAGGCCGAATGGGTGGATGTTGTTGAATCTAGCAACGAATGGACTCAATGGAGGGATGATTTAGCCCAAGAAATGTTTGAATCTTGGATGTCAACTAGAGCTTAGTTAATGTTTTTCGAATTTTAAAACTTCTATTTTTAAGTTTGTTATGTTTAATTGTTATGGACGATGGCACTTTGAATTTTGTGTATCTTATTATTAATTGTAACGAACTTGGTGGATGAATTGTTATAAAATTTTCCATTTTTATCTATTTACATTTGTTATGGATAATATGTCAAATGCAGATAACAAATCATGGCAGGCGTCAATGGACGCAAGAAGAAGAGGATGCATTGATTACCATTCTTCAAGACATTGTCGTGATCGGTGGTAGAGGTGATAACGGAAGTTTTCGGCCTGGAACCTATGACCAAGTTGTTCTAAAGTTGCGGGAAAAAATTATCGGGATTAATATAACGGCCAAGCACGTGCAAAACAAAATCAAACGTTTAAAGGATAAATTTTCTGCTGCATATGATATGCACAATACAAGTGGATTTAGTTGGGATGATGCTCGCAAATGTGTAATAGTTGATTCTCCTGATATTTTAGAGGAATATTTAAAGGTCAGTGGTTATATATATTTTTTTACATATCTAACTATTAGTTATATCTTCTTATGTGTAACTCTGTTTGTTTTGCTAGAAACATCCAAACAAAAACTATGTCGCGAATAAACCATTCCTTGCGTATGAGCGTCTAGCAAATGTGTTTGGTAAGGATCGAGCTACAAGAAGTATGGCTGAATCTGCAGCTGATGCGAATGAAGAAGAAGGAGAATGTTTTCCATCGCCTAACTCTAATCCTCCAAACTCCACAGCTTCCTGCAATCCAAATCCTATAGACTCGACAAAAAAGAAAAAGAGAAAAGTCACCGCATCTGAAGAAGTAACAAAGATAATTGAAAAAGGATTAGCTATTGTATCTGAGGATATCCAGAAAATGACTAAGGCTGTTATAACGTCTTCTACTAACGACCTAACAAAGTTAAAAGCCATACATGACGAATTGAAGACCATGGATTTTTCTTCTTTAGAAATCATGCAGGTTTATTTAAAGTTCGCCAAAAACGCGAATTTGTTACCGATGTGGAATAGCTTGGACACAGCTAGCAAACCATTTTTTGCGAAGGCTATATTGGAAGATGGCAATTGAAATTCGTTATTTTTTATTTGAAGTTATGGAGTTTGAAACCATTTGAGTTAGAAACTTTGTTAATTTTGAAGCGATTTTGATTATTTGGTATTATTACTACTTTTAATATATGCATTTGAATTTAGTTTTTTTACAATTGTTAATTTTGTAGTTATGTTTGTTATATGAAGTTTTTCTATTATTTTTGAAAAAGGGCAATATGGTCATTTTATCATCTTGTTCTGTTCTGTTCCTGTCTTACCAAACACTATACAAATCATTTGTCCTGTCCAGTCCAGTTCTGTCCAGTACAGTACAGTCCTGTTCCATCTAGTCCATATGCCAAACGCTACCTTAAAGATGTCTTTCAAACATAAATGGAATTGTTTCAGGTAAGAGTTCACATTTTAACGTATTCCACCAGTTACGACATTTCGATTAAACAAAAAGTGGTTACAAATTGAGAACTTTGCTCACATTAACCAACCATCAATTCCTATATAGTCGTTAAATTTTGAGAACTTTACTCGCATTAACCATCAATTCCTGCATTCAATTCCACTATATTAGTTTTCAATTCGTTTTATTTGTCAAGTTTTTTTTTTGGAACCAGCAGAATTCCATTAAAAATAAAAACACGTAGTAGACCACCAATTTTTTTGATCTATTAGTAGACCACCCATTTTGTTTTCAGGCAATGATGAATTGGTTACATTCTTATTTAAGCAAGTTGTGGATTGGTTGACGACAACAGCAGGGCAGTGAACCCTTCACCAACAAACTATTTTTTAATTAATAACACAAAATATAATAAAAATAAGAATTGTTTGTAATCAATTATATCTATTATGGTTTTTGTAAAGAAGAAGGGCTTCACTTGTTGTACCCTGTATTGCCCCACCACCTGTGCCTGAAACAATATGACATATTTGTTCATAATTCTGGCTACATTAATTTGTAATGAGAAGAGAGAGAACAGGTCGAATTCTATTACCTTTGTAAAGGAATTCATTGGGAAGTTTGAGTAAATTAGCGAGTCAATCAAGGACCATCATTTCGAGTTCTGTAGCAGCTGGAGAAGTTATCCAACTAAACACTACAATGTTAATTCTTGCACTCAACTTGGCTGAGAACAAAGAAAGTCTCGATATTTTTGTAGTAATTAGCAATGAAATCTACCATCTTGTGGCCATGTTCTCTGAGTTGCTCTGCGTCCATTGCATTTAGATTCAACCCATTCTCCCTGTCACATATTAACCAAACAAGTAGCGAACGTATGTTAAAATCAGTTAGGCATATCATCAAACAGCATATATGCATTCAAGAAACATGAAAGACTCACTACAACGCTTACATATTGCTGATGATTTGGTGAAAATCGCAACTGAGAAGCAACAAAGAAAATAGTGGGTGAAGCAGAGTGACCAGGGGGAAGACGGAGTCTTAAATGAGAGTAAACAATATGCCAAAATTTTTTACAAATAGATGTTGTGACGTGATTAACCAAAAAATATTATAAAATATGAAATCGCAAAACATACATACGCACAAGCAGCAACTGTCGATTGAATTGGTGGGGTGAATTTTCATTCATGGTTAGGATTAATCACAGTCTGTAAAAAAAAAAAGTCAAAATAAACATTAAGCTTCAAACCTTCGTGTTTTTTGAACACCGAATGAGAATATGTGAACCATAAGAAATAAATCACACCCTAAAAAACAAAATCGATCAAAGCCCTTTTAGGATCGAGAATGAAACGCATGGATGGCCAAACTTTTAGAGATTGAGCTGTTTGGGGATGAACTAACGAAGATATAGACCGCAAAAACCGGAATTGATTCTGAAATTTTGCGATACTCAAAAAGGAATTCAAATTTGTAATTGATTCAATTGTAGCTTGATTGGGATAAAGATGGAAAGCATATAAATTTGTTGCTAATTACTTTGGGATAAAGGTAGGAATCGGTTTCAAAATTGGAGTTGATACTTGCTGATTTCTCGTTGTGCAATTGCTTTCCAAACCTAAATTCCCTTAAATTTCTCATTCATTTAATAAGATAGATATCAGTTATACGGGAAAAGAGGAACCGAGAAAAGTAATTTAGGCGGAAAAAAACTCAGAAAAGAATTATAGACCGACACGTGTAAAAAAGCATGTTAAAATGATGTCATGTGGCATATTAGCTTTGTTTTATTAGAATCGGAGCTGATAAATCCACTTGCTTATTTTATCCATCCACATAATAAAAAATTTGTTTTCCTTTTATACCCCTCCCTTTAATAACAAAAATATGACGAGAGAGGAATCTAAAACGTGTTTTACGCTCATTTTCATCTTCCTAATCGGCGGTCAACAATCTTGTTAAACTTTTGCCGGCCACCGCTCCTTTTTTGCAGGTCGTCGGTCGCTGCTGTTTCTTCGGCTGCCATCACTGTTTTACTTATTGCTGATTTCATTTGTTTAGTCCTTAAGCGGTGTAAAGAACCGAACATTTCACAGATTTGCTTATATTGCTGATTTCATTTGCTTCAATTGGTTAATCAGTTTTCTGATTCGTCATTTTAAGGACGTGCTAATTACATTGCTGATTCCATTTGTCTCATATTTTAAGTTCGTTTGATTCAATCAATTCATAAGGGCTTGATTATATTGTTGTTTTAATCGGTTCATGATGTGATGATCATAATGTTGTATTCATGTGTGTCAATCGTTTCATAAACTGATTGCAAAGGAAACTGTCATCAGATTGCTGATTTCATTTGCCACATTAGAATAATATCATACTTTTAGTGCTAAAACTAATTGTTAAAATTGATTCGGCAAATTGGAATGGATTCATGATTCATCAAATTGGAAAGAAACGATTGAAACACATTACTACCTTAATCGTCAACAGGTCAAGAAACTTAAAGATGAAATCGTATCATAAATCTAAACTACAGTAGAGGAACTTCTTGAATCTGAAGATTTCATTTCACGGATGTGCTATAAATTCTTCAGCATCTCATTGACGGAGCAGATAATTCCGATCGGCAAGGTTAAGAAGAATTTAGGAGGAGGGATCGGAGGAGAGACAATCCATTCTGTTTGTAATCAAAATCAAAACCATTGAAACACATTAATACGGCAATATGATTGATAACTTAAGGAAACAAGCATTCGTTTCTTTCTCTCACTACAAGAATTAGTGCTTTTAGCGGCGACCCCTTTAGGGGCGACAAGAGCTTTAGGGGCGACACCAAGCCTGACGAGCCGAGTGTCGCCGCTAAAGCTCATGTCGCCCCTAAAGGGGTCGCCGCTAATACCTGGATCCGATCGTGTCCACTGCTTTAAATCCTAGCCATCGAAACCCTAGCCAATCGGCCGGTCAAAAATCAGGCGGGAGATTTTCCCTCCTAGTGAAATCACATGTCGCCCCTAAAGCCTGGTGTCGCCCCTAAAGGGTGTCGCCGCTAATTTCGTGATCCGGATTTGGTCGCTTGGTTTAATCTTGACCGTAGAAAAAAAGAGGGATCCTACGGTGGAAAAAAAAGCGGTAACTTTTCCCCCCTTTTTTTTCGGATGTCACCCCTAAAAGTCCCATGTCGCCGCTAAAGGGTGTCGCCCCTAAAGCCTTAAAGCGAATTTCACCCATCAGACTACTCTTTCACGCATTCTGTCTATGTTTTGCCCCAAATTTTTCTCTCGACTTCAGGCGATTCCAGCAGCGGTTTTCGATGGTTTTGAAGCTTTTTTTGCTTGTAATCTTCTAAAATAAAGGTATTTTCTCATATATTAAACTTAGGGTTTGTAATTTATTGTAGTTTTAATGATTGTTTTATGTTTTTTTTGTGGTTTTGAAGCTTATTTTGTTGAAAGATCAATCTCCAACGGAAGATACTTGTAATTTTCTACAAAAAGGTAATTTTCTTATATATTAAACTTAGATTTTTGTGATTATTTGGTGTTTTAATTGTTATTTCATGATTTATGTAAAATATGTTTGTTTGGAGATGTTAATGTATATAGTTGTTGTTAATGTTAGTTATAAAAACTAGTTTTGATATACACAATTGATTGAAATTGTATGAAAATTATAATGAATTGTATGATATTTTAAGAACTTAATTGCATGATATTGATTCTTAGATAATATGTATATAAAGTTTTGATTGTAGGCTTGTATATGGTTATTTTGATATGAACACTTGATTGAATTTGTATGAAAATTCTAATGAATTGTATGATATGTTAAGAACTTAATTGTTAAGAACTTAATTAGTTAGGACTTAATATTATGTATTGGATGTTATGTTTAGGTTATTATTGTATGATATTGTTAGTTTTTTAGGTTATTCTTATTAAGAACTTAATATTATGTATTGAACTTATTTTGACTTATTTGTTAAGAACTTTATTAGTTATGACTTAATATTATGTTAATGGAATGTATGATAGTTAGGACTTATTTTGACTTATTTGTTAAAAACTTATTAGTTAACGATTTCTTTAGATTGCTATAATAGAAAACAACAAAATTAGGATACTTTAGTTAACAAAAATAAGAAACAACAATATTAAAGCCTAAACCTTAAATTCTAAAACCTTAAACAGTAAACCCTAAAGTTAAAAACTAAATGTCTGAGGGCGAAAAAGAGTGAAATTTTTTATAGGTTTACCAACGGTTGTTGTAATCGACTTGAGCCAATACTTTATAGGTTTACCAACGGTAGGTGAAAGTTCAGTTACTCCCGAAAGTCAAATTCCAGTTCGTCAATCGACGCGTATCATCAATGAAGTATCTGAAGACGAGACTGATTATGACGGGAGCGATTTTGATTGTGAAACGTATGAGGATGACACTGAAATGTCTGAGGGCGAGAAAGAGTGAAATTTTTTATATGTATTATTGTCTCATTGTAATCGAACTTGGCTCATTGAAATAGAAATATACTTCTTGTTTATATGTTGTAATTATGGCATTGTATTTCATTTTCTATTTCTGTATTCTATATCTTATAACTTTTCAGGATGGCCGATGTAATGAGCCACGGAGGAGATGGTGATGGGGAGCCACCTCCACGAGGTTTTGGAGGCCCTAGCCATCATCAACAGGATAGTAAGTTTTTTAAGATTTATTTATTTGACAAATCACTCTTATAAATTATGACTAATAATATTTTTTTAATTACATTTGCAGCTCAACCCAAGAATCGTAGAGGCATTCAAAACAATCTTAAGATGATTGAGAAATGGGTAGCTAATGGCAAGCGGCCTTTACCGTTAGTTTGGGATAGGGCCGCTACCTACATTCCGGTTGGTGACAATTATGACATATTTATTCGTGAGGCTGGTGATTATATTTGGCGAGACATCCCATTAGACAAAAAATCATGGGCAGAAGTTCCAGAAGACCAAAAGAATGGCTTGTGGGAGCACCTACGGGTAAATTATTTATATAATTATATTTCATTTGTTGATTTTTTATTACTTTTTATTTATCTAACTTTTTTTATTTGTATACATACTTTGATTTTGATTCACTTAAAAATGATCCCGATGGAAGAGCTTTATGGGAGGGCATTGAATGTCAAGTAGGAAAGCGTTATAGAGGCCGTAAATCCACTGCGAATGACTATTTTGGTAAAAATGGAGGAGTGAATGATGTGGAGAGAGCAAGGGCTAATCCCCCCGGGGTATGAAACCACAAAACTGGGACAGTGCGGTTGATCTTTTTACGAGTCCTAAATTTATTGAGCGCTCTCAACAAAATAGTGGTAATCATGCCAAACAAACAGTAAAGAACCGCGGAGGGACAAGTACCTACAGTAATGCTGCATTCAAGAAAGTAAGTTATAATTATATGTGTTAGTTTTAGAGTATAATCTAATTTTTTATGTGAAACAGGGCATTACCAGAATTGAAGCCTATCATGAAGCACATACTGATAAAGAAGGGAAGTTTGATAGCCCAGATGTTGAGGAAAAATATGTAAGTACATTGGTGTTTTTTGTTTCTAGTTATATGTATATTATTGTTTTTTTACTTTAAATAAGAAGTATACTAATCTATATTAATCACCATTGTAAATTACAGAATGATTTACTTCGTGAGTTTAACGAGCAATACGCAATATGTAACCCCACAAACACTCCAGTAGACGAGGTGGCTGTATTTGAAAAAGTGTTCGGTACACGACGAGGACACATAAGAGGGATCGGTCGTAAACCGTCTGGAAAACAAAGTTCCAAGAATCCTTCTTTTATGGAGGGCCAATCATCACAACCAACACAGAATACTCAGGTTAGTTGTAACTTATTTGATAATGACTTAATATATTTGTAGTGTACTTTATAGTTTGGCTATCATTTCTTAGTAATTTGTTGTGTACTTAATACATTTGTTGTGTACTTTGTAGATGGATGATATAGACCGTTTATTCAACAACCCAAGAAAAATTGAAAAAATGAAAGCATATATGCGACAATTGCAAGAAGAAGAAGATGATGATAGCGATGATGGAAACGGTGGTAATGATGAGTAGTTTTTTTAGTTTATGACAACTAGTTAATGTTTTATTTAGTATTATAAGACATGTTATGGATTTTGAGACATGTTATGGGTTTCGAAACATGTTATCGGATTATATAACTATTTCTGGATGTTGTTTACATTTCTGCATTTTATGAACCTGTCTGAATTGATTAAGAGCATCTGTATTAAGAACTTAATGAAAATAAGGCAAACAGAAAAAAAGAAAAAAATATATATTAGGGGCGACACTTTTAGGGGCGACTTAGTAGTATTAGCGGCGACAAGTATTAGCAACGAATGTATTAGTGACGCTTAACCATAATGGTGACGAACTCTTTAGTGGCGACACTATAGGGGCGACATAATAGTATTAGCGACGACAGTATTTACAGCGACACTTTTAGGGGCGGCACAGAAGCATTAGCGACGAAGCATTAGCAGCGACACTTTTAGGGGCGACATGTCGCCGCTAATGCCTTTAGGGGCGACTTTCGGTACTATTAGGGACGACTTTTGTCGCCGCTAAAACCACTAATCCTTGTAGTGTCTTCATATTTTTGTTAACTATAAGGAGGGCAGAAAAGGAAAATCACCTTTTTATCAAGTGGAAGAATAAAATAAACAAGTGGATATATCAGCTCCCATATTAGAATAGGAAGATTTATTCAATCACGTGTGTATTACGAGTTTGTAGCTGTTGCATCAACATTCCAAAAACATGCCTCACCTTCTTCATGTTGGAACCAAACCATAAGAACAACAGAAACTTGCAAAAACCTTCCTGAATAGGAATAAACTTTTAGAAAAACAAAAGGGTTACTGCATAAACACGAAGGGGAGAGAAGGAGAAGTCTCGAACATTAAACCACAATTTTATTAAACACAAAAAGTAAGACACGGATACATCTTAAATAAATTTATATAGACATTTACTTGTGTAACTGTCAAGAGACAGTTACAACGGTTTCTAAACCATCACAACGTATCACGAACCAACACAATTGTTCTAGCATTTAACTGTCATAATTATCATGAATCTAATTAACTAATAATCTAGGTTAATACGTTCTAACACTTCATTCGCTTTCCCTCTCTCTCCCCCTCATCCTCTTCTCCTCCTTCATCTCCATGGCCGCCCAATTTATTAATGATACACGTTACCTCAGCTGCCAGACATATAAGTGCGCAAACATCACAATCAGCTACCCTTTTTGGAGTATTGACAGTGAACCCCCTACCCCGTACTGCGGTTATGAAGGTTTTGGAATCAACTGCTCCAACAACGATGGACGGGAAATTCCAATTGCTTATTTGGGAGGCGATTCTTATTATGTCCATAACATAAGCTACGATCCTAAGTGGATTGCCCTGGTGGACTATGACGTTTCTCCTGTCGTCCGCGTCCCTGACTGCCCGAGGGTGCGCCATAATATTGAGTTGGGAGATTTGCCTTTCAATTTCTGGGGGCAAAACGTTAACCTAAGTTTTCACTTTAATTGCACTGGAGTCCCTGATTTTGCACATGAAATACCGTGTTTGAGTACTCCTACTAATAAGTCGTGCGTTCATAGTTTGAATGAGGAGCCGCCGAATTTCAATTGGACTGAGTACTCCTGTGATGAAGAGGTGGTAACGACGGAGATGGAAGTATTCAGTTCAACAAGGGCGGTGGAGACGGAGTTCCCTAGAGCCTTGATGCGAGGATTCGAGCTAGAATGGGGGAGGATGGAGGACTGCGAAAACTCCGGCGGGCGGTGCTGTTACAATAGCAATACGGGGGAGGAGGACATGTGTTTTTGCTCCGGGGGTAAGACCACTACCGGTCACTGCAAGTCTGCAACGGTACGTTTTCTAAAGAGAAAATTACGCGAATGGTCCTTAACGATTATTTTATACTCTGATGGTCCCTATGGGTTGGCTTTATTTCAGTTTTTGTTTCTAATATGTAATTTATCCTTGCTAACACTTTTTAATGCACTCTTATTTTTATTCGGGTTATCTTATTCATACAGTCCTTCCTCTATCTCTATCTCTGTGATTTGATTGTGAATGGTGGGAGAAATAAAAAAAAATTATTTCCTTTTATCTACGGTTAACAGCAATACTTAAAACCTCAATCAAATAAGTATCAATCACTTCGTTTGCTCACTAATGACTTCATTACTTACTTGAAACTATCAAAGGAACTTGACCCTCGGAGCGAACCCTTGGTAATCCCTCTGAAGGCCCGGCTAACGATTATTTTGCATTGATACCGTGAACTTGCCACGATGAACCAGTCTCAAGAGTACGTAGACGTACAGACTAAATAGCAAAAAATTTGGTAGCATCGACCTACAAACATAATTATTTCAAAACAGATAGTTTTACCTTTATTCTATTCACTAGTAACAAAGAAATCTCAAATAGGTGTCATATGACATGAAGCTCCCAAGTCTAACATCTAATAAGCATTTGTTTAATCACTTTGCTGATTGAAGCTGAAAGTGTGCCTTCATCTTCATAAACAATGAACGATAAAGACGATGACCCCTCGTGTATATTTGGAACTATGCTTTTGCTGTAAAAAAATTCTTTTAATACCGAATTATTGTTGGGAAGAAGAAGGAGTGTTTATTAATATCTTAGGAGTGGTACAATGTTTCAAGTTCTTGCATGGCTATTTATAGCCAAGTTTATTACCTACCAACTAATTTAAAAAACATTTATTTGACTTTGAATGCTTCAAACTTCCAGAAATCTAACAAGGATGTGGTAACCACTTATGTAAGCATCTAGAAAAACAAATAATTCTGAATTATTACTTGTCATTTTCCTCCTTAATTCAGAATCTTCAAACCTTCTTGACTCCAATCAAAATTCTCATCTCTTCGTGATTTGTCTTCGCTAATGCTTTGGTAAGGATATCTGCTTTTTGCTCCTTACTACAAACATGATGTACTGTAATCTCTACATTTTCAACACATTCTCTAATGAAGTGATAACGTATATCTATATGTTTGCTACGCCCATGGAACACTGGATTCTTCATTAGATCTAATGCTGATTGGTTGTCAACAAACAATGTAACAGGTGGTACCTTTTGTTTTGTTATCTCAGTCAGGAGTCGGCGCAACCAGATACCTTCACAAGCTGCCTGAGTTGCAGCCATAAACTCTGCTTCACATGAGGACAATGCCACAACTCTCTGTTTCTGAGATGCCCACGCGACCAAATTACCATTCACATAGAATGCCATTCCTCCTGTTCTTTTTCTGTCATTCACATCGTTTGCTAGATCACTATCTGAGTAACCTGTGACATTTACTCTGCTTTCTCCTTTCGTGTAAGTCAAACCATGATCGAGAGTGCCTTTCACATATCTTAGTATTCCCTTTACTGCTTGTAGATGCTGTTCAATTGGCTTCTCCATGAACCGACTAACTACTCCGACTGCAAATGAGATATCAGGGTGTGTATGAGTCAAGTATCTTAAACCTCCGACTATACTTCTATACTCGGTGGGGTTCACTAATTCTCCTTCTCCTTCTTTGGTGAGCTTCAGTTTGTGCTCCATTGGACTCTTAGTGGGGTTGCAGTCCATCATTCGAGTCTTCTTTAAGATGCTTTTGGCATAAGCTTCTTGGTTCAGTGTTATACCTGTTTCCTTTTGGCTTACTTCAATTCCCAAATAATAGGTTAGAAGTCCAAGATCACTCATCTCAAACTTGGCTTTCATATCTGTTTTTAAAGCTTGAATACTTTTATGACAACTTCCAGTTACTAATAAATCATCAACATAAACTCCGATGATTAAGACATTTTCACCTTCCTTATTCGTGTAAACAGAGTATTCTTGAGCACATCTGGCAAACCCCAACCTTTTCAAATACTTATCTAAGCAAGCATTCCATGCCCTTGGTGCTTGTTTTAGACAGTACAATGCTTTTTATAGCTTGTACACTTTATTGATTTCATCCTTCTTCGTGTACCCTTCAGGTTGAGACACGTACACCTCTTCTTCCAGAGTACCGTTCAGAAAAGCTGATTTCACGTCAAGATGATGTACACGCCATCTATTTGAGCCTGCGAGAGCTAGGATGACGCGTACGGTTTCGATCCTGGCCACTGGTGCATAGACTTCGTCATAATCAACTCCTCGTTTTTGGACATACCCTTTTGCCACAAGCCTCGCTTTATACTTCACAATCTTTCCGCTTGGATCTCGTTTCACTTTGTACACCCATTTTAACCCTATAGCTTTGCGATCCTTAGGGAGATCGACCAAACTCCAAGTCTTGTTCTTCTCAATTGATGCTAATTCAGCATTTATAGCTTTAATCCACACTTTTCTCTTGCTTGCTTCCGTGTACGAGACTGGCTCGTCATCATTACGAATCATCATTAACTCTTCAATTTCTTCAGTTTGGTCGTATAAGTCTGTGAATAAGCGGAATCGTTTAGGAGCACCACCGCCTGTGGAGCTTGAGGCGGAGCTTGGAGACGAAATTGGGGAATTTTGGGTGATCGGTGAATTGGGTGTATCCGATAAGTTGATGGGTATATTTTGTGAGCTTATCGGGGAGTCTTGTGGAGAGTTTATGGGCTGGAAACTTTCTTCGGTCTGATCACTGTCACTTTGTAGAGACCCAAGATTTTGTTCCGGTGTTCGTGGTTTCGACTCAGAATCTTCATTGTACAAGTCGTCTAGGTTAAAACCTTCGACGGTGAAGCTCATACCTGGTGTGGCTTTAATTTTTGAACTCTTCTCCCATACCCAACATTCTTGTTCTTCGAAAACCACATCTCTACTCACATATATCTTTCCGGTGTCCGGATCAACCAATCTATATGCCTTTGATCCCTTCTCAACTCCCAGATGAACCAATCGCTTACTTCTTTCATCTAGTTTTGTCAGGTGGCCTTTGGAGACTTTCATATGTGCAACACAACCAAACACCCTAAGATGTTCAACATGTGGCTTTCTCCCTGTCCACATTTCATATCGAGTTGTGTCTTTCAATGCTTTCGTGTGAGCTGTGTTTAGAACATAAACAGAGTGATTCACAGCTTCACCCCATAACGTGTCTGGCATTTTCATGGTTTTCAAATTACACCTAACCATCTCCAATACCGTTCGATTTCTTCTCTCCACCACCCCATTTTGTTGTGGAGAATATGGGGATGTGTAATGTCTTTACAACCCTGTTTCCTTGCAGTATGTGGTGAATTCTTTCGACAGAAATTCACCACCACGATCAGTTCTGAAAACTTTCATATTCTCCCCGGTTTCAACTTCTACTAAGCTCCTGAAGTTCTTAAAGACTTGAAGAGCTTCATCTTTTGTCTTTAGCAGATAAACCCACATAACTCTGCTATAGTCATCAACTAACAACATAAAGTACCTATTACCAGATGGTGTAGGGGTGATACTGGGCCGCATAAATCGCCATGAATTAGTTCAAGCTTCTTCTTTGCTCTATAATTCGTGTGTGTAGGGAATGGACTCCTTGTCTGTTTTCCCACGAGGCACCCTTCACAAGGTTGTTGAGGAATGTTTAGTTTTGGCATTCCTTCAACCAGCTTCTTCTCTGCTATGTATTTCATTGAATTAAAATTTATATGACCCATTCTCATATGCCACAACCACGTTGGATCACCTATTCGAGCGGTTAGACACATCGAATTGACTTCTTCCAACTCTATCTTGTACAGTCGATTTGGAGATCTTCTAACCTTCATCAACAACTTCCCTGTTGCATCACGGACCCATAAGAATGGATCTTTGATCGTGATTTCATCACCACCCTTTGCTAACTGTCCCAAACTTATGATGTTGCTACATAAGTCTGGAATGTAATAGACTTCATTAAGCTTTCGATGTTCACCATTCTTACATTGAAATACGACTGAACCTTTTCCTTCGATCTTTACCTTTGATTCGTTTCCAAACATTACGTAGCCATGAACAGTCTGATTCAAGTCACGAAACTTATCTTTATCACCGGTCATGTGCATGATTACTGGCTCCTGTGTCGAGATACCAGATACTTGATCGCTTCACCTCATCATCCCGTTTTCTCAACTCTGGGAATACATTTTCTTCATTTAAGGAAACTTCACCATTGTCAAACGAAGCTAACAATAGTGCTGGCTCATTGACATCCTGTTCGCGAATCAAGTTGTTTTCTTGTCTTCTTTCACGTCTTGGGTTTGTACATTCTGCTGCATAGTGGCCGAATTCTTGACAATTGTAGCATTGGACCCTACTTTTATCCTGATTATTTAAAGTACTACGACCTCCATCTTTCTGGTAGTGTGATCCACCTCTGCCACGACCACCACGACCACTGCTGATTCCTCCTCTTCCTCTGCCTCTGCCTCGCGAACCTCCAAATCTGCCACGATTTGATTTAGATCTGGAATCACCTTCTCCCTTCTTCTTATTTCTCTCTGACCACTCTTGGTGTGTTAAGAGAAGTTTTTGATCATCACTATCATCATGGCCTCTCATTCGTTCTTCATGTGCTTTGAGCCTTCCGATCACTTCTTCCACAGTCATCTTGTCTAGATCTCCAAATTGCTCAAGTGTTGAGGCGATTTGGAGAAATCTGCTTGGTACTGCCCTTAACAACTTCTTTACCACATATGACTCCTCCACCGTATCTCCCAATGCTCGCATGGTACTCACGATATTGTTCACCTTCACAGCGAACTCATCCACTCCTTCTGATTCCTTCATGTTCAGTGATTCAAACTCAGCCTTTAGAGTTTGAATTCTGGCGGTCCTCACTCTATCTTCTCCCATAAACTGTGTCTTCAAGGCTTCCCATGCTTCCTTGGATGTTTTCTTTTTTGCCAATCCAAGTAGCAAATATTCTGGAATGCTTTGATAGATGGCTGCCAGAGCCATCTTGTCTTTTTTCACATCTACTGCCGTGTTTGTAGTTCGTGGCTCAACAACATCCCACACACCTTGGGCTTGCATGAACACTTTCATCTTGATCGCCCATGCAGCATAATTCGTTATTGACAACATCGGATAGTGGAGGGTGACCTGTCCATCCTTTTCACCATTGTTTCCTGCCATCTCTTCTCGAGATTGGTACTTTGGCATAAACAACTATATAACCCCTTTTTTTAAATATGGGGGCCAAAAGACAATTTTTTTTGAAGTTTAGGAGGTAAAATGGACCTTTTTAGAAGTTCGGGGTTAAAACTAAACTTTTTTTTGGAAGTTCTGGGGCTAAAATAAACTTTTTCAGAATTTCAGGGTTAAAACTGAACTTTTTCGGAAGTTCTGGGGCTAAAATGAACTTTTACAGAATTTCGGGGTAAAAATTGCAATTTTCTGAAAGTTCAGGGGCTAAACTTCAATTTTTTAAAAGTTGAGGGGCTAAACTGTTTTGCTGTTTCTGGAACTTCAGGGACCTGTTTTGCAATTTCTGCTACAGTGTCGTCTTCTCCGGCGAACTTGGTCACTATTCAGGCCAAACTTTGACCTGACGTTTGGAGGTCTTCCGGTGGTCGAAAAATTCCGAAAAATATATATTCGGAATCCTGAGAGCGAGACCTTTTCAATGGTGTGCTCGGAAATTGATTTAGAGACAAAAAAATTTTGACAAAAAAAAAAACAAGTGGCTGCCCAGAAGCTACTCTATAGCTCTGATACCAAGTGTTGGGAAGAAGAAGGAGTGTTTATTGATATCTTAGGAGTGGTACAATGTTTCAAGTTATTGCATGACTATTTATAGCCAAGTTTATTACCTACCAACTAATTTAAAAAACATTTATTTGACTTTGAATGCTTCAAACTTCCAGAATTCTAACAAGGATGTGGTAAGCACTTATGTAAGCATCTAGAAAAACAAATAATTCTGAATTATTACTTGTCAATTATGTGGCTTAGTGGCTTAGAATGTTTGCTACATTGTTAATCCCCACGATCATTATTGACTTGAGCCATGATAGTTGTCTGCCTAATTTTCAATATGTCATCTAGTTCTACACTTCTTCATTCAAGCATTTGCCAACATATCAAAGCATATATACCTTTCCATTCTAGAAATGGCATATACAAATCAAAAGCTCAATTAAACTATGTCTAATTGCACATAATTGATACATGGCATGCATTGTATTTCAACATCACGGCGATACGAGCAACCCAACTTCCACACTTTATAGGGAGGTGACCATGTTATCCTATATCAGTACAACAAGGTCTTATATATAATCATATATGTCTGGCTTTCTCAATAAGGTTTCTATTAGAGAGTAACTGAATGACTCCATACTAACTATGCCTTATAAAAAAGTAATAAACCAAAGATAACATGTAAGTGTCTAAAAGGATTTAAGAAAAGAAAATTTCATATTTGTTACCGTAGTAAGCAGGAATTAATTCAACTTTTTGTTGGTATTGTAGGATATGGAATTAATTGGAAGATCAAACTTCATAAGTTTTTCCAATTATCTTATATGATTTAATTTAAAATTTACAAAAGGATGTGGTCATTTATTGGAGGTTCATATGGCCTAAAATAAAGTAGTGGTATCCTCAATAAAATTCGAAAAGGAAAATGAAGACAATGTTTGTGACCACATGCGTGTTGGCATGCCGTTAAAAATATAATAATTTTATATTCTTTTTTCAAAAAATTTCAGCTAAAGCAGTAACTTTTTCTTTGTTGCAGTTGCAGCAATCTTATCAGCAGCACTATCGATTGTGTTGATGTCCATAATATATTGTTGTATGACATCCTCACCAAACAATTGTGTTGCCTTATTTAAGCATAAAACTGAGGACGACAAAAGTGTTGAGGCGTTTGTCGAGCAATATGGATCCTTGAGTACGAAAAGATACACATATGTTGAGATCAAGAAAATAACAAGCTCATTTCAGGTTAAATTAGGACAAGGAGGTTTTGGTACCGTGTTTAAAGGAAAGCTGTCAGATGGATGTCTTGTCATAGTAAAACTTTTAAACTCATCAAAAGCAAGTGGACAAGAATTCATAAACAAAGTTGCAAGCATTGGTAGGACTTCTCATGTTAACATTGTTTCCCTCTTGGGATTTTGTTTCGAGTAGCACAAAAGAGCTCTCTTATATGAGTTCATGCCAAATGGGTCATTAGAATGTTGGATAATTATGGGACCACTTAATATCTAAATAATATATTGTTATCATAAATTCGATATTAATAGATAATGTTATTTAAAATTGTTGATGGACTGATTTTGAATAGTAGATAAACATTATCTAGTGTTTATCCTGTGGGTTGAGTTCCCGGTTGAATCAAACTCATCTCTACCCCTTAAATTTCTCACATTCGGTTATATCTCCATCTATATAAACACGTGACGAGTAGCAAATCAGATATACGAGATACACACACAAAATTCGTGGGTCTTATTGCTGGGTGGTTTAGAGAGAGCTTTTGAGATCAACTGGAAAACCAACCCTTCTCATCAGATCTGAAAAGCTCAATGGAAACAGGTATGTTATATTCGTTTGTTTATTTCTTTTAATAGATTCGAGATCAAGATCTAAGGTTTAAGTTTCCGCGTTTTATGTTTTGGTTATTGAAATTTACCAACAAATGGTATCAGAACCAACTCGAATCTGTTATTAGAATTTTTTTTAACAAATTGTTTTGAGAAATAATTAGTACAATGTAGCTGCTTGTGTGTTGTTGGTTTCACGATCATATGGCTGCTCTTTTTGTGTTTTCAAAATTTCCTCTTCCTTTTCTTTGTTAAGGTTTATCTCTTTTACGGGTTGGGTTTTGATAGAAATTTTGCTAAAGGTCATTATGGTTGGAACTTATCCAAACAGCTAGTTGAAAATATTTATTAGTTGTGGTATTTAATAAATCTTTTTTTTTCGAGGTCTTTTATATGTTATTTTTCGGTTGAAACAAACCCTTTGGTTTATCAAGATCTCCTCACTAGTAGTGCTCGTAATCTTTGTTTTTTTTATCAATGGGTTTTTTTTTGATAATTCCTAGTTTCAATTCCTCAATACATGAATTTTCGGGATGGGTTTTTTAAGAACTGACGATCTGTATTAATGAAAAGTTTTCATCATCTTATTATTATTATTATTATTTTGAATTCCGATTTGCGAATTTAGTGATTTAAATAGCTTCCTCTAGTACTCGTGATTGGGGGTGTTTTTTATGATCTGATAAATGTCTTCTTTCTGATTTTCTGACTTTTTTAAATTAAATGTGCGAGCTCCTATTATAGAACTTAGTGATGTAATATGTTTTTTTTTCTGTAATTCAAGTGTAATTATTATGTCTACACTAAAAGTTGCAAAGTAGTTTGATGAATTTACTAGCCCAAATATTATAATTTATGTACTATTTGAAGGTCAATGCTTTATAGATTGGGTTGATAATTTGTGTTTTTCACTAATTTGATATCATGTGGTGCATAATTATTATTATGTTTTTTGTTTTTTTTTTTTGGAACCAGCAAATAGATATATGGTTTTACATGAGGGTAATCAGCCCCGCAAACCCAGGGCGGTTGGCGATTACCTAAGGCGCAAAGACCTTTCCCCTCCACCTAATTCGCCTTCCAGGAAAATCTCCCACATGGGGTTAGTCGGAGTCGAACTCCAGACCTCCCACCATATGGGTATATAACCCGGGCGCATCCACCCAGCTAGGCTGGGCTTCACTTGCTATTATGTTTTTTGTTAGGTTAATAATTTCAGTTATGAAAAATTTATTTTCAAAATAAATTGATTGACACAATATATCGCCAAAGCGGTCTCTTTTGTGAAAATTAATTTACAAAGAATTTAAATTTTACGGGTTATATGTTTGTCAATGTGGGTATTAATCGACCCAAAGGTAGGTTAATATTTGGTCGGATAGACACATATGTGGTGATAAATATATGACAATTATTCGGTTTCATGTGATTAATAAGTCAATCCAAAGAGGGACTTATTGAATTATATGATTTATTGTCAATATTTTATCACTAACAATATATCTGTTGCAAGTTAATATTATTGTCCAAAGACTTGATATTAATGTTGTGTTGATATCTTGTGATGTTGTCATAAATTGAATTTATTGATTAAAGTTTATGGATTAATGAGCATAAAGAAGGAATATGTTATTTATGTTCTCAAAACATCACATTTGAATCCTGGCATAATATTTGCAATACGAATTCTATTTATGCGCTCCACGTGATCACCTTTAAGGCTTTAAGGAATTGAATGAGAACATTATGTAAGTTCTTTGTTGCTTGAATCTTGACAATGCAATTTGGATATAGCAACGTTCTTTGAGGATGTTGAGTTTGGGAGAGAAATAAGGTTAAAAACATTGTCATTGAGGAAGAATCTATCATGATTCATATTGTTGTTTCTGATTGTGTGTGAATTTTAAGTACCTACTAATGAAGTAGTAATTCATGAACATAGACCGATAATGTTATTCAATCTCCTATTTATGATGAGCAAACTCAACAAGCTCAACTTATGAGATCCCATCTATAGTATTACAAGTTTCATCATACCATTATCTCGTTTGGTTTTGAGATAAATGCAAAAGATGAAACTTAGTGTATCAAAAGTATAGTGGGAGTAAATATATTTCTGGTTTTATACGATGATATTGAGAACAAAATGATCATACAAGAAAATGCTATATGCTCACATAAAGAAAATCAGATATTTTTGAGATCATTGGGTATTCTGATTTTAATTGATGCCAAGATAGTTACCGGTTCACATAGGGTTCCATTTACCTAGTAGCAGGATGACCTATTTCATGAAAGAGTTTTAAGCAGCCTTTGGTAACTTCTTCCATTATGGCGATATAATTTGTTGCATGCTTTAAGGCATCAAATATCGGGATATGATTACAGAATTTTGTCACGGGGCTGCGTAATATTGGTATTGAAAGACCACTAAAGTTGTATTGTGACAATAATTCAGCAATATTATATTCCAACAACAACTGAAGTTCTACTAAGTCAAAGTGTATTGACATAAAGTTTCTAGTTGTTAAAGAAAAAATGCAAATGAAAAGATTTTAATAGAGCACATAAGGACAAACTCCAATATAGCGGATCCGCTCACGAAGGGATTACCTCCCAAGGTCTTTCACGAGCATACTACACACATGGGTGTGATAAGGATTGATGATATTTTGTTTTAGTGGGAGTTTTGCATGTTATTTTGGTGCTTTATATTTTGTTTAAGAATAATTATTCATTTCTGTACAGAATTAAGGATTCGGTTTATTCCATAATTATTTGCATTTATTTGAAGTTTGATTTCACTTCAAACTAAATAGGGACTCGTAGGAAA
Source organism: Cichorium intybus (assembly GCA_023525715.1). NCBI lineage: Eukaryota > Viridiplantae > Streptophyta > Magnoliopsida > Asterales > Asteraceae > Cichorium > Cichorium intybus. The sequence continues at coordinate 1,974,222 of JAKNSD010000024.1, forward strand.
TCTGAATTGATTTCAAAACCACACATTTATGGTTTATCTATGTCATTTAGTCATATATGTATATGTGACCACTGATGAGTTTAGTTACGTAAATTGTAACAAAGACTGCTTTGATCCTATACTGTTGTGATTAATGGACGAGATTGTTTAAGGGTACCAGTGCTATGATAACATATGTTAAAGCGCTTATATGGTTATGTATACATTTAGATATTCGTGGTCCAGTGGGAGATTGTTGGATAATTATGGGACCACTTAATATCTAAATAAATATATTGTTATCATAAATTCGATATTAATAGATAATGCTATTTAAAATTGTTGATGGACTGATTTTGAATAGTAGATAAACATTATCTAGTGTTTATCCTGTGGGTTGAGTTCCCGGTTGAATCAAATTCATCTCTATCCCTTAAATCTCTCACATTCGGTTATATCTCCATCTATATAAACACGTGACGAGTAGCAAATCAGATATACAAGATACACACACAAAATTCGTGGGTCTTATTGCTGTGTGGTTTAGAGAGAGCTTTTGAGATCAACTGGAAAACCAACCCTTCTCATCAGATCTGAAAAGCTCAATGGAAACAGGTATGTTATATTCGTTTGTTTATTTCTTTTAATAGATTCGAGATCAATATCTAAGGTTTAAGCTTCCGCGTTTTATGTTTTGGTTATTGAAATTTACCAACATAGAAAAGTTTGCATATGGTCATGTTCATCAAAGTATAAATGAACACATAGGAGTTCACAAGTTATACGAGATAGGTCTTGGATTTGCACGAGGTCTTTGACTACTTGCACCGAGGCTGCAACACTCGAATTTTGCATCTTGACATAAAGCCACATAACATCCTCCTTGATGATGACTTTTGTCCCAAGATAGCAGATTTTGGGCTTGCAAAATTATACTCTAGGAAAGAGAGTATCGTTTCAATGTTGGAGGCTAGAGGGACTATCGGGTATATTGCACCTGAAGTTTTTAATAGAAACTTTGGAGGAGTCTCACATAAATCTGATGTGTATAGTTACGGGATGTTGATACTTGAAATGGTTGGAGGAAGGAAAAATGTTGATGGTGGTGTCGGTTCTGGGCATACGAGTGAGATATATTTTCCTGACTATATTTATGAACGTCTCAAGAAGGATGAATTTCTATTAAATAGTTTGACAACTTTGGAAGAGAACAATAATGCTAGAAAGATGACAATAGTTGGGTTGTGGTGTATACAAACGAATCCAAAACAAAGGCCATCCATTGATGAAGTGATTGAAATGTTAGAAGGAAACATGGAGGCATTGGAAATTCCACCCAAACCGTTCTTTTCTTCTCCTCCACGGTCACCAGCCATCATGTTTAACACATCACAAGAAGTAAGCAATTAGCACTGTGTTTTACAAAGCACATGATATATTTATGCAATCGAGCTGGATTTTTATGATGGTTCTTATTTTAAACAGATGAAATGCTTCATGTAAATGTTCCTGTTTTTAGTGTTTCAAAATCTTGATTTTGCCGGGCTTCAAAATGTTTTTACGAGAATCGATACATATAACGATCAAACAAGCTTATGCTTTAAACCATGTTTAACAAATAATGGTGATATAATTATATTTTTTCCAATTATATATCTTATTGTTGGTGGTAAGATGTAATCATGTTAATTAATTTAAGTCAAAATGATATATTTTATTGGAAATGTCATAATTCTGTCTTTATACCTTCGAAATTTTTTTATAAATCACTTGCTTCATTTACTATATATATATATATATATATATATATATATATATATATATATATAATATAATGATTTCACAGTGCAAGAAACTTTTGGTTCAGCAGCGTAGCAAATAAACGAGATTTACGGTCAAAAAGTCAAACAATGGTAATGAGTGGATAAAAAAAGACTTTAATGGTCTATAATACCTACAATGGAATAGAAACCTATTACGTTAAAAAAAAATAGTTCATTGAGCTGAAATAACATAAACACTTTAATATATTGACCGTTCATAAAAACATTTTTATATGTAATTAATTAGTTTATAAATTACATATTCAACTGTTAATTTTCGTCTGCGAATACAAAAGGATGAAAAAAGCTTTTTGCTAAACATGCCCTGAAAATACAACATATCAAAGGAGTTGCTAAAGCGATGGACACACTACAAGAAACGGCATCAATAGCGGCGACAGTTGTCGCCGCTAAAGGTGGCAATTGTCGCCGGTAATACCAATAGCGGCGATATGTCGCCGGTAATATGTCGCCGCAAATCATTCGTCGCTATTGCTGAAATCGTCGCCGGTAATACGTCTATCGCCGGTAAAAGTCATCGCCGGTAATACCTTTGTCGCCGGTAATAATGACGCCGGTAAAAGTTTCCAACGGTCACCAAAATGTCGCCGGTAATGGTTGTCGTCGCTAAAAGTGTCGCCGCTAAAGATGTTTTTTTTTTTGTTGTTTTAATTTACTGTTTTTAGTAACCAAAATTATATCCTATATATATAAACCAACAAAATAAACATAAACACCATAAAAGTATGTCTAATAACATAACAAGTACCAAACGGTTACACAATTCGTCTAAAACCGGATAAAACAAAAGTTTGTCTAATAACATAAAAACAACAAATAGTACCAAATATTACGTTTACATATTACGTCTAATTCATCCAAAATACCCAAAACCGGGTAAACCAAACTTACTCTTGGCCGGTACCTCCGTCACCATCTTGTCCCTCGTCCCCGTTGTTTTCTCCATCATCTTCTTCAGCATTAAACGATTCCTCCATCATCTTTACGAGTCTAGCTCTAAATGCCGGGTTCTCAAGCAACTTCTCAAATTTATTTTTCTACAAAATAAAGCATACATTATAAGTATCAAACATATATTACAAGTATCAAACAATTACCAAAATAGCAATGTACTTTAAAAGAACAATTACCAAAATAGCAATGTACTTTAAAAATAGCAATGTACTTTAAAAATGCATATATTACAAGTATCAAACAATTACCAAAATAGCAATGTACATTAAAAATGCATTCAATAATCTTTATATAATACTTTATAAGTATCAAACAATTACCAAAATAGCAATCTACTTAAAATGCTACTTTACCTCTGTGGATTGAGTTTGTGGCTGTGATGATTGTCCCTCTTCAAAGCAAGTCAACCCTTTCAAGGAAGGTTTTCGTCCGACCCCTTTAACATGACCACGACGAGCACCCAACACCTTTTCGAATATCCCGATATGATCCGGTGGTGTTTGAGTACATTCTTCATATGCTCGTTGTAGATCACGCTGCATTTAACCAAAATGATTTAATAGATTTATGTATAAACGCTTAATAGATTTATACTTAAAATAAACACTTACATGTTGTTGCTCGGTTACTGGGCTATCAAATCTCCCCTCTTTGTCCGTATGACCATCGCGGAATGCCTCAACTCTGGTCTTTTCCTGTTTGACATAAAACATTAGATTATACATCATTAAATAAACTCTTATATATAAATTATTACTTCTTTATAAATGTGTATATAAAACATTACTTCTTTAAAACAAGCACTACTATACTTGCGTGTCCCCCCACGATTTGTGATTTGTTGTTTTGCACGAACTTCTTTATTACTTTTTGATCGATTTAGATGTTCCGGCGTGTGGAAATAATCTATAGCTTTTTTCCAATTTGCACGATCCATACCCAAGGGAGGGTTGTCCAAAGCTTTTTCAACATCAGCATACCCTCCCACTTTAAGAAACTCTCTTTTTGCATCAGATTTGCGGTCTCTATATCGCTTTTGAAATTCTGAATTAATGCTTTCCATCAAATTGGGATCCTTCTCAACCTCAGCAATATCAAAGTGTAACTTGCATAGCCAAAAAAAAAAGTTAGTCGAGTAAAAAGACTAATTTCCAAAGTATATATAAATATAATTATATAGATCATTTACCCTAAGATGCTCCAACAAAGCGACCCTATTGGCGTGGGAAACTTTGTCCCAACTACCTTTGTCGAAAGGGATCGATGCCCACATATATATTCCGACCTCACGAACGAAACACTCACTAAGCTCACCAATCGGGGTAAACGTAGCAAGTGTGTCAAACGTTAGTTTCAAAGGTCCCCCTGCTTGCTGTACCTTCTTTGTAAGTTTCAAGTTTTTAGCTTTTCCCCTAGTTTTCCTCCTTGGAACAACTGCAATTATCATTAACAAAATATTAGTCATGAAATTTATAACATATGAATAAATATATTATAATAAAAAAGGTAATAATAAGTCTTACGATCCGCCTCGTGCTGTCCTCCCCCTCTACTAACGGGAGGTGGGGGATCCTCTGCTCCATCGCCGCCATGGCCTCGGGCCATGACATCAGCCATTACCTGAAAAGTTATAGGATATAGAACACAAAAATACAACATGAATTAAGTTTTCTTTCACAACATGAAAATACAAAAAAAGTTTCATATTACATATAGAAATGAGAACAAGTGGCTCTCATATACAAATACAAATTACAACAAGTGTTTTAATCAGACTCGCCGTCATATATTTCCATCTCTCTCTCGGACTCCTCTGTATCATAATCGGGATCGTTCTCATCATAATCTGTCTCGGCATCAGACACTTCATTAACAGTAACTGCTGGCGGATCAGTCTCGACATCAGCCTCCTCTGTATCATAAGTAGGAATGTTTTGAAAGTATTGACTTAAGTCGATTACAAGGTTACAATTAGATGAAGAGTTGTTGTGAACGACATCGAGACTTTCGGCTAAGTCATTGTCAACATTCTGGACAGAGTCATTCTGAACATCTTCGATGCGGTCATCATGCAATGGTAGATCCCAAATTTTTCGATGATTAACATGCTCGACAACCCACCGATGGTTATTCTTTTGCTTACCTCGAGAAGGTTCTTGGATATAAAACACTTGTTTGGCTTGTGAAGCAAATATTAATTGATCTTCTTTGTTCCATTCGTGTTCTGTGTTAACAATTGTGATATCATTATCAGTCGAGTACCGACATGGATCGAACCACTTGCACCGAAATAGTACAGTGGAATATCCATATGGATAATCGACCTCAATGATATCTTCTAATTGGCCATAATATTTCACATTATTCTCGTCCACCGCTAGAACTCCGGAGTTTTGCGTTGTGCGTTGGGAGTCGCGACCAAGTACCATAAACCTAACACCGTTGACTATGCAAGCGGTGTAAGTACGAACATTTATTCTCGCACGCATTGAAAGAGCATACAACTCCTTGTGAACTTCAAGAGAATTTTGTGATTTCATTGAATAGACCTAACAAATATAGATAAAGGTGTGTTATATTTTATTACTTTGTTATATATTAAAACATATGTTTGTTATTATATATTACCTTTTCGAGAAACCACTCTTGAAATTCGGTTTTAACATCACTTTGGGGATAAACTGATTTGAATTCTCTACATTGATGACAATAATATGTATAAGAAGTCAAGAAAGGAAAATACTTCACAGATAATGAAAAGTTAAAGAAAAGGAACAGTACTTACTCGATATATTGGCTGGCTTCTTCACAGCTATCAAGTACAAACCATTCTATGATAAGTCTTTCGCTTGGACTAAGTTGTTTGATTTGCGTTGCGCTAGTGGGACGACATTTAGACTCAAACACCCACAACTTTCTTTTTTCAACAACAAAATCCTCGTTTCTGTCGGGGCGATTGAATCTAGTCTGGACATCTTTAAGGTACATAGAACAAAATGACAGAGCTTCTTCGGCCACATAACCTTCAGCTATACAACCTTCCGGTCTTGCCTTATTTCTGACATAATTCTTTAGTTTTTTTAAATACCTTTCAAACGGATACATCCATCTCATGTATACCGGACCTCCTTGAATCGCTTCATCAGGTAAATGCATAACTAAATGAATCATAACGTCAAAAAACGCTGGAGGATAGATCAATTCTAACTTACACAAGATTATAAGAATCACATCTCTTGTTCTCTCCATATCCTCCACCTTGAGTGTTCTGGAGCAAAGTTGCTTAAAGAACGTGCAAAGATCTACCATTGGCGTATAAGTATCTTTAGCCAAAAAGCCTCTTACTCCAATTGGTATCAAGCGTTGCATAAGAATATGGCAGTCATGAGACTTCAACGCGGTAATGTTAGTATTGTTATCTACCACCTTCTTGCTGATATTAGAGGCAAACCCATCCGGCAGTTTAACATCTTTTATAAATTGGCAAAAAAGCTTTCGATGATCGTCCGTGAATGAGTATTTTGGGTGGGGTTTATACCACTTGTTGCCCCTTTGCCGCAACCATTGTGTCTTCCGAATATTTAGGTTTTTCAAGTCGACCCGTGCGTTGGATGTGTCTTTACTATTATTGTTCATTAGAAGAGTACCCAACAAACTGTCGCACACGTTTTTCTCAATATGCATTACATCCAAGTTGTGCTTCAACTGCAGAGAAGACCAATATTCGAGTTCGAAAAAAATGCTTTTTTTAGACCAGTTCAACTCGAAGTCAGCCCTCTTTGGCAGGACGTTTCCAGGATGTTTTCCCGGTTTACGATAGATTAGACGATCTAGTTGAGCTTGTATGTCTGCATCACTAAATTGTCTTGGGGCAGGTCTCGTCTCGGGTTTCCCGTTGAAGTCTAAACTCTCTCTCCACGGATCGTTAACATCTAAGAAACGACGATGGCCAATATATACGACTTTGTTTGTTATACGAAATGAAGGCGTGTCTTTGTTGCAAGTTGGACATGCTTTATGACCTTGTCCGCTCCAGCCTGATAGACTACTACGAGCTGGATAGTCGTTTATGGTCCATAACAACATCGCCTTCATTGTGAAAAACTTTCCAGTCACTGCGTCTTTGGTACGCACGCCATCCTGCCATAGTCGCTTAAGCTCTTCCACCAACGGCCTAAGGAAAACGTCAATGTCCTTTCCGGCTGATTTAGGGCCAGGAATCAACAATGACAACATAAATGAGGAGTCTTTCATGCATAGCCATGGAGGCAAATTGTATGTCGTGAGTACAACTGGCCACGTGCTGTGACTCGAACTCATGTTACCAAATGGATTAAAACCATCGGCTGCAAGCCCTAAGCGAACGTTTCGGGGTTCACTCGCGAAGTCAGGGTACTTTAAATCAAATTCCTTCCATGAAGATCCATCAACAGGATGACGCATCGTACCATCTTTTGATCGTCCAATACTGTGCCAAAGCATATCTTTTTTGCCGTATGCCTTGAAGAATACAAACGTCGTAGCCTGGGGGTCACAGGAAAGTATCGTAACACCTTGTGAGCTACTTTCTTACCCTTTGTGTTTTTATCGACCCACCGACTCTCTTTACAAATAGGACAATTCTGTAACGACTTGTATTCTTTCCAGAAGAGAGCACAGTCATTTTTGCACGCATGTATAGCCTCATACCCCAAACCAATCTTTCTTAAGGTCCTTTTGGCTGCATAATGCGAAATGGGAACTTTGTTGCCTTCGGGATGTGATTCTCGCAACAACTCAAGGAGTTCATCAAATGAACTATTAGTCCATTTGTTCTTCACTTTTATATGCATAACCTTTGCTAAAAAATCGAGCGAAGAAAACTTTTTACAACCGGGATATAATTCTGATCGGGCTTCTGCTAACAGTTCTTCAAAGCCATCATAAACACCGCTACTCTCTGTATCCGAGTTGTCTTCGTCTCCGTTGGCATCATCTTCCATCAACGCCTCTCTAACGTCCTCGATGACGTCAGCCATATCGTTACTTGGCGCCTCTCTAACGTCATCTACAACCGGAGGAATTAAACTTTCACCGTGATAGGTCCACGTCTTATATGACCGACAGAAACCATATACACGCATATGATGTTTCATTAATTTAAAGGGTATTATTTCTGTGTTATGACACCTTGTACACGCACATCTTACAGCACCTTTTGAGTCGACTTGTGCTTTGCACATCTCAACAAAAGCGTCAACTCCTCGTCGATACTCAAGTGAGCTACGGTTTGGATGGATAAGCCAGCTTTTATCAACAGGCATGATGCAACTGAAACATAATTTAGGGTTTAAGGTTTATTCTACTGGAAACAAAAATTAGATAGAGTATTCATGAATAGGATGATGGAAAAAGTATCCCCAAAATGGGACAGATTAGCGCACTATAGATAGAGTATTCACAAGGGTAGGCTTCTACACCCACTTTTTGAATACCTTACCTCATATGTGAATGCTTATTACAAGATTGGTTGTCTAAGAAAAATCCGGCAGCATTTCCCCTTAGCTCCCAAGTATATATAAAAGTATATACTCGAAGAGCAAAGAGAAAATGGCAACCGAATCTTTCTTAAACAACCAAACATGTAATATGCATTCACATCCTAGATGATATAAAGCATTCAAAAAGCAGTCCCAAAACGGGGACAACCCAAAATTAATTTCTAAATCAATTTTGGGCGGGTATTTCTAAGCTAAAGATGATTGAAAGGAAGACACGTAACCTAAACCATATTTCTAAGATGATTGAAAGGAAGACACGTAACCTAAACCAAAATTAATTTATAAATCAATTTATGTCTTTTCTTTTAGGTTTAGGGTTTAGGTTAAAGTTTAGGGTTTAGAGTTTAAGGTTTAGAATTTAGGGTTTAGGGGTTGGAGTTTAGGTTAAACCATTTAGGGTTTAGGGTTTAGGTTTAGGGTTTAAACAATAAACATTTAAGGTTTAGGCTTTAGGCTTTAGGGTTTAGGGTTTAATGTTTAGGGTTTAGGGTTTAGGGATTAGGGATTAGGGTTAATTGTTTAAAGTTTAGGGTTTAAACAATAAACATTTAAGGTTTAGGCTTTAGGCTTTAGGGTTTAGGGTTTAATGTTTAGGGTTTAGGGTTTAGGGTTTAGGGATTAGGGATTAGGGTTAATTGTTTAAAGTTTAGGGTTTAGGGTTTAGGGTTTAGGGTTTAGGGTTTAGCTCCAAATAATTTTTTTTCTTTTAAGTTTAGGGTTTAGGTGAAATTTTATGGTTTAGGGTTTATAGTTTACGGTTTAGGGTTTAGGGTTTAGGGTTTATGGTTTAGCTCCAAATAATTTTATGTTTTTTCTTTTAGGTTTAGGGTTTTGGCTAAATTTTACGATTTAGGGTTTGTAATTTACGGTTAAAAGTTTAGCATTTACGTTTAACAATAGACTTTAAATACTTTTATGTTTACAGTTTAGGGTTTGTAGTTTACTATTAAAAGTTTAGCATTTAGGTTTAACAATAGACTTTAAAAGTTTAGGGTTTATATTAACGTTACATTTTAAATAATTTAATCTTTGTTTTTTAGTTTTGACAACAAAAAACACATCATATTATACTATCAAACAACAACAAATAATCACAAAAATCATGATGTACTCACATATCACAATATGGATCAATTAACCATTAAGCACAATCAAAATCAATTAATCACTTGATAATTAAGTACTTAATTATTAGGTACTTAACAAATAAGTACTTCATAAAAACACTTCCAAAACATATTACATATCACAAGAAGCATCAATTAACCGTTAAGCACTATCAAAACATCCGTCAAATTAAGTACTTATAAATTAAGTACTTAACACAAACACTTCCAAAATCAATTAAGTACTTAACACATACTATCAAAACAATTAAGAACTTATATGAAGCATTAAGCATTAAGCACTTATCAACACAATTTAGCACTTATCAAACCAATTAAGCACTTATCAACACAATTTAGCACTTTCAAGAAGCATTAAGAACTTTTATTAAGAACTTAAATATTAAGCACTTAAGTATTAACCACTTTCAACAAGCATTAAGCACTTTCAAGAAGCATTAAGCACTTATATTAAGAACTTAGCAAAAGTTGATAAAGCAAAGATTGATAAAGCATACTTGGAGGGTGGTGGTAACTGTCTCAGGCGAGTGGAGGCGGCCGGCGGTGGCTGACGGCACCAGAGTAGCCGGAGTTAGGACCTCCGGTGCTGTGGAGAAACAAACACAGATTAGTTAGGACCTCCGGTTTAGGGTTTAGCACACAAAATTAACCGCTGGAACTGAAGGACGAGATGGAACTCACATTGGATCGAGGAATGTCGCCGGAAAAATGAAGAACAGCCGCCGGTTTTGAAGAATTTCTGCCGGAAAACGAGAGTGGAGGTGAGAGAGTGAAGCTAGGTGGTTGTTTTAGCAAGGAGGACGGTGGAATCGCCGGAATAACGACTGATGTTAGGTTGTCCCGAAGATCAATCGCCGGGTAAAACGAAGATGTCGCCGGAAACCAGAAAAATCGCCGGAAAAACGAAGATCAATCGCCGGAAAAACAAGAGTGGAGGTGAGAGAGTGATGTAGGTTGTTGTTTTAGCAAGGAGGACGGTGGAAACGAGAAAAATCGCCGGAAACCAGAAAAATCGCCGGAGGTGCGATTAATCCAGCGTAAACTGACGAATGAAGGAGAAAAGGGGATTTATTCGTCCAGGCTTTTTAGCGGCGACGGAAGAGGCTTTAGCGGCGACGGACTCATTACCGGCGACACATGAGGAGGGAAAATGTCCCGCCTTTGTCTCGACCGTTGGATCCCAAAAAAAATGAACGGTAAAGATTGCTTGACACACGGATCGCTGTTTTTGGCTTTAGCGGCGACGCTTTTACCGGCGACACCAAGCATTAGCGGCGACGCCAAACGCGCATGTTGGTTGTCGCCGCTAATACGTGCTGTCGCCGGTAAAAGCGTCGCCGCTAAAGCCAAGATTTCTTGTAGTGACACTAATGAAAGAAAACCGTCATTTGCTTTTTCAGTGTTGCAGTGTATCGCAAAACAACAAAATCTGTCATCACGTCATTTCCAGGGTTTTACCGATGGATCTCGACTACGTTCAAGTTGTTATTATTTATCTATACAATGTAGTAGTCGTAATTTATGTAGTGCATTACTAACTTTTATTTCTAATTTTTTTCATTGTCAAAGGAACTAATTACACAGTAATCTAAATCTTATTTCTAAATTTACATTTTTGTCTAACATTAATGAACTCTCAAACCCTTGAAAAAAAACACCTTTCCTGCAATGTACACATGATGTTGCAATGTACACCTGATGTTTACAGGCTAAATGGCACTTGATAAAGAAAAGAGAATCAATTAATAGTAATATAATATTATTTCAGCTTTTGAGTACCACAATTTATTTATGAGAGATGACTTGCAATTTAAAACTCATTGTCTTTATTGCAAGTAGTGGCTTCCGAGAAAGCGAGATTGAATTTCGGAGAAGACTTATAATATATAGTCTTTTTCTTGTTTGCAACCCGTGGCTTACGATAAAGCGATACGGTGGATGCCTTTGGAGAAGATTTATAATACAAGATCCTTTTATTATACGTAGTAAGGAATACGACTTGACTTGACTTGCCTATATAAAATAAATAGTTGACATGGATGTAATGGAGTATTAGTCAAATGTTACATACAATGGTTATTTAAAATAACTGGGTACATTCTTGGTTGAATTTTTTTCATGTATTGTTAAATAAATTTATAATCTTACAGTAAGAAGGTTTAACTTTTGTTAGATTAAAATATAGGATTATATCTCCATGAATTTATATTAGAATGATGTTATTAAAACCGTCAGTTTTTGCATGATAAACATTCAGATAACAGAAAAAATAATCACCCATGACACTACTGCGAATGATCAATATTACCACAAAAGTCTTCAAAATATTAGGAACTACCTCACCAAAATGCCACCATGTTTCCAAGTCTCATCTACTTATTATAATTACAAAAATACTTGTTTAAACAGCCATAATCATAAATCAAACGCAAGGTTTAATATCCTGTTTTATGAGAGGCTACTCGTGTTTTATCTTTCTGTACCAAAGTTGGTAATAGTTATTTGTGTAATTACGTTTTTCTTTTGTTGACAAGTCCAAAATAGAAAATTTAAAGGCATGAATGCCCAAGTGTATTACGACTGTTTGTAGCTTATGTTTCAACATTCCACAGACCATGTCTCACCTTCTTCATTCGCTTTCCCTCTCTCTCCTCCTCCTCCTCTTCCCCTTCTTCTTCTTCATCTCCATAGCCGCCCAATCTAATGATACAAATTTCCCCGGCTGCTTTGCATACAAGTGCGCAAACACCACAATCAGCTACCCTTTTTGGAGGCTTGACGGTGAACCCGCTACCCAGTACTGCGGTTATGAAGGTTTTGGAATCAACTGCGACAACTACGGTGGTACACCGGAAATTCCAATTGCTTATTTGGGAAGGGATTCTTATTATGCCCCTAGCATAAGCTACGAATCTAAGAGGATCGTCCTCGTGGATTACGACGTTTCTCCCGTCGTACCCCCCGTCGACTGTCCGAGGGTGCGCCATGACATTGATTTGGGAAATTTGCCTTTCAATTTCTGGGGGCAAAACGTTAACCTAAGTTTTCACTTTAATTGCACTGGAGTCCCTTCTTTTGCACATGAAATACCGTGTTTGAGTACTCCTACTAATAAGTCGTGCGTTCATAGTTTGACTTTCGAGCCGGAGAATTTCGATTGGACTCAGTACTCCTGCGATGAAGAGGTGTTGACGACGGTGCTCGATGTATTCAATGTAACAAGGCCGATGGAGAAGGAGTTCCGTAGAGCCTTGAGGCAAGGATTCGAGCTAAAATGGGGGAGGACGGAGGACTGCGAAAAGTGCGAAGTGTCCGGTGGGCGGTGCGGTTACAATAGGAATACGAGGGAGGACATGTGTTTTTGCTCCGGCGGTAAGACCACTACGGGCCACTGCAACGGTACGTTTACTAAAGACTAAATTAGGCGAATGGTCCTTAACTTGTTGCTTTTATTTCAGTTTTAGTTTCTAATCGACGTCAAATAACTAATTTATTCTTACCAACTCTTTTTAACCATGTAATCTTATTCATATTTTTATTTTATTAAGTACGTCAGTACGTGGTCCAACAACCCCATATCACTTCTCACTTCCCTCTATCCTATCTTTCGTGTCAACCCCGACAAACCCCCAACCCTCTCATACCGCTACCATGTTAACGGCGTTCACTCATCCTCACTACACCGATCAACGGGGGTTTATACAATCCACCGGAGGGATAACAATGACTGCACTGGATAACAAAATGAGTGTTGAGTCAGTTGATTTTATGAACAAAAACACAGATTGAAGATCGTGACAGACTGACAGGGGCGATGCAGGATTTTCGTTTTATTTTGATTTTTTTTTCTGCATCAGTCGCTCTTGCAGGGAGCCACAGAGGATCTAAGATAGAGTGACTGATTTTTTCTACAATGGTGATGCAGTGCTTAGGATTTTTTATTTCTGCACTGTATAGCAATGGTCCTTTATCTGGGGTCGTACTCCGATGAACTCAACCGCTACCATCCTGAAATCGGTGTGTTTCTGACATTTCAGTACTCCTCTTCGTTTCTCTTTGAAACGTTAATCGTAGCAAAGAAACAAAAAAATGGCAGATTGGAACGACTTCTGGAACAGACGATCGAGAAATTGGTTTCATTATGATTTAAGTGTTTGGTTTATAGAACCATTTACGATTTCTGCATAGTCCGCCAAAGATCTATGTGCATGAATGGGATCATCAGGAAACACATCGTCAGCATAGTCCACCAAAGAAATATCTAGCTCACCATCTTTATTTACCACACGGTGGGAGGAAGTTTCCGCAAAGTCCAAATTCATCGGTTAGATTTCATATATGAGTTGTCGTAGAACCAAACAAGTTATCAATATTAGACCGAGATTTATATATCTATTTAATGTCAATGATTGTTTCTAGTCTTAGGCTGTAATCGGTCTATATATAGGGCCCTCTATTGTAAACATTGATTCATTCAATACAATTCTCAGTCACATACAAATCATATGGTATCTGAGCCTTCACGATCCTGATTTCCCTAAACCCTAATATTGCCGACAGCCTCTCTTCCATTCTTCTTGATCATCATCGAACCAGCCAACAATGGCCATTACATCCTTCACCACAACAGAGAACCATTCACAATTCCCACAAATTCGGGTTTAAACTTAGCCCCTCCAATCATAGACACCGGAAAACAATGATCAAACCCCTTCTCATAATAATGGTTTGTATGTTTACATTGATGGCTCTCTTCCCTGTCTATCGCGAACCATTGCTACTATCACCTCGTCTGCCACACTTGTCCATCACGAACCATTACTACTATCACCTCCTCATCGTCTGCCACAGGACCACCGGCACCCACAGAACAACCAAACCCCAACCAAACCCCGACTACTTAGCATGGGTTTCTAATGATGCCCATGTCTGCATGCTCCTGCTATCAATAATTTCCGAGTCCTCCTTCTAGCATGTACAAGGTGAAACTTCTCGTGACCTATGGCTTTCTTTGGAACGTACTTACGCACCACACACATCTTCTCGAGAATACACACTAAAAACCCAACTTATCAATATAGAAATGAAATCTGATAAAACATCTGCTCACTATTTACATGAGCCCAAGAATACAATGATGCTTTAGCAAACATTGGTACTGCCATGCAAGAAAAAAAGGATGTTGTTAAGCTGATTATTTCAGGCCTTCGGGAAGAATACAACATCTTGAAACCCACCCTTGTTGCGCGACACCCTCTTGTCACTCTCCTTGAATTACTTGGGCTTCTCACCGATCACGAATATATGACAAAGAAAGTTGATCCCACTCTCTCTGCTGTTACCCAGGCCTTCACGGCTACAACCAGTCGTGACCCGGTCACGCAGACCAATCTCCAACTCTCACCCTAAACAGTCCAGTCGCTTTAACAATTGATGACACACTTAGGCTTCAATGCACAACCTGTACAACAACAAAATCAAGCCTATTATACCACTCGTAGACACAACAACAACCATCGCGGACGTGGCTAAAGGGTTTCTATGCAATCAATGAACACAAAAATACCTATGGTTCACATGCAACCCTAATATTGATCTATGTTTTCTTCTATGAAGATTAGAACTAAGAACCTAAAGGAAACAATTCAATTCTAAAGATGAATTAAGAAAACCAACCTTTGATCTTATGATCCTTTCAAGCAGCAGCAAACGTATCCTGCCTCAAATGCAAGTCACACCCAAGGGATGGAAGAATCAGTCCAGCAGAATAACACAGAGAGACAGATGGCGTGAATATGAGGTGCCAGGGGTTTCCTTTTATAGCCTCCTAGGGTTACACCTGAAACCTTAAAGGGCCTCCAACTGGACAAGGCTTTTGACCACTTGGACCAGGCTTACCAAAACCCTAATTAGGGTTTCGCCAAACCCTGGAGGAGCCTCCAGGTTGGCGCCACTTTTGGTCCCTGGTTTTACCTGGCCAGTTATTCAACTATTGAATAAATGCCAAACCAGTCCCTGCACCCTTTAATTAATTAATTTAATCTCCAAATTAAATCCATTTAATTCTAGATTAAATCTCAATTAATTAATATAGTTTATAATTAATATATTAACACTTAAATATATTAATAAACCATATATATATTTTCTATTGATTTATTATACAATTAATAAATCAACTATTCTCTCTACTGAACTGTATATCTATCCTCCATCTATGAGGGCAACCCAAATGGACTTTGCTTTTAATCATAAGATAAATACAATTATAAGTCATGGCTTAGACACCTAATCCAACAGTCTCCCACTTGGATAAGTCTATGACTTTAATTGTCCGAACTCTGACCTAGTCAGTTCTGTCCAAAGATAAGTGATCTGATGATCCTCCGTCCAACAGGATATTTTCAGACTCAAGACATGGACTAACATCAATCTTGGTTTGACACTCTGTTTCTTGATTTCTGATTTGCATATGACTTTAGAGACTACTAATTGAACACATCAATCAAGTCCCGGTTGGCCAACACTTTCAGTTAACTTCTAAATCATCGAGAGGCCTACAGATATCTGTTTCCCATCGGGTCATGGGACGGATAAGTTTCGACTCATATGTCCATAACTTTTGCGGTTCCAAATACATACAACAATGCGTTTTATAGCACCGAGTTACTGGCGCGATTTCGTATTGTCAATAAGCACTTGTATCGCAAATAATAGATCATATCTCTCCACTTAAAGATCACCGGATATTATCGTCTTAACATTGCTCGTGATATAATCCATGAAGCAATCTGTTAAGCGCGGGTATATCCAATACTTAAATCTCTATTTCTATGTACTCATGAACGTCGCAACAGTCTTACTGCAATGTCTAACTCTTTAGACAGTCTGCAACCAATTCATGACAGTCTTAGTTCATACTTACTTCCTAACAGTATGATCGACTGTGGAGTTTTAAATAATCTAATTATTAAGGAAGTTAAACATGCAAATATAGAAACACAGAAATAAACAATTGACAAAGGCAGTAACAATACTCATTTATAAATCTCTATTATTAAATCACCGAGTCAATTACATTTATACTGTTACAAGTTTCTAATCTATCTAATTACTAAAACTAACATCATCCTTCAATCCAATGCTCCGAGCATGCTGATTGTGCTTGATCCTATTCAGAGCCTTAGTCAAAGGATCTGCAGGATTGTCCTCGGATGATACTCGCTTAACCAGTAAGTGCCCTTCTTCTACTTGATGTCGAATGTAGTGGTACTTTCTTTCGATATGCCTGTACTTTCCATGGTCTCGCGGTTCCTTTGCCAAGGCGACCGCTCCTTCATTATCGCAGAAAAGTTCCACCGGCTCCTGAATGCTCGGGACAACTCCAAGATCCCCGATGAAAATTTTCAGCCAAGCCGCCTCCTTAGATGCTTCACTCGCTGCGATGTACTCTGATTCGCACGTTGAATCAGCCACCGTTTCCTGCTTGGAACTTTTCCAAGTGACCGCTCCACCGTTCAAAAGAAATACCCAGCCCGACTGGGACCGTCCACTGTCCCTATCTGTCTGGAAACTGGCATCTGTATATGCACTCACTTTTAACTCATCACTGCCACCAAGGACTAATACCATATTCTTTGTCCTTCGCAGATACTTGAGTATGTTCTTGACTGCAATCCAATGTGCTTTTCCAGGATTACCTTGGTACCGACTAACCATGCTTAGTGCATAGGATACGTCGGGACGAGTACATGTCATAGCGTACATGATCGACCCTACTGCCGAAGCATAAGTTACCCGACTCATTTCAGCTATTTCCTGATCGGTACTCGGACTTTGAGTCTTACTCAATTTAACACCACTTAGGATTGGTAACTCCCCCTTTTTGGAACTTTCCATGTTAAACCTCTTTAACACCTTTTCCAAATATGTACACTGGCTTAGACCTAGCAATTTTCTCTTTCTATCTCTAAGTATTCTTATCCCGAGAATATAAGCAGCTTCCCCTAGGTCTTTCATGGCGAAACACTTCCCGAGCCAAGCCTTAACATTCTGCAAGGTCGGAATGTCGTTTCCCATGAGTAGTATGTCATCAACATACAGCACCAGGAAAGTGACTATACTCCCACTAGCCTTGACATATACACAGGACTCATCTTCACTCCTAGAGAAGCCAAACTCTTTGACTTTCTCATGGAAGCAAAGATTTCAACTACGAGATGCTTGCTTCAACCCGTAGATTGATCTTTCAAGCTTACATACTTTATCAGGGTGCTTAGTGTCTACAAAACCTTCTGGCTGACTCATGTAAACATCTTCAGTCAGTTTCCCGTTAAGGAAAGCGGTTTTGACATCCATCTGCCATATTTCATAATCATGAAACGCAGCTATGGCAAGCATTATCCTGATTGACTTAATCTTGGCTACTGGTGAGAAGGTGTCATCATAGTCAACCCCCGAGGTTTGAGTGAATCCCTTCGCAACCAGCCGAGCTTTATAAGTATGCACTTTTCCGTCCATGTCGGTCTTCTTTTTGAAGATCCACTTGCATCCGACTGTCTTTCGACACGGTACATTGTCAACCAAGTTCCAAACTTGATTGTCATACATGGACTTTATCTCGCTGTCCATTGCCTCTTTCCATTTCGCAGACTCCGGGCCGGCCACTGCTTCACGGTAGTTAGCTGGCTCATCCAAATTAGTCAATGTACGATCACTGACTAACGTGTCTCCGTCCGAAGTAATATGGAAACCATAGAACTCGGGCGGTATGTTAACTCTACCTAAACGCCTTAGGGGCAATGAAATGTCGGTGGGTCCAACAGGAACTTCTTCCTCATGTTGGTTGCTAGTTTCTTCCAAGGTTGTTTCATTGGGCGTCTCCTGAATTTCTTCGAGATCGATCGTACTCCCACTGTCCTCTTTGGATATGAGTTCTCTCTCTCGAAAGAACCCCCGTCTTGCTACAAAGACCACGTCCTCGCTCGGTCTGTAGAACAAGTATCCAAAAGACTGTTTCGGATATCCGATGAAGTAATACCTCTCACTTCTTTCTGCGAGCTTATCTGAAGTATCTCGTCTCACGAATGCTTCACATCCCCAGACTTTGATGTGTGCCAACGAGGGAACTTTCCCCGTCCATATCTCGTGCGGTTTTTTCACAACCTTCTTGGTTGGGACAAGATTTAGGATATGGGCGGCAGTCTCTAAGGCATACCCCCAGAAATGGATTGAAAGTGAGGCTCGACTCATCATGGAACGAACCATGTCCAACAAGGTTCGGTTTCGTCTCTCTGCAACACCATTCAGCTGAGGTGTTCTTGGAGACGACAACTGTGAAACAATTCCACATTCCTTGAGGTAATCGAGAAACTCGATACTAAGATACTCACCACCTCTGTCGGATCTAAGCATCTTTATCTTTCTGCCCAATTGATTTTCCGCTTCATTCTTAAACTCTTTGAACTTTTCAAAGGTATCCGACTTATTCTTGATTAAGTAGACATACCCATATCTACTAAAATCGTCGGTAAAGGTCACATAGAACCGCGTGCCATCTTTAGTTGTTGTTCTGAAGGGACCACACACATATGTGTGTATGATATCCAACAGACCTTCACCTCTTTCAAAGGAACCTTTGAATGGTGATTTTGTCATCTTGCCAAGTAAGCAAGATTCACATACATCATTCGACCCGAGGTCGAATGATTCCAACGCTCCATCCTTTTGGAGTTGGGCGATGCGTTTCTTGTTTATATGGCCAAGGCGACACTGCCACAGACAAGCCTTTTCTACACCGCTTGAAGCATCAATGGTTAAAACATTTTTACCATAATTGTCAACACACATAATAGATTCATACACTCCATCACAAGGCATAGCATTAAATATAAAAACATCATTTTTGAAAACCGAAATTGAACCATTCAATTTATTAAACTCATAGTAAATGCCTTGTCTGAACAGTGCATGAAATGAAATTATGTTCTTTGCCATATCAGGCGCATAGCAACAATTATTTAAATCTAATCTAACTTCATTACTCAGCATCAGTCTATAAACACCGATCTTGGTAACAGGTGACGTTCGCCTATTGCCCATGACCAGGTTCAGTCTGCCATGCTCCAGTTCCCTACTTTCCTCTAAGCCCTGCAAATCAGAACATATATGAAAACCACATCCTGTATCAAGGACCCATGAACGGGAAAAAGATGAGTTATTAGATATAGAATATGTACCTGCCTGTGACGGTTTCACTTTACCGTCCTTGACATCCTGCAGATACGTTGGGCAACTCCTCTTCCAATGACCCTTCTGCTTGCAGTAAAAGCAATCGGCCGCGTTGGGGTTCCGAATATGTGGAATTCCGGAAGACTTACCTTTCGGGGCACCGTTAGATGACCCGACATGAGTCTTTTCCCTCCAGTTCTGCTTAGGAGGGCCTTTCCGTTTCTTTTCTTTTCCGGAGCCAATAGCTAGGACAGGCGGGTTGACAGGGAGCACAACGTTTCCCTTCATCCCGTCCTCAGCCGTACGCAGCATGCGGTGTAACTCAGCTAGATTAGCCTGGTTGTTCAAATGATACGCCAATGTGAACTGGTCATAAGAACTGGGTAAGGAGTTCAGCACTATGTCAACTGCTAAATCCTCATGAACCGGCATTTCCAGCTTTCTAAGCCTTTCCACATAACCATACATCCTCTGCACATGTGCACAGATGGACTCGCCCTCCTTGGGCTTGCTGTTAGTGAAAGCTTTTACAACCTCAAGCCTTTCGATGCGCTCTTCCTTTCGGAACCTTTCCGCGAGCTCTTTGTGCATCTCGTAAGGCCAATAGTCTTCATAGATTCGCTGCAATTCAGGGTTCATAGTAGCGATCATGATGCAGACCACTTTGGTTGCATCATCAGAGTGTTTAGTGTATGCAGCGATTTCCTCGGGAGTAGCGGTTTCAGTGTCCACATCAACAAGCTCGGTTTCTAGAACATACTCTTTATGTTCAAACATTAGAGCCATTTTGATGTTGCGGATCCAGTCATTGTAGTTGGTGCCGTCCAACGTCACCTTTGAGCATAATGACAGAATCGAGGTGACACTACCGGGATTTGAGTGGGGAACGGATTGGTCAGAAAACATCTGAACAAGAAGAAGGTAGTTTTAATTAGATAGAGTAATAATAATAATCCTCATATTCACCCAAGAATAAATACGAGGCTAGGATCCTACAATAACAATCTACAATACCGAAAAGGGATGCCGTAATCAATATTGCAAATTTTACAAGGTAGACGAATGACGATTCAGCCAATTCCACCGCGGAAGCATAATCATATTATAATGGAATTCCTAATTTCTTTGAGATTTACCGAACTGTTCGATAGCATGTTTTAATCTCTGGAATGCCCCACTGTTTGTGACTGGGATACCGAGGATCACAAACCGAGTGTGAATAACCATGCAAATTGCTTGGTACTCTTGAAGTCAATTGTCATCTCCAATTAACGTGCCGGTAAACCACACACGCTCCGTTAATAATGACAAAATCAATAAACCCATTGCGACCCTTTGCGGACCCCAGTTGGCGTGCCGGTAAACCACACACGCTCCACCGACGTTCCACAAAGTGCAATATGCAATTTCATGGATTAGCACCAAATCACATTTTTTAACTTAAAGTAACTAGATTGGGATTTGTTTTAGGGTTCTAGTACTTTCAATTATAGCATTATATTTTTAAGAGGCTTAGCGGTTCTATCATACCCGTTCGGCTAATGACACTCGACTGACCAGGAGAGCGGTGGGTAAGAGTAGATACCCATTAGACTAACATTTTATAGTCAGTCGCCTTATACTCTCTTTATAGGACAGTTTTGTGAATGAGGCTTACTAGTGGTAGACTAACCAATTTTCTTATACATATTAAATTAACTTTTAATTTTAAATACATATAAGATATATTTTAATCTCATTAAAATATTTTAGAATTAATTTTATCTTAATTTTCGCAAATTATTACTAATTTTTTGAAAATTTTAATTAATTCTTTAAACTAATTTAATTGGTCTTTTAATTAATCAATTAATTAAACTAATTAAATCTAGGTTACAGATTACCAAATTAATCAAATTAATTTATCTGTATTATCCCTTTGAATCTCGAAAATTACAAGCCAAGCAATTAGGGTTCAAGTTATTTTAGTTGATCTAGTTACCAAAAATAACAACACATAATAATGGCAAGCAAATCAAGCAATCTAAGGGGACCAATAGGGCATGGCGGCTAGGGTTAGGAAACCCTAGCCAAGCCGTCGACTTCAAGGCCACCCAAAGGTGAGATTTCGCAAAAAACACCAAGGCCAAGAATCATGCAAGCAGTTCATAATCAAATCACAAGAAAACAAGCTAGCTCTGATACCACTGAAGGGTTTCTATGCAATCAATGAACACAAAAATACCTATGGTTCACATGCAACCCTAATATTGATCTATGTTTTCTTCTATGAAGATTAGAACTAAGAACCTAAAGGAAACAATTCAATTCTAAAGATGAATTAAGAAAACAAACCTTTGATCTTATGATCATTTCAAGCAGCAGCAAACGTATCCTGCCTCAAATGCAAGTCACACCCAAGGGATGGAAGAATCAGTCCAACAGAATAACACAGAGAGACAGATGGCGTGAATATGAGGTGCCAGGGGTTTCCTTTATAGCCTCCTAGGGTTACACCTGAAACCCTAAGGAGCCTCCAACTGGACAAGGCTTTTGACCACTTGGACCAGGCTTACCAAAACCCTAATTAGGGTTTCGCCAAACCCTGGAGGAGCCTCCAGGTTGGCGCCACTTTTGGTCCCTGGTTTTACCTGGCCAGTTATTCAACTATTGAATAAATGCCAAACCAGTCCCTGCACCCTTTAATTAATTAATTTAATCTCCAAATTAAATCCAATTAATTCTAGATTAAATCTCAATTAATTAATATAGTTTCTAATTAATATATTAAGACTTAAATATATTAATAAACCATATATATATTTTCTATTGATTTATTATACAATTAATAAATCAACTATTCTCTCTACTGAACTATATATCTATCCTCCATCTATGAGGGCAACCCAAATGGACTTTGCATTTAATCATAAGATAAATACAATTATAAGTCATGGCTTAGACACCTAATCCAACAGTGCAACTATAATAACAACCGCAACACGGGCTCCCCGTCAGGTAACAACTCCAGATTTGCTTAGGCATCTAACCAAAATACCGTGTATGGATCTTGCACCATATGTGGTATTAGATGTGGTATTGGGCATGTTCCCTCACAAAGCCCCAATCGTGATCCAACAACAATTCGTCCACCATGACATACTCCTCAAGAGAACTTTGCTGATTATCGCTCACAAACATCATCATCTTGGCTGCCGGACATTGGTTGAAACAGTACAGTTGCACCTGATCACACTAGCTTTCATAATATTGAGCCTTATTTTGGTAAGGACACACTTCTTGTTGGTAATGGCTATAAACTACCCATTCTTTATATTGGTTCAACGACTATTCACTCACCAACTAAAACCCTTTCCATTAAAAATATTCTTCACGTTCCACAACTTAAACAAAATATTCTTTTCGTCCAATGTTTTTGTCAAGATAACAATGTGTTCTTTGAATTTCACTCTACATTTTTGTGTTAAGGATTCGGGTTACCAGAACTTTCCTTCTCGTGGGTCCAAGTAAAGACAGTCTCTACCCTCTCCATCTACCAAAGAGTTCTCAGGTCTCTCGTGTTTCACATGTTGCTCTTTCTACCACTCGAGCCTCTGCCATAACTTAGCACCAACTTGGACATCCTCACTCGCAACTTTTACAATCTACGATCTCAAAAAATTGTCTTCCCACTAGCAATAATTATGTTTTACCTTTCTGTCATTATTGTCCCATGGGAAAATTCTTCAAAACTGCATTTATCCTCTTCTAATCATAAAAGCACTCATGTATTAGACTTAGTATTTTGTGATGTCCGGAACCTGCTCTCTTGCTTCCTTTTATGGTCATCGTTATTTTTTACTTTGTCGTGACTGTCACACTAGATACATGTGGATATTTCCAATTAAACAGAAATCGGATGTCTTTAACATTTTTAAACAATTCCACACGATGACTGAACGACAATTCCAAACACAACTCAAATACGTTAAACCAGATTAGGGTGGGGAATTTCGCAACTTATCCTATTTTTTGCAAAACTCGGAATTGTGCATCATCTCTCTTGTCCTCATACAAGCGAACAAAATGGCTTTGTTGAGCGAAGACACCACCATGTGGTTGAGACGGGTGTCACCCTTCTCGCTCAATCGGGTGTTCTAATGCGGTTTTGGAACGTTGCTTTTGAAACGGCCACATACATGACAAACTGCATGCCATCACATATCTCTTCTCACATCTCTCCCTTTGAGCATCTTCTTAAACGAAAACCCGATCTTACCTTCTTATGTGTCTTCGGGTGTCAATGTTTTCCCCACCTTCGTCTATATCATCCACACAAAATGGACTTCCACTCCTCGCATGTATTTTCCTAGGGTATAGTCTCTTGCATCACGAATATCAATTTCTTGATCCAACCACAAACCGCATTTACACTGTCGACAGTTCAATGAATCCTATTTTCCTTATCTTCATCCATCCTCCCCAACACCTACCCAACCCTCTCCCAATCCTTATTTCTCATCCTATACCTCTCCTACACCACCTGAAACATCATCTTCATCCCCCTCAACCAACCACCCACCTCACCATCTTGATCCATCCACAAACCGCATTTACACTGTTGACAGTTCAATGAATCCTATTTTCCTTATCTTCATCCATCCTCCCCAACACCTACCCAACCCTCTCCCAATCCTTATTTCTCATCCTATACCTCTCCTACACCACCTGAAACATCATCTTCATCCCCCCTCAACCAACCACCCACCTCATCATCTTCCAACCAAACTTATGAATCTTCCCCACCCGACTTTATCCACCAACCTTCTATCTCGACCATACCAGATTCTGACGACACTGACCCGATACCTACCGACCCACCTCCTGCTACCTTTCACCGCCACTCCGCTAGGGCTACCCAACCCACAATTCCATCCTACCACACTTACGAAAGTCCTATTGAACAAACCCAATCCACCTCTGCCACCCCACCCAACCTCGCCCTCGCCCTCAAAATCTTATTCAAAATCCTAAGCAACGACCATACAATGCATATGCCTTCCACACACAGATTGACTATTCCTCAACCGAACCAACCACCTTTGCCATTGCCAACAGAAGTCCTCAATGGCGCACTGCCATGAAAGAGGAATACAAAGCTTTAATGAGAAACAGCACCTAGACTCTAGTACAACCGGTTCCAAATGCGAATATTGTTGATTTTAAGTAGGTATACCGGTTGAAACATGACAAAAAAGGGAATTTCAAACGTCATAAAGCACGTTAAGTGGCAAAAGGTTTTAACCAACAACCGGGAATCGATTATCATGAGGCATTCAGCCTGTTGTGAAATCAACCACGGCTCGTGTCGTTTTGTCGCTTGTTGTTACACGGCAATAGCCTTTTCACCAATTAGATGTTCAGAACGCCTTTTTCCACGGTGATATCCATGAAACTGTGTACTTGCGTCAACCACAAAGCTTCCTTGATCCACAGAGGCCAAATCATGTGTGTCTACATCATAGGTCCCTATGTGGCCTTAAACAAACTCTGAGAGCCTGGTTTAAATGTCTTTCAAGCATCTTATTCCAACTAGGTTTCCATGGGTCGAGAACTGATCCTTCCGTGTTCATCTATTCTCACCATGGAAGCCTATTATACATGCTTGTTTACATGGATGACATAATTCTCACTAGCAATAATTCACGGCTCATTAATTACATCATTTGCCAATTGACTACTGCATTTGTGATCCAAGACATGGGTCGGTTGTCGTACTTCTTAAGTATTGAAGTGCTTTTCAAGGCACAGATCTGATTCTCTCACAATAAAATACATCGCTGACATCATTCACAAAGCAAACCTCTCTTAGACAAAACAGGTTGACTCTCCCATGGCATCTAGTTCACAATTGGGCGACAACCCATTAAATGATAATACAGTAGAATTCAGACAAACAGTTGGGGTTTTGCAATACCTCACCCTTACCAGACCTGACATAACGTTCACAGTCAACAAAGTATGTCAATTCATGCACTCACCTACCGAGAACCATTGGTCAGCGGTCAAAAGAATCATCAGGTATCTTCAAGGGACATTTAGTCTTGGGTTGTTGATTCAACAAAAGTCAGTTTCGATGATCCATGCCTACACAACTCTCATGATCAGTTTCTCACGGGCTTCTCTGATGCCCAATCGATGATCGTTGATCCACATGGGGATTTGCCATTTACCTTGGGTCTAACCTTATTTCATGGTGTGCTCGTAGACAACGTATTGTCTCGAGATCATCTACATAATCCGAATATAAAGATTTGGCCAACTAAGTGGCTGAGCTGACTTGGCTTGAGGCTCTTTTAAAAGAGCTTCATGTCTCGATGCCACTACCACCTATCTTGTGGTGTGATAACTTAGGCACCACCTATTTATCAGCCAATCCCATCTTTCATGCCCGCACAAAACACGTGGAGATGAACTTCCATTTTTTCCGAGAAAGAGTCGCCAGAAAGTGATCAAATTGCAGACGTGTTTTCAAAACCCCTATCCTCTCAATGATTTTTAACTCTTAGGTCAAAGATAAAAGTCGCTTCTTGGCATTAGCTTGCGGGGGATATTGGACCGAGATTTGTGTATCTATTTATGTCGATGATTGTTTCTAGTATTAGGCTGTAATCAGTGTATATATTTGGCCCTCTATTATAAACATTGATTTCATTCAATACAATTCTCAATTACATACAAATCATCATCAAACAAGACCGAGCACCCTTAGGGCTAGAATCAATGGCATAAATAGGAGCCTCAGACATCATAGGAATAGGGTTGGTCACAAGGGGATTGACATCAACACCCAAAGTTGCCAAACTATAACCAGCACCAAGGGTCGAATCAGCAAGATCAACATGACGAGTTTCAGGGGTTAACACACTTTGTGCTTTATCCACATCAGCAACATCAACAAAAAAACATACTTCCCACGATCAATTTTATTTCTTTCTTTATTATTATTATTATTTATTTATGGATTGGTGATTCAAGAGTAGGATCACCCAAATACCTAGAATATTTAGCATTTGATTTTACGGGAAACCAAGGTTCATCTGATGAAGCTTTGGTGACAAGTAATAAAGGCATCTCATGAATTCCTAAGAGGCCTAAATGGAAGAAGAGTCATCACCTTCTAGAGGAACGTCTGAATAAAAACTAGAATGTAACACACTAGCACCCATACTTAGGGCTGATTCATAAAGGTGAACTTTATAAACAACAACAAATCTTCCCATGGAAATCAAAACAAGGAAATCACAACGGATAAAGAAGGTATTAACGTCACGATCAAAATATGGTTTCATCTTGTAAATCCTAATAATCACATGAAGTGCCAAGTAGTCAAGAACAAAACAGGATGAGTGATGTTCATAATTTCTTTATCTGTAGCTATTGTCGGGGAAGCGTAGGGAGCAAATGGCATAGAAAATGAAGTTAGCAAAATACCTAGAAAAGGAAAGGGACACATAAATGCAATATATCGGAACTTTGAAATTTTAGGGATTCTCAAACGCAAAAACTCAAAAAGACATGTATTAAATGTTATGTTGTCAAAACACCGCCAAAACTTAAAAATCAAAGAGACGCGACCACACACAAGTGAAACAACGAAAGTTAAGTCCGAACTCGGACGACATCCATAACCAAGCCCTGGTCCGGACTAGGGCGACCTAACACATTTATCCGTCATAAAAATATTGGATAAACGCTCACAACCTGACTTATACTAAACTGTGAATATGGTAACCATAGTTGTCATAATCAGACTAAGTTTAAATTAGGTAACCGGAGTAGTCAAAATTGGACTGAGCTGAGGGTCCGATAGCAACACTCGTCAAAGTCGGGCTTAATGCCAAGTTCGAAATACACGGTCATCAAAGGGGTTCTTACCCCACAACCGAAAGAAGCGACAGAAGAACACGATATCATGTCCCCCACCTAGGGTCACCTATGATAGGTATTCATCCGTGCTGAAACCTACCTACGACCTAAGAGTAGATTGGACCAAATATATCTTAAGATCCATTTTTATAAGAAACATACCCAAAATGAAAAGTCATTGGAAAGGGAGGAACATACCGATCAAAATCTTTCATATTCTATACTGGACATAGTTAACTATAAAAACAGTACTTAAAACCTCAATTAAATAAGCATCGATCACTTCGATTTCTCACTAATGACTTCATATTCTTACTTTGAACTATAAAAGTAACTTGACCGTCGAAGCTGACCCTTGGGGATCCCTCCCAAGTCCCGACTCGGCTAATGGTTATTTTGTTTTGATACCATGCACTTGCCACGATGAACCAGTCTCAAGTAGACGTACAGACTACATAGCAAAAAACTTGGTAGCATCAACTTACAAACATAATTATTTTCAAACGGATATTTTTACCTTTATTCTCTTCACTAGTAACAAAGAATTCTCAAATAGGTGTCGTATAACATGAAGCTCCCAAGTCTAACATCTAATAAGCATTTGTTTAATTCTTTGCTGATTCAAGTTGAAAGTGTGCTTTCATCTTCATAATCAATGACCGATGAAGATGATGACCCTTCGTGTATATTTTTATTTAGTTTAGGACATTCCTTCAAGAATTTTCTATACCCCTTGCAATATTTGTAAGTACGCTTTTGATTTAAATATATTTTTTAATACTGAACTATGTGGCTTAGAACGTCTGCTACATTGTTGATCCTAACATGTCAATCTGGTCCTACACTTCTTCATTCAAGCATGTCTTCCTTACCAACCTATCAAAGCATATGTACCTTTCCATTCTAGAAATGGCAGATACAAATCAAAATCTCAATGAAACAATGTCTAATTGCGGAAAAATGATACATGGCATGTATAGTATTTCAACATCACAACGATAAGAGCAACCCAACTCCCACACTTTATAGGGAGGTGACCATGCTATTAGGATCTCATATCGGTGCAACAAGGTCTTATATATTATTGTATATGTCGGGCTTCCTCCATAAGGTTTCTATTGGAGAGTAATCGAATGACTCCACACTAACTACGCCTTCTAAAAAAGTAATAAACCAAAGGTAGCATGTAAGTGTCTAAAAAGAATTAAGAAAAGAACATTTCATGTTTGTTAATATAGTAAGCAAGAATTAATACAATTTTTTGTTGATGTTGCAGGATCCGGAATTAATTGGAAGCTAATACTTTGTAAGTTTAGTCAATTATCTTATATGATTTAATTTAGAAATTACATGTGTGTTGGCATGCCGGTAAAATTATTATAATTTTATTCTTTTTCACGATTTTTTAACTAAAGCAATAACTTTTTCTTTGTTGCAGTTGCAGGATTGGTATCCACAACACTCTCGATTGTGTTGATGTCCATAATATTTTGTTGCTGTATGAAAACCTCACCAAACAATTGTGTTGCCTTGTTTAAGCATAAAACCGAGGACGAAAAAAGTGTCGAGGTGTTTGTCGAGCAATATGGATCCTTGAGTATGAAAAGATACACATATGCTGAGATCAAGAAAATTACAAACTCATTTCAGGTCAAATTAGGACAAGGAGGTTTTGGAACTGTGTTTAAAGGAAAGCTATCAGATGGACGTCTTGTGGCGGTAAAACTTTTAAACTCGTCAAAATCAAGTTCACAAGAATTCATAAACGAAGTTGCAAGCATTGGTAGGACATCTCATGTTAACATTGTTTCTCTCTTGGGATTTTGTTTCAAGTATCACAAAAGAGCTCTCGTATATGAGTTCATGCCAAATGGATCCTTAGAAAAGTTCGTATATGGTCATGTTCGTCTAAGTACAAATGAACACATAGGAGTTGACAAGTTATATGATATATCACTTGGAATTGCACGAGGCCTTGACTACTTGCATCGAGGCTGCAACACTCGAATTTTGCATCTTGACATAAAGCCACATAACATCCTCCTTGATGAAGACTTTTGTCCTAAGATAGCAGATTTTGGGCTTGCAAAATTATACTCTAGGAAAGAGAGTATTGTTTCTATGGCGGAGGCTAGAGGCACTATCGGGTATATTGCCCTCGAAGTTTTTAGTAGAAACTTTGGGGGAGTCTCGCATAAATCTGATGTCTATAGTTATGGGATGTTGATACTAGAAATGGTTGGAGGAAGGAAAAATGTTGATGTTGGTGTTGGTTCCGGGTGTACGAGTGAGATATATTTTCCTTATTGGATTTACAACCGTCTCAAGAAGGATGAATTCCTATTAGATGGTTTGACAACTGTAGAGGAAAATGATTATGCTAAAAAGATGACAATAGTTGGCTTGTGGTGCATACAAAATGATCCAAAACAAAGACCATCGATTAATGAAGTGATTGACATGTTAGAGGGAAGCATGGAGGCACTGGAAATTCCTCCCAAACCATTCTTTTCTTCTCCTCCACGATCACCGGTCACCACGTTTAACACATCGCAAGAAGTGAGTGAGGATCATTGTAGCTCATAAAGGATATTAAATATTAGTGAATTCAAACTGTATGTATGATGTTTTCATATTTCTACAGATGAAATGGTTGATATAAATGTTCATGTTTTTAGCTGTCTCTGATATCTTTGTATGCTTTTAGCTTTTCTTGTATGATTTTTTTTGAAGGGTCATTGTCGCATTTTTCATTGTTTCTTTTTTGGCTATAGTATTTTAATTATCTCATTTGCCATCTATACAAATATGTAACACGTCTTCAGTTTTAACGAGCTGTTCTTAAATTTGAACTTTTAGTTTACAGGGGCTTCAAAATGTTTTTACCAAATTCATTACATAAAGGATATTAATTGAAGTAAGTACATAATTACATTTTTTCTTTAAATTACTGTTAACAAATAACTGTACTTGATATAATTTCATTTTTGCAATTATATTCCTTTTTATTGTTTGGTATGATATAACCATATGGATTGATTCAAGTCAAAACGAGATCATTTTATTTGGAAAGTCATAATTCTGTCCTTGTATCTTCTACACATGAACATGCAACCGGGTTTTTTTTACTCTCATAAATGCATTTGGTAAGTTTTAAATTGGTATGAAAAAAATGAAAAAAAAAACTAAACTAAAAGATCCTTAAACTAGAGGTCATCTATAAAAAAAAGAAAAAAAAGATGCACATGATCCAATTAGGGAATTAAAGATTAGTTATATGGCCAGGTCTTGTCAATCACACTTTTTGTGGCTTTAAACTTCAAACAATAACAAACTAACAATTTAAAAATACATTTATTGAAGAATTTTAAGATTTAGACAATTACAATAAGGCCAGCAAGTCAACTAATCCCAATAAGGAAACCGAAATAGCAACAAAAAAGGGAATTGTCATTGATGTCCTCCTCTATGAAAACTCAAACTAAACCCAACTTTTCATATTAATGGTAAATAAAAAGTGAGTAAGGAGCTCGCCTCTATCTTCTTCAATACTATATTCGCTGAATATATAAAATGTGTAGTCATTCAAACATTTTAGCAAACACTTGGTGCACATTCAACAAATTAAAGCAAAGGTAAACCATAAATCAGAATCACTAGAAATGAAGAAAAATGCCCGTATTGGTAGTAAAAATGCATGTACATTGCTAAATATGGTAAAAAAATTAAAGTACATTGCTACTATTGATAAAGAAATGTAAGTACTTTGCTATTATGTGTAAAAAACAAAGTACATTACCCATATCGATAGCGAGAGCAAAGTACGTTGCTATTCTATGAAATTTTCCTTTAAAATACCAACCTCGTTGATTGAAATAATATTCTCTTTCTCTTTTCATAATATATGATTAACTTAAACCGAAAACTTGCAATAATTGTTTTATTCCATTTATGTTCTACACCATGACAGTAATTAAGATGGGCATAGCTCACGAATCAGATAGTCAATAGAGTTATGTGTAAGGACAAAAGTCACAAAACTACAGTATTGCATAAAACCCTTTTTTGTTTAATTTTAAACCCTAGTTACAGATTATTGAGCTTTACTGTAGCAATAAACACACAAAAGTCACAGCTTGAAGTTTAATCCATAGCATCTGGGAAAGAAACTTAGAATTTACTTATAGGAGTCTTGGAGAATATCATCATTATACCATAGTCAAACCGGCTAATCTGTGCAACCCACAAGACCTAATCAGTGTGGCCGGCGGTCAAATGTCCAGAAACCATAAGGACGAACCGGAGAGCTCAAAATCACCTTCGTCTTCGCCCCATTACCTTGTTCTATGCAGTTTAATTTCAATTTGATTTTTCACGTAAAAAGAACACTGTACATGTGATCATTTGATTTCCTTTTGTTACACATCGAGAAACCGTCCCCGACAGATGGATATAGTATTTGAAGAGAGGGTGCATTCCTGTCCCAAATCGTATCATTTAGAGCTCGGATTTCGACCTTCTATGTACCTTCTAAATTGGCAGAAATGATCGAATGGTATTTTTGGTCCTGTAGTTTTAATTTTTCGATATTATAGTTTTGGTCCCTAGTTGTTAATTTGTATAAATTACATTTTCGATTCCAATAGTTTTAAATTTACAGAATTAGGCTCCATACGCTTTTTATATTTCAAGATGGAAATATGGTTCCTATATATTTAAGTTTTTGGAGTTACATTTTTGGTCCTTGAAGTGTTTAGTTTGCATAAATTATATTGTAGTTTAATTATTTGAAATTACACTTTTGGCCCGTGTAATTTTTAATGTGCAAGAAATGAATGACTTACAATTTCGGTCCGTATAATTTGCATTGTTTTGCACTTTAGGCCGAGATTTTGATCTTTTTTACAAGAAAACTAAATCACATTTTCGGTCATTGTGATTTCTATAAATACGTATGTCATCTCTATTAAATCCTACAAGTAATCCTACATACAAACCTTGTATATTATTTTATTCAATAAAAATTTAGGATTAGTAAACATGCCGCAATACAAAGGCCATCACCAATAGTTTACTGAAATTCAGGGCTTTGGGAGCGTGGCTAGAGGTATTCCATGGTATTTTTTATTGAAATTGGAACTTTATTCCAATCAATTTTCATGTTTGGTTGTGCAAATGGAATTGAGTTCTTTAAAAGGATGACAAAAAAACCCCTTCGATGGATTTTAAAAAGGATTAAGTCGAATTGGTCATTTAATTTATTGGTTTGTGGTCATTTAGTCACTTAATTTTGTTCAAGTTTTAAAATGTCTCTTAACTTTTTATTTAATTTCGAAATGGTCACTATGAGTGGGTAAAACCCGGTTATACTCTTATATTTGAACACAGGCGTTAATTGTTGGATTAGGTGTCTAAGCCATAAACTTTATATTTGTATTTATCTTATTAATTGAAACAAAGTCCATTTAGGTTGCCCTCATAGCAGGAGGATTTATGTAGAAGTCAGAAGTCAGTAGAGAGAAAGGTTGATTTATTAATTGTTTAATAAATCAATAGAAATAAATAAATAGTTTATTAATATATTTAAGTGTTAATATATTAATTAGAAACTAAAACAATTAATTAGAAATTAATATAGAATTAATTGGATTTAATTTAGTGATTAATTTAATTAATTAAAAGTGCAGGGACTGGTTTTGTAATTATTCAATAGTTGAATATTGACTGGCCAGTGGAAGGGTTGAAAGTGGCGAGATTTTGTGGTGCCACCACAAGGATCTCGAAACCCTAATTAGGGTTTAAGTAAAGCCTTGTCCATTTGGTAAAATGTTTGCCAAAGTTCGGCTCTAGGATTTTAAGTTGTGCCACCTGAAACTATAAATATGGAACCCTAATCCTGCGCCAACTTCATCTCTCCAAAGGAACTCTGTTGTCTTCTCTCCTCCATTGCTTGGGTGTGACACCATTTGAGGCAGGATACTTTTGCTGCTAGCTTCTAGTTCAAGAATTCAAGGTTGGTTTTCTTGATTTGTTCTTTAGAAATAATTGTTGGCCTTTAGGTTTTTTATTATATGTTCACCGTAGAAAAACATAGATCTCTTTTAGGGTTGCATGTGAACTTAGAAATTTCTAGTTCATAGTTTGTACAAATCCCTTTAGTGGTATCAGAGCCAATTTGTTTTTCTTGTGAATTTGATATAATTGTTTGCATGGTGATGGGTGATTTGCGAAATCATGACCCTCACAAGGTCTCCATCAATTTTGGTGGCTAGCGTTTTGAAAACCCTAGCCTCCCTTCCCTTGTCTGCGATTTGCATGCCTGCCCTGGATAGTTGGTTGTTATTTTTGGTAATTGTTGAATAATTAAATAACTGAACCCCTTATCCATTGATTGCAATTTTTGAGATTTAGGGATAAGGTTAGGAAATTAATTTGATTAATTTTGTGATTCCTTTCCTTGATTTAATTAGTTTAATTAAATTGTTTAATTAAAAGACAAATTAAATCACTTAAAGATTTAATATGAATTTTCGAAAAATAAGTTATAATTTGCGAAAATTAGGAAAAAATCAAATCTAAAATATTTTAAAGAGTTTAAAATATATCTTATATATTTATGATTAAAAGTTAATATTTATATGTAAGATAAAATTGGTTTGTTTTACCGTTAGTAGGCCTCATTCACAAAACTGTCCTATAAAGAGGGTATAAGGCGACTGCCTATAAAATGGTAGTCTAATGGGTGTCCACTCTCACCCACCGCTCTCCTGGTCAGTCGAGTGTCATTAGCCGAACGGGTTTGATAGAACTGCTAAGCCTCTTAAAAGTATAATGCTATAATTGAAAGTACTAGAACCTTGAACAAAATCCCAATCTAGTTACTTTAGGTCAAAAAAATGTGAATTGATGCTAATCCATGGAATTGCACATTGCACTTTGTGGAACGTTGGTTGAGCGTGTGCGGTTTACCGATACGCCAACTGGGGTCCACAAAGAGTTGCAATGGGTTTCTCGATTTTACCATTAATGATGAAGCTTGTGTGGTTAACCGGGACGTCAATTTGAGATGGTAATTGACTTCGAGAGTACCAAGCTAATTTGCATGGTTATTCACACCCAGTTTGTGATTCTCGGTATCCCAGTCAAAAACAGTGGGGCATTCCCGAGATTAAAACATGCTATTGAACAATTCAATAAATCTCCAAAGAAACTAGGAATTCCAATTCCGTGGTGGAATTGGCTGAATCGTCATTCGCCTACCTTATAAAATTTACAATAAAGATTACGGCATCCCTCTTCGATATTGTAAATTGTTATTGTAGGATCCTAGCTTTATATTTATTCTTGGGTGAATATAAGGGTTATTTATATGTATCTAATAAAACTACCTTCTTCTTTTATAGATGTCTTCTGTTGACCAAACCGTTGCCCACTCAAACTCCGGTAATGTCACTTCAATCTTGTCATTATGTTCCAAAGTGACGTTCGACGGTACTAACTATAATGACTGGATCTGTAACATCAAGATGGTTCTAAGGTTTGAACATAAATAGTATGTTCTAGAAACCGAGCTAGTTGAAGTTGACCCAGATACCGCTACTCCCAAGGAAATTGCCTCGTACCAAAAACACTCGGATGATGCGACCAAAGTGGCCAGCATCATGATCGCCACCATGAACCCTGAGCTGCAAAGAATTTATGAAGACTATTGGCCCCTACGAGATACATAAAGAGCTCGCAGAAAAGTTCCGCAAGCAAGAGCGTATCGAGAGGTGCGAGGTGGTCAAGGATTTCACGAATAGCAAGCCTAGGGATGGAGAGTCCATTTGCACTCACGTGCAAAGGATGAAAGGTTACGTGGATCGGCTTAGGAAGCTTGTGATGCCTGTACATGAGGAGTTGGCCGTTGACATAGTGCTTAACTCCTTGCAGAGTTCTTATGACCAGTTCTGACTGGCATATCATTTGAACAACAATCAGACCACTTTGGCTGAATTGCATCGCATGCTTCGTACTGCTGAGAACGAGATGAAGGGTAAAAGTGTACCCTCAGTTAGCCAGCCCGTCTTGGCAATTGGATCTGGAAAGGGAAAGAAAAGGAAGGGCCCTCCTAAGCAGAATTGGAGGGAAAAGGTTCATGTCAGGTCAATAAGCAGTGCCCCGAGAACCAAGTCTTCCAGAATTCTGCATCTCACTAATCCAAAGGAAGCCAGTTGTTTTTATTGCAAAAAGAAGGGTCACTGGAAGAGAAGCTGCCCCAAGTACCTGCAGGACATCAAGGATGGCAAAGTGAAGCCATCACAAGCAGGTACTTACACAATTTCTAATAACTCATCTTCTTCCTGTTCTTGGGTCCTTGGTACCGGATGTGGTTTTCATATCTATTCTGATTTGCAGGGCCTAAAGGAAAGTAGGGAGCTAGAGCACGGTAGACTGAATCTGGTCATAGGCAATAGGTGAACGTCATCTGTTACCAAGATCGGTGTCTATAGACTAGTGCTTAGCAGTGGAGTTAGTTTAGAATTACATAATTGTTGTTATTCGCCTGATATGGCAAGAAACATAATTTCTTTTCATGCATTGTTCAGACAAGGTTATTATTATGATTTTGATAAATTGAATGGTTCAATTTTAGTTTTTAAAAATGATGTTTTTATCTTTAATGCTTTGCCTTGTGATGGAGTGTATGAGACAATTATGTGTGTTGACAATTATGGTAAAAATGTGTTACATATTGATTCTTTGAATGGTATACAAAAGGCGTGTTTGTGGCACTGTCGCCTTGGCCTTATTAATAAGAACGCATCGCCCAACTCCAAAAGAATGGAGTGTTGGAATCGTTCGACCTTAAATCAGACGATGTATGCGAATCTTGTTTATTTGGCAAGATGACAAAATCACCATTCAAAGGTTCCTTTGAAAGAGGTGAAGGTTTTTTGGATATCATACACACAGATGTGTGTGGTCCCTTCAGAACCACCACAAAAGATGGCAAGCGGTTCTATGTGACCTTTACTGACGATTTTAGTAGATATAGGTATGTCTACTTAATCAAGCACAAGTCAGATACCTTTGAAAAGTTCAAAAGAGTTTAAAAATGAAGTAGAAAATCAATTAGGCAGAAAGATAAAAATGCTTAGATCCGACAGAGGCGGTGAGTATCTTAGTATCGAGTTTCT
Organism: Cichorium intybus; assembly: GCA_023525715.1. Lineage (NCBI taxonomy): Eukaryota > Viridiplantae > Streptophyta > Magnoliopsida > Asterales > Asteraceae > Cichorium > Cichorium intybus. The sequence continues at coordinate 2,010,983 of JAKNSD010000024.1, forward strand.
CGATTATATCAAGGAATGTGGAATTGTTTCACAGTTGTCGCCTGCGAGAACACCACAGTTGAACGGTGTTGCGGAAAGGCGAAACCGAACGTTGTTGGACATGGTTTGTTCCATGATGAATCGAGCTTCGCTTCCATTCCATTTCTGGGGGTATGCCTTAGAGACTGCCGCCCATATCCTTAACATTGCCCCAACCAAGAAGGTTGCTAAAACACCTCACGAGATGTGGACCGGGAAAGTTCCCTCGTTGGCACACATCAAAGTCTGGGGTTGTGAGGCTTTCGTGAGACGAGAGACTCAAGACAAACTCGTAGAAAGAAGTGAGATATGCTTTTTCATCGGATACCCAAAACAGACATTTGGATATTTGTTCTACAGACCAAGCGAGGACGTGGTCTTTGTAGCTAGACGAGGAGTCTTTCGAGAGAGAGAAAGAGAGAGAGAGCTCATTTCCAAAGAGGATAGTGGGAGTACTGCTGATCTTGAAGAAATTCAAGAGATACCTGATGAAACAACCTTAGAAGAAACTAGCCCCCAACATGAGGAAGAGGTTCCTGTTGGACCAACTGACATTTCATACCTCTTAGGCGTTCGGGTAAAGTTAGCATGCCACCCGAGTTTTATGGTTTCCATATAACTACAGATGGTGACACATTTGCCAGTGATCGTACATTGACAAATTTTGATGAACCAGCTAACTACCGTGAGGTGGCGGGCCCTGAGTCTGCCAAGTGGAAAGAGGCGATGGACAGCGAGATCAAGTCCATGTATGACAATCAAGTTTCGAACTTGGTTGACAATGTGTCAGGTCGAAAGACAGTCTGGTCCAAGTGGATCTTCAAGAAGAAGCCCGACATTGATGGAAAGGTACACACCTTTAAAGCTCGGTTGGTTGCGAAGGGATTCACTCAAACCCCGGGGGTTGATTATGATGAAACCTTCTCACCAGTAGCTAAGATTAAATCGATTAGGATAATGCTTGCCATAGCTGCGTTTCATGATTATGAAATATGGCAGATGGATGTCGAAACCGCTTTCCTTAATGGAAAGTTGACTGAGGATGTTTACATGAATCAGCCAGAGGGTCTTGTAGACACAAAGCATCCTAACAAGGTGTGTAAGCTTGAGAAATCAATCTATGGATTGAAATAGGCTTCTCGCAGTTGGAATCTTTGCTTCCACGAGAAAGTTAAAGAATTTGGCTTCTCTAGGAGTGAGGATGAGTCCTGTGTATATGTGAAGGCCAGTGGGAGTATAGTCACTTTTCTGGTGTTGTATGTTGATGACATACTACTCATGGGAAACGACATTCCTACCTTGCAAGATGTCAAGTCTTGGCTTGGGAAGTGTTTCGCCATGAAAGACCTTGGAGAAGCTGCCTATATTCTAGGGATAAGAATATTAAGAGATAGAAAGAAAAGACTTATAGGTCTTAGCCAGAGTACATACTTGGAAAAGGTACTAAAGTGATTTAGTTTGGAAAATTCCAAGAAGGGAGAGCTACCTATCCAAAGTAATGCCAAATTGAGTAAGACTCAAAGTCCGAGTACCGATGAGGAAATAGCTGAGATGAGTCGAGTACCTTATGCTTCGGCGGTAGGATCGATCATGTATGATATGACATGTACTCCACCCGACGTATCCTTTGCCTTGAGCATGGTTAGTCGGTACCAGGGCAATCCTAGTAAGGCACATTGGATAGCGGTAAAGAACATACTTAAGTATCTACGAAATACGAAGAACATGGTGCTAGTCCATGATGGCAGTGACGACTTAAAGGTGAGTGGATATACAGATGCCATCTTCCAGACAGATAGAGACAGCGGTCGGTCTCAGTCGGGCTAGGTATTTCTCTTGAACGGGGAAGCGGTCACTTGGAAAAGTTCCAAGCAAGAGACGGTGACTGATTCAACGTGCGAATCAGAGTACATAGCAGCGAGCGAAGCATCTAAAGAAGTGGCTTGGCTGAAGAACTTCATCGGTGACCTTGGAGTTGTCCCTAGTATTCAGGAGCCGATAGAACTATTCTGCGATAATGAAGGAGCGGTCGTTTTGACAAAGGAACCGCGAGATCATGGAAAGTCCAGGCATATCGACAGAAAGTAACACTATATTCGACATGGGTAGAAGAAGGTCACCTCCTGGTTAAGAGGGTATCATCAGAAGACAATCCTGCAGATCCTTTGACGAAGGCTCTGAGTAGGATCAAGCACAATCAGCATGCTCGGAGCATTGGACTAAGGGATGATATTAGTTTTAGTAATTAGATAGGTTGAAATTTGTAACAGTGTTAATGTAATTGACTTTGGCGATTTTATAATAGAGATTTATAAATGCGTATTGTTTATTGCTTTTGTCAATTGTTAATATTGTATATATATTTTTTCATGTTTAACTTCCTAAATTAATTCGATTATTCAAAGTTCCACAGTCGTTCATACTTTTAGGGAGTAAGTATGAACGAAGACTGCCATGAACCGGTTCGTAGATTGTCTAAGGAGTTAGACATTACAGTAAGACTGCTACAACGTTCATGAGTACTTAGAAATAGAGATTTGACTATTGGATAAACCCGCACTCAACAGATTGCTTCATGGATTACATCATAAGCAAGGTTGAGATGATAATATCTTATGATCTTAAAGTGGAGAGATATGAGTTGTAATTTACAAGACAGTCACTCATTGATAATGAGAAAACGCATCGGTAACTTGATGTTATAAAACGTACTGTTGTGAGTGACGTGACTGGTAAATGGTATAATTATATGAGTCAAAACTTATTCTTCCCTTGACCTGACGGGAAACACATATCTGTAGGCCTCTCGGTGATTTTGAAGTTGACTGTAAGCGTTGGCCAACCAGGACTAAGTTAATATTCTTAAAGTCATAAGCAGAATCGGAAATCGAGAAACAGAGTATCGGACCAAGATTGATCTTAATCCATGTCTTGAGTCTGAAAAATATCTTGTTGGACGGAGGATCATATGATCACTTATCTTTAGACAAAACTGACTGTGTCATAGTTCAGTAACAGTTTCCTTAGAAAATGAGATTTGTTAATGAGAAGATAAATTAAAGTCATAGACTTATCCAAGTGGGAGACTGTTGGATTATGTGTCTAAGCCATGACTTTATATTTGTATTATCTTATTAATTGAAGAAAAGTCCATTTGGGTTGCCGTCATAGCAGGAGGATTGATGTAGAAGTCAGTAGAGAGAATTGTTGATTTATTAATTGTTTAATAAATCAATATAAATAAATGAATAGTTTATTAATATATATATTAGAAACTAAAATAATTAATTAGAAATTAATCTTGAATTAATTAGATTTAATTTAGTGATTAATTTAATTAATTATAAGTACAGGGACTGGTTTTGTAATTATTCAATAATTGAATATTGACTGGCCAGTGGAAGGGTTGAAAGTGGCGAGATTTTGTGGTGCCACCACAAGGATCTCGAAACCCTAATTAGGGTTTAAGTAAAGCCTTGTCCATTTGGTAAAAGGCTTGCCAAAGTTGGGCTTTAGGGTTTTAAGTTGTGCCACCTGAAACTATAAATAGGGAACCCCTGGGGAACCCTAATCCTGTGCCAACTTCATCTCTCCAAAGGAACTCTGTTGTCTTCTCTCCTCCATTGCTTGGGTGTGACACCATTTGAGGCAGGATAATTTTGCTGCTAGCTTCTAGTTCAAGAATTCAAGGTTGGTTTTCTTGATTTATTCTTTAGAATTCAACGTTGGTTTTCTTGATTTATTCTTTTAGGGTTGTACAAAACCTTTCATTAATTCCTCCCAACCTCTATCTTTTTCCTTGTGTTCTTTCCTCTTCATCATTCCTCAATTGCCATTGTCATATGTTGTCATTGTTCTATGTTGTGTTCTTTCCTCTTCATCACAGTAGTGAAGAGGTCTCATACATCCCTCAACTCTAGTCATCAGTTTTATTCATGCCCTAAACAACAGTTATACTTTTTCTATGAAAGTGCTCATTAAATTAGATAACATTTTACCTAAATCATTTTCTCTTTAAAATTTTAAGGAAAATGAACATGTTGCATGATTACAACAACATTATAATTGGTTGAAGCTCAAAGTTGAAGATGTACCCGATTTTTAATTAGGTAGTTTTCTTTGTAATTGTATTGTACATTTATTGATATGTTTAGGTTATTGGGTTTTTGGTTGGTAATAATATGTGATGTAGGAACTTCTTTTTGTTGCAAATTGAACTTGTGTTCACATACCTAAGTCAAACACAATACCTAAGTCATTGTATTTATATTATATATTAATTATGTATTAAGGAAGGCATTTCCGATAATCAAGGTTTTAAATTTTGTTTTCGGTGGATGTGTTGGTGTTTGTGATGGAAAGTAAAAATTATAGAAAAATAGTATACCTAAAATGATCAATTCACAGGTTCACAAGCTATGTGCTAAATAATCATTTGTAGAGGAAAGTAAAGTAACCAAATTGACCATTCAAATACGAATTGTAATACCCCTCAATAAGCAAACTAAAATACCTAAATAGACCATTTAAAAATGCAATCTAAAATGTCTATTTTTACAGAATCAAAGCAATACCTAAAATTTCAATATTTTCAATTTATTCTAACTAAAATGAGCATTTTAACAACCTACATTTGCAAACAGAAACTAAACTAGCCATATGGTTAAACATCCAAAAGGTAATAATTTCAACACATCACCAAAAATGACCAATTCCAAACACAATCCATATTTCTCCAAAGTAGCATTTGATTTCATATCCAATACTTAAAAAAACACATACTCATTAAATTATAGAAAAACATTACTTAGAAGTTGCAACCAAAAAAGTTAACTCTATTGTTAACCACATTTTAAGTAGTATCGTATAACAATAAAATAACCATAACAACCATCCAAAATAAAATAGTTAACCATCAGATTACTTCCCATATTCTCTCACAACTTGGATTGCACGTTCAATCCCACTGTGATGCCATCATCTCTCTCACCTTGACGTTTGCATGTTCTTGCGTTGTGACATTTTTTTATTTTCCATAAAGCATACTTATATGCTTCTTAACATGACCACCAACACCTGTTAATGTAAATGCCGAAGATGTTGAAGAAGTGAGGTGCTAACATCAGCTAACGTGCCTAACAGCAGCTGAGGTACTAACAGCAGCTGAGGTGCTTATCAGAAGTTGAGGACCAAATTTAGAGGATCCAAGTTTGGGTAACCGAAGATTGCTACATACCAAAAGCCTCATGCACCGAAACTCATAAGGCACCGATGTTCATGTTGAACTTCGGTTAAGCGAAGGTGAGATGCAAGACCGAAATTCATAAAGCCGAAGTTGAAGTTCTACCACGATGTTCTACATGAGATGCTACAGAAGTTAAAAATATAGATTGATTAGGCTAGTTATAGGCATGTTCCCTAGTAACATAATATTCAAGCATAAGCCAGCCTAGTCTAGGATTAGTTTATTATTTCTTCTTGTACTTGAGATTTGGAAAATATCTTTTCTCCTCCTATAAATAGGAGCCTTGGGTCTTAAAGACAAAGAGAGATTTTAGAGAGTGAAAAACCCACACACTATGTTGAAATACAAGAGTTGGATTGAGATTCAGAAATGCGGAATAATGTAAACAAACAAGATCAAGAACAGGCAATATGAAGAACTGATGTCTAATGATTAAAATGCAACTCAAGAACAATTCGATGTGAACTATTCTGTATGAGTGCCGTGAACTGATTACAAAAGTTAACCCTAACAAGGATACAAACAAGCTATTTAAACAAAAACTAAGTATGGAAGGATAGACCTATTCCATAACCGATAGCAAAATTATAGGCTAAAAATCTGGCTACAAATCCGATCAGCATATTTGACTCAATCTACATTTATGACTCAACAATCTCCCCCTTTGAGTCAAAAATGCGACATGACTTCATTCTTCAGGTTTCACTTCATCAGCTTGTCTGTCAAACACCTTCGGAATAATTGCCAGGATCCTCTTTCGGAATTCAATGTACCATCTCAACATGTCGTTGATGCATGTTTTATCATCAGAGGAGTTGGATTGAAGTTTGTTGGTGATGTGAAGAATGTGTTCCAACACTGGAGTTCTGTGAAGATGTTTGTCTGAAAGAAAGAATATCCTTTTAATATTCTCGAGTCCTTCCTTTGAATTGTATGCCACACTCCAATTTGAGTTGACAATTTTTCCGATTTTACGCTTATTCAGATTTTTGGGAGGAGGACGTCTCACAGTCAAAGGAACTTTGTCCAGAACATTAGCAACTTCAACATCCAACTTCGCAACTTCAAGAATATAGAATCCAATCATTCTTTTGACATGATTAAAAAGAGGATAATACTTTTGTTCTCTCGACAAGATGTTGAACAAAGATATCCAGTCGAATGGATTCATGAAAGGTAGATCAGCAAGTGAGAATTCCATCTTCTCTTTATCATCTCCTCTGAAAGCCAAAAATCTTGAGTTTATGAAAGGAAGAGTGACCTCAGGAAGACAAGGAGTCAGTTGAACAATCTTTTTCAAACTCCAGGTTGAATGTTGAGGACGCGCGTTCTTCAAATAGAAGGTGAATAACTGATCATTCACTTCCGAACTAGAAAGACGAGTGTCTTTGAGTTCCTCAAACCCACGGAACAGGAGAGCTTTTGCAGTCATCGGAAAGTCGAACTGCGAGTTTACGTCATTGCTTGTGTTGTACGAGGCTATTGGTTGAAGCCAGTTCTCCACAGGCTCAGTAATTGCTTCCATTGTCATTCTTTTATAGTGCCAGGGAGGAAACAAAGACATTTGCGTTTGCAGGAGTAACTCAGCCTCTCTTTTGGCAGCTTCCTCAGCATCAAGTTTCCGAGTAAGGTTAAGAATTTCATCAATTTCGTTCTCCCTGGTTGATTTGGCAGCGTCCTTATCGGATTCTTGTTCTTCCACTATCTTTTTGCCTTTGTCTTTTGATGGACCAGCGCCTCCTTCAGCATTTTCATTTGTTTTAATCAGAGAGTTTTTCTTTGGAGTCTCCTTATTAAATGTACTTTCAGTGTCTTTCTTCGGAGTCTCCTGATTAAATGTACTTTCTTCATTCGTCTTGTCTCCCCCTTGTTTCGGAGAGGCAATACCTTCCGAAACACCCTTTAAGGCGGCAAGAAGATTGAAGACAGGATGAAGCTTTAGGGTCAGATGTCTGCGCACCTGAGGATTGAGAATAGGATCATTGTCTTCAACAATCCGATGAAGGAAAGAGTCAATTTCCGATATACCACTGCGAACAGCTTTGTTCTGAGACAAGGCAGATGTGAGAATGGCAGACTTGTTACGGAGATCGGACTTGAGGAGCTGGATTTTAGTTTCTTTGGCGGCTAATTTATCCATCAGATGATTCTCCGTTGCCAAATCTGTTCTCAGTTGATCAACCTTTGTATCCATAGAGGATACCCATTCGGAATATTGCTGCTTCAATTCCGAACGTAAGGTAGAAAGGGCCTCTTTTTCTTTCTTCAACGAGGTGCTGAAGTTGGAGATGACCTGTTGCATATTTTCATTGTTCCGAATATGAACATCACGGAAATCTTGAGTAAATTTAAGAACATCTTTTTCCAGTCTGCCAATAGAAGTGGTCGAATCTCGCATTTGGACTTCAGATTTCTCTATGAGGAAGGTGATTTTACCCATGAGATTGACGTTTTCGGTGATCAAGGTATCCACCGAGTCTTTGTGAGCATTCAACTGGGATTGCCAATCGGAGGCAGAGGGATGCGCCTGGGATTGGAGAAGTAAATCCAGTTTGGCAGAGATTTCCGAGAGTTGATCAGATGACATCGGAACAGAAGAACTGGGAGTCTTTAGTTTGACATTGGATGGAGATTCAAGGAAATCGGAAAGATCATCCTGATCATCATTAACCAGGATATCTTCCTCTTCATCAATGTCGGTAGGAGGGTGGTTATGAGGGGATTCAGGAATGGTAGTTTGTTTTGGTGATAAAGATGGAGACTTTTGAGTGTTTGTGGTTCGGAGGGGCGAACGTTCAGGTGTGGATTGTGGACTAGAATGAGGAGTTGTTTTTGGTGTGGGGTCACGAGGCAGTGATTGGGGAGGAGGAGAAGGCCTGGGAGGTGGAACATCGTCAAGGTTGTCGGTAAACGGAACATCTCGCGGAGGAGTCGGAATTTGATGAGTATCGGAGAGTTCGTTTTCGGAATCATAAGACTGGACAAGCTTTCGGAGTCTCCTTGGACGTTTGGGCTGTTTTTCGGTGTCAGATGCTGCTGTTTTTCCTTTTCGTTTGATAATTCTGTCAAAAGCGACTTGATGATCTTGATCAACAGCACGAACTCCTGATGGAGGTAGTTGTCGATATGCAGCTATGCATTGCACGTCCTTCGGAACTCGATTCAACATCGTGATCGGAATGGACCCAATGAAATCGAAATCATCCGATTTAGTGGTTGCAAATTGTGTGGTCGACAGCGTCGGAATAACCGCTAAGACAGAATCAGTCATGATATGAAGATGATGTTGCTCAATCGCCCTTTTTACCACAATGGACCAAAATCGAGCACAAGAGATTTCGGAGTGTCGATTTTTGTAGTTCACGCTTTCGACAAATTGACTCCATAGAATTGACCCGTAATCAAGATTGATATCATGATAGAGGCCATAAAAGATAGAGTAAAAGAGCTTACTTGCACTGTCTGTGCCTGTCGTGCGTTCAGAGAAGCTTTTGAACAGGATTGTGAAAAGAAAATTCCACAGAGGCGGCAGACCTTTCTTTGTGAACTTAGAGAGTTGCGTGATATCACCCTTGTAGCCTAGTTGGTAGAAGAACCGTGGAAGAGTAGAAGGCGGAAGGGAATCAGGATCGACAACATCAGTTTGATCAGTAAACCCTAGCAATTTTCCAAATCGAGACTTGGAAATGCGCGTCTTGATGGATCCTACTTCAAAAGTGACAACATCATCTGCCTTGTTGTAGAATGCGGATGAGTACGCAGAGGAGAGATACACGATAGGAACCTCCTATGAAGCAGTTAGGGCTTTGCAGATCCTTGAGAATTTGAGACACTCGATCATTGGCTGAAGAGCTTCATTATACTTTGAAGATTGAAGATCAATAATCATATTCTAATTTTGTTTGATCTTCAGCATGAGAGAGGAGGAAATATTTTCGTTTGCAGAAGATGAACCAGCCATTGGAGAGTTCTTGAGAGCTCGTGAGAGAAAGAGGGCTTTGAAGATGGAGAGTTCGTGCGTGAGAGAGGAAGAGCGGAAAGAAAAGTGAGTGACCCAAGAACCCTTTAAATAATTTTTGGAGTCCAATTCAAAATAGGGAATCCCGCTTCAGTTACGTCCGTTTCCCAAGAATTACGATGTATCATCATTAGTAGCCCCCAAAGGTCGCAGTACAGGCGCGTGAAAAGCGAGAAAATAGCTGGTGTTTGAAATGACGTTGTAACTGCCACGTTCTGATGACCTCATCAAAAATTCAAAAAAAAATACCAGGTCATCAATCTTTAATCCTTATCATAAAAACATCCAGAGTTAGAGAAATCAATAATGATTTTCGTGCAAAAGGGTGTCAAAGATAAAGAAGAAAATCAAATTAATTTGGTAAAGTGTGATGTCGGAATGACATAAAACTGATTGACCCCGGGCATTGATCTCTTCCTTCGGAATCAAGAGAGATTCGGAAGTGTTTGTGTGGTATCCCGTTGAAGTACGATCAAATGATTTATGAGAATCATTGAAAGGTTTCTTTTAAGATTTAGGCTTTATTAGGTGGGTTTAACTTTCTTTCTAATTCCGAAAAAGTGAAGAATTTCCGAAATGAAAAGAAAGGACTTGTTTGACCAGAGTAGTCATGAAAACAAGTGTGGTAAGGAAAGTATTGTCTGACTCAGGGAATATTTTTAAATCTCAAAAAAAAAAAAAAAAACTGGATCTCTTTGGTTAGAAAGTACTTGGGTGAAGTAAATTTCATAAAGATCACGCAAAAATAAAAGATTGAGATTTCGTCTGAAGTTTTCATCAATTCCTTGGTGTGTTTGGATATTTGGATTTCATTCGAAAATGTGGTAGAAACAATTCCGAAATCATGAATACAGAGCTTTTATAACCATCAGTTTTCAGTGGTAATGCTGACAACCTTCATAAGGGTTATAGTTATATGGAAATGGAATAAGTGCGGAGAATTGATAGAGGGGTTGAGAGAGGTGGTTTGAGTCTCACAGCGTCTCATGGCGAAAATGAGTTGCGATCTTTGACTAGAATTTCCGAAATCATATATTGAAATTGGTTTTTATTTCAATAATCATAGATATTCGATTTGGGCAGACAGACAGGTGGAGAGAGAGAAAAATACTGCGGAATACCTCTAACAGAGAAGTCATTATGATAACTCATTAATTGCACAGGAGAAAAGAGTGGTTAAACGTCTAATCGTCTGCTTATCAGCCGTCTCTGCTTTGATAACGCATAATAATTGCAACAGATTTGCATCATTACTTCCAAAAAGTAATTTAATATCCACTATTGGGAAGCCTAATCGGTGTCCTGTTTACCTATAAAAGGAAAGGATTGTTACCAGAAACAGCACACATTCACAAGAGATTACCTTCAGAAGTTCATCAGATGGCTCAGCGTCCTTACAACCGTGGTGACAAGGTTGAAGTAAAAATACGTGAAGGAGAATACGCAGGTGGCACATATGGAGGAGTTGTTATGGCGGTTTGGAACCATTGGTATGAGATCAAGATGACAACGCTGAAGGACAATGATGGTGGAGGCCCCCTTACAATCCAGACCAGTTATCCCTAATTGCAGCCTGTCCCACCAACGATCTTGGTGGAGTATAAACAGTTCGACCTCGTGGAGGTCTGGCACAAGAGGGGATGGTGGCCAGCGGTGATCATCTAGACGACTCCTCATAACCAGTTCCTGGTGGGACTAGCGAATGAAAGTCGTCTTTTTTGTGGATGAGTGTGAGGTGCGACTCCATCAATCCTTCCACCTTGGTGATCCTCCGATGTGGCACTATTTTAAGCTGTAGTATGAAGTAGTTTTATTTTTCCTTTTTGGTGTACTGAACTACGTTTCTTCAGCTTTAATACAAGGTGTCTTTGTTTTTGTTGTCTGGATTTCTGTCTGAATTTTGTTTATCTGCATTCTCAAGGACATTTGACAGGAGGAACAAAACAAAGAAAAGGAAAACGAACATAAAACACACATCCTAAAAGAAAATTAAAAGTTTAAGGAACAAACAAACAAAAAAAAATAAGTAAAACTTAAAAAAAAATATTTTTGATATTTTTGAAGTATAGACGGAGAGTGAAGCAAAAAAAATAATAATTGCTGAAATAAGTAAAACTTAAAAAAAAATAAAACAAAAGAAAACAAAACAGAGTTTCAGAAAGGATACATGCATTCCGAATCATCTTTGTCTAAATTCTGATTCCGAGTCATTCCGAAATTCGGAACCAATCGGAATCTCAGTTAGATGTCGGAACGGATTCAGCCTCCATCATTCCGAGACCTTGAAGAATTCTGTTGAATGCTAGTTCAGGAAGGGCCTTTGTGAAGATGTCTGCTAGTTGATCATTTGAGCGGACGAAATGAATTTCGATGTTGCCGTCTTCAACATGATCTTTGATAAAATGATATCTGAGTGCAATGTGTTTAGTCTTTGAGTGTTGCACTGGATTGTAACAGATCCGAATCGCACTTTCGGAATCACAGTAAAGAGGAATACGTTTCATACTCACTCCATAGTCTCTCAGTTGGTTTTGAATCCATATTATCTGAGAGGTGCATGAAGCAGCAGCAATGTACTCGGCTTCAGCTGTTGAGAGTGACACGCAAGTCTGTTTTCTTGATTGCCAGCTTACGAGTTTTCCATCAAGAAGTTGACATCCACCTGAAGTGCTTTTGCGATCTAATCCACAACCACCAAGATCAGCATCGGAAAATGCTTGAACAAAGAAACCAGATCGTGATGGATACCATAGTCCAAGAGAGGTGGTTCTTTTGAGATATCGGAATATATTCTTCACAGCATTGTGATGTGGCTCTCTAGGATTTGCCTGAAATCTTGCGCAGTAACAGACAGCAAACATAATGTCGGGTCTGCTCGAAGTGAGATAGAGGAGTGAGCCTATCATCTGACGATAAAGAGTGATGTCTGCTGCAGGTTTGTCTAGTGAAGGAGTGAGTTTAGTTCCGAAAGCCATCGGAACTTTGACTTTAGAATCTCCCTTCATTTCGAATTTCTCTAAGAGAGACTTGGTATAGGCTTCCTGATTGATGAATATGCCTTCTGAGCTTTGTCTGATGTTTAGGCCTAGAAAGAAATTGATTTTACCCATCGAGCTCATTTCAAATTTTGTCTCCATCAGTTTTTGGAATTCAGCCGTTAGGCTAGGGTGAGTGGATCCGAAAATGATGTCATCGACATAGATTTGAACAATCATCAGGTGACTTCCTTCCTTTTTGCGAAAGAAATTTGGGTCGACAGATCCTTGCTTGAACTTGGATTGCTTGAGAAACCGAGTTAAAGTTTCATACCAAGCTCTTGGAGCTTGTTTTAGGCCGTAAACAGCTTTGTCTAACACATAGCAATGATCAGGATGTTTACTGCTCACAAAGCCTGGTGGCTGTTCGACGTAGACTGTTTCTTCTAATTCTCCATTCAGAAAAGCACACTTGACATCCATCTGATAGATATCGAAACCTTTGTGTGCTGCATAAGCAAGAAAAATCCGAACGGACTCTAGTCTAGCTACTGGTGCAAATGTTTCTTCATAATCAATTCCTTCTTCTTGACAGTAACCTTTAACAACCGGTCTTGCTTTGTTCCGAATGACATTCCCTTCTTTGTCTAACTTGTTTCGAAAAACCCATTTCATTCCGAGAACAGATGCTTTTTCTGGAGTCGGAACCAATCGCCACACCCTGTTGCGTTCAAATTCATTTAACTCATCTTGCATTGCTTGAACCCAGTCAGCATGATCAAGTGCTATTTTAAGTGTTTTAGGTTCAACCTTGGAGATGAACGAATGGAACATGCAAAATTCCACTTTAGAAAATAATGCTGCTTGCTTTTCTTTAGCTTGAGCTCGAGTGAGATTTTGGATGATCTCTCGTCCACTTTATCATTGGAGGATAATTTGAATCATATTCAGGATTGATTTCCGAAATGATTTCTTCTGCTTCCGAATGTACCTCTGACTGTGTGTCAAGGTCATTGTTTTCAACTTCATTCTCCCCCTGGAAGTTTGCATTGTTTCTATCATCAGGGTGATTTTTGTTCAACTGGAAGAGTGGTTGACTCGGATTCAGGAGTCATACTCTCCCCTTAAATAGGTAATGAACTCTCCCCCTGGATGGGTGCATTTGCAATAGGAGTTGGACTCTCCCCCTGGATGGGTGCATCAGAAATGGGAGTTGGAGCAATGTTCAGAATCGGAACATCAGTTAAGTGTTCTTGTGAAGATTCGTTTTCACTGACTGTATTTTCTATAAGCTTTAACAATTCATCCCCTTGGTTATCTCTTGCATTTGCTTCTGATGTTTTTGCGGTTTCTTGGTCATCGAACAAATTCAGAAATTCCTCATACAGATCCATAAGAGGAATTGTAAACTTATTGGATTCGGGAAAGATGTCTTCAGTCTTGGTACTAATGTGCTTTGCTCTGGAATTGTATCTATCATCAAAGGTGATGTAGTATGTTTCTTCAATTTTTCGAGATCTTTTGTTCAGAACACGATAGGCTTTTGAGGTAAGAGAGTAGCCCAGAAAAATTCCTTCATCAGCCTTTTCATCCCATTTAACTCGTTTTTCTTTGTAGTTAAAAATGAAACACTTGGATCCGAAAACATGAAAGAATTTCACATTCGGTTTTATTTTGTTGATGATTTCATAGGGAGTAAGATTGAATCGTTTTGTGATGTTTGATCGATTCTGAGTGTAACAAGCAGTTGCGATGGCGTCGGCCCAGAAGTATAAAGGAAGTTTTGCAAAAGAGAGCATTGTGCGAGCCGCTTCACAAAGAGATCGATTTCGTCTTTCTACAACTCCATTTTGTTGAGGAGTGTACGGGGCAGAGAAGTTATGCGTGATTCCTTTATTGACAAGAAAATCATCTAGAACTTTATTTTTGAATTCTGTCCCATTATCACTTCTTATCATTCGAACTTGTTTTCGGAGAAGGATCTCTATCTGCTTGATGAAGTTAATCATGTTGATCGCCGCTTCAGATTTTTGCTTGAGAAAGAATACCCATGTGAAACGAGAGAAGTCATCTACCACAACCAGAATGTATTTGTTGTGAGCAACGCTTTCGATGGCAGATGGACCACAAAGATCAACATGCAGAAGTTCTAATGGTTCGATGATCTTTGTGTTGATGATTGTAGAATGACTCTTCCGACTTTGTTTTCCTAGCTCACATGCATCACAGAGTCGATCTTTATCGTACTTGAGTAGCGGTAATCCTCGCACAAGGTCACCAAGCACCAGTTTATTAATGTCACGAAAGTTCATGTGAGACAACCGTCTGTGCCATAGCCAACTATCATCGTTCGTAGCTTTAGTGAGTAGGCAGATGGCAGGTTTTCCTTGGATAGGTCTCATGTCCAAAGGAAACATCTCTCTTTTTCTTTTTGACTTCAAGATAATCTTTTTAGATTCCTTCTCAACCAGTTCGGAGCCATCTTCATCAAATGAGACTTTAAGACCAGTACCGACAACTAGTTGTGAAACACTGATCAAGTTGTGCTGAAGTCCTTCAACATAAGCCACTTTCCGTATCGAAATTTCACCATTTGTGATCATGCCATAGCCTTTGATGTTGCATGTTGCATTGTTTCCATAACTAACTTTTCCTCCTTCCTCCCAGTCATGTGACGTGAACAGCCGCTGTCAATGTACCATTCCGGATCATACTGTTCGTCACGTAGAACCTGCACAAGTTAGAGAGATTTAGGAACCCAAACCAATGTGGGCCCTTGTGAGAATTTACGTGAGATAGGAAAAATGCATGATTTTTCAACCCAAAAGGATTTTCTCACAGATGATTGATTTTTCTTATTTTCAATTCGGAACACTTTCATTTTCGTGGATTGCCATTGTTCTTTAGCAAAACGAGATTTCTTAGGAGTGAATGTGTTCGAAACTTGATAATAATGAGGTTTCTGACTGTGGGAGAGATAAGTGGGATTTTGATTTTTGACCGATTGAGAAGTGAGTTTTGTGTTGATAGTCACAGTTGGATGAATCTTGTTGGTTTTAAGATCCTGAGTGGTTTCAGGATAGAGTTTTGCCTTCCCTTTTGAATCCGTTGAACCGAGAACACGAGTGGGATTCATTGTTGTTGTTGTTGAGACAGAAGGTTTAGGTGTTGGTTTTGGTTTTGGAGTAAGCTCAACTTTCCGAATGGGAATTGGGTTGACTTTCTGAGTTAGGTTTGAGTCCTGTTTGTTTCTCCAGAATTGTTTTCTCTCTTTCAGATTCTTCTTGTACCTGACATTCATTTGTTTCCTTTTGGCAATGAGCTCTTCAGGAGACTTATGAATGTGAGATGTCGAGCTGTGATTAGAATCAGACTTGAAAGTACTCGTCTTAGGGTTTGAAGAATTAGATTTCAAATTGTCTGTACCCCATGAACCATTTTGAGAAACAGACTTTTTACAGTTCAATGATCCAGAAATGTAGTTACCACGAGACTTCCACGAGGTCATTTCGGAAAGACCTTTAGTCTCGTCTGAGTTGTCAATTGGTTCCGACCAAAAGAAAGAGTCACATACATCGGAATTATCGTTATCGACTAGGACTTTAAGTTCAGTTACATCTTTTGTATTTAGGCCTGGTTTAACGAAAACTTGATTTGGTACAGTGTGAATCTTTGGAAAAACAGTAGCTTGTTCGTTTAAAGTGTGTGATCCTTCATTTTTAACAATTCTCGCAAAAGCAACTGAATTTTCAGAAATGAGATTTTTCTTAGTTTCAGTAGAATTTGATACGAATTCCGAACAGTCAATTTCATCCTCAACAGATATTTCACTCATATCACTTTCATCAAAATCAGAAATATTCTCATTAATGGGAATATTATCGGAATTTAGTTTAGAGCATAGAGAATGAAAATTCTTTAAGGTTGCTGTTTTAATTTCCTCATGATCATTTTCTGAAAAATATTCTTTAACCATACTTTTGTGTTCTTTGGATTGTATGTAGCTTTCAATTTTATCAAGTCCGATTCGATAAGCTTCCGAAACCTCATCAGATGAAACAATGGTTTCACATCTATGGCATTCTGCATCGATTTCATCCTCTTTCAACTCAAGAAAGGGCAAAATCATTTTGTGTAAACCCCTGCCTATGTCACAATCAAGATGCAACTGAGTAATATTATTGTAAAGACGCTTAGCAATTAAACAAAAAATGTTTCGCTGTTTAACAAGAACTAAATTATCTCTTTTGACATAAATAATATCATCTCGTGCTTTAACTAACTCACTATCCAACGCCTCGATTCTCATTCGTCTCTCGTCATTCTTATTTGATATTCTGCTCAATTGGTCATTTAGGTTAGAATTGCTTAGACGTGTCCTTTTTAAGCTATCACTCAAACTGGAGACAGTAAATCTAAGATCATCTAATTCAGTATCATAACTAGAAGAGCAAATATTTAAAGATTTAAGGATAGAGCATACCTTTTTTACCACAGCTTCACATTCCTCAACTTGTTCATAAACAGGCTTCGCAGCAAAACAACTTGCTGAGGCTTGACACCCGTCGGTAGAGTAACCTCTGCTGTCGGAATGATCAGCTTTCACCATCAGACATCGACCATGCGTTGGATTCCTCACCTCCTCGTCTTCCGAGTCTGTTGACCAGACCTTAACGGCACCAAACTCGCTGTCCTCTTTCACCACAAAGGCTGCCTTGGTAGATGAAACATCATTCTTTTTCAGTTCCGCAATCTTCTTTGCGTAATAAGCTTCATCTTTCACCTGCTCCTTCTTCTCAGCTTGTTTTTGGAGCAAACAGTCTTTCACAAAGTGGTTCTTGCCTTTGCAATAATGGCAATCGTATCCAGAGTCGCCAACGAGTTTCTTCTCCTCATCACTTTTCTTTTTCTGGCTTTCTTCCACAGTCTTTTCAGCATTGAAACCTCCTTGTCGATTTCGGTTTTTGAATTTGGAAAAGTTTTTCTTGAAGAACTTCTTGGGATTTGATACCATCAAAGCTTTGTCTTCTTTGGTCAAATCATCGTCGGAAAAGTCAGATTCGGAATCTATTTCAGCCGATTTCTTTCCGGCAGCGACCAGTGCAAGTGAACCAAGACCGACAGTCGCTTTGGCTTCCGAAATGATTTCCTTTTCATGGGATTTGAGGATTCCCACAACTTTAGCCAAAGTGTAAGTTTTGAACTCTTTATGCGCTTTTATGGTTGAAACAATAGTCTTCCATTCGAAGCGAAGACCATCAAGAAAGGTAACCTTTTGCTCGATAACAGTCCGAGCCAGATTGTATTTTAATAATCGACTGAGAAGATGATTGTATCGGTTGAAAGTCTGAGTTAGGGTTTCTTCCGAACCTTGTGCAAAAGATCCGAAATCGGAAAGAAGAGTGGTCTGAATAGAGTGCTCAAGGTCAGCATCTCCAGAATACAATTCTTTAAGTCTATCCCATATTTCTTTGGCTGTTTCGCACGAACTAACCAGACGAAGGGTATCAGCTTGGAGAGCGAACCTGATAATTCTAAAAGCTTTAATGTTGCACATTAGTTTGTCTTTTTCGTCTTGAGGAATGTTCGTGTGAGTGACAAGCAAGTTGTTGTATTCTTTTAGGGTTTTGATAACCCTCCTTGTGTCTGTGTGGACATGAGTTTCTTCAGTAATGGCTTGCCAGATCGTTGCTCCATGTTCTTCGATGCCAAGAACATAATCTTCAAAATGCAACGCCCAGACCTCATATTCTTGAGTAAATAGAATTGGAGTCCTTGTAGTTGATCTAATGCTGCTTGAGAGATTGAAGGATTGAGTATGTGAGTCGTCAAACGCCATTGATACTTGTTTACTTGAATGAATCAGAAGTGTAAGTTCAAATCAAAAGAGGAATCGAACGTAAAAGATCAAAGTTTGATAACCAAAATCGATTGAAACGATGAAGATAATCAAAACAGATCAGTGAATAACACAAACTCCTGCTCTGATACCAATTGTTGAAATACAAGAGTTGGATCGAGATTCAGAAATGCGGAATAATGTAAACAAACAAGATCAAGAACAGGCAATATGAAGAACTGATGTCTAATGATTAAAATGCAACTCAAGAACAATTCGATGTGAACTATTCTGTATGAGTGCCGTGAACTGATTACAAAAGTTAACCCTAACAAGGATACAAACAAGCTATTTAAACAAAAACTAAGTATGGAAGGATAGACCTATTCCATAACCGATAGCAAAATTATAGGCTAAAAATCTGGCTACAAATCCGATCAGCATATTTGACTCAATCTACATTTATGACTCAACACACTATCACTCTAATGTAGTCTAAAGGAATCGGAGAAGTGGCTGGAGAATTCTATCTAGCCACTACATGAACATCAAGAACATTCTATCTCCTTTCCTTTTAAGTACTATAGATCTCGATGTAATTCATCAAATATTAGAAAGAGTGTATGTGAGTCAAACTTTAAATCTGTAACACCTTTCTTAATATCAATGAAATATATACAAATTACATTATATCGTTTAATTATTGTCTTTTAATTTCTACACTTGTTCTTCACAATTTATTTATTATTCCGCAACTTTACATTTCAAGTCGTTTATATTTTCTGCATCGTTCCTTTATATTTTAGCACTTAAATTTTATATCTTTGTTTATTGCTGAGCGAAAGATCTTGGACCCGAAAACCTTCGAGTTTTCTTTTTAATTTTCAACACCACCTTCTTGTACTTGCATATAACTACCACCTTGAGTAAGTTCTTGTATATAGCTCAACCTTTCATTCTTACTCTTCTCTCCACTTTTATTTTGGCCTCTTAGCCTATTTTTAATGTAGGGGATATGTTAACATTGTTGGATATAAACTACTTGGATACATAGATCTTTCTTTTATTGTTTCCTCTTTGAATTTGTATGCATGTTGCCATGTATCTGGTGCGCTTTTCGAGGCCAAAAAAATAAATCCTAATTCTCTAACATAAAATAGTGTATAGTGGTAAAGGGATCGAATCCACGGAGATTGGTTCAATTTGTAAAAACTATATGACCAATTGAAAACGAGATATGTTTCAAACCGAGTAACATAAAAATGGGGTTTTGATTGCTTGAGTTGAAAAATGGAAACAAGAGTAAGTAAATAATTTTTTTGGGTGAAGTGAATCAAATATGAAGAAGCTATCAATATTGAAATTTTATCAAAATTCCAACTAGTCGGTTTATCATCAAGATTTATGGTGCAATGTATTTAATTTAATCTAGCTTGACTATAGCGTCTCAAAAGCTTGAAACACCTAGATTCTTCTTAATTATATGGAAATTAGAAAAGTTCTTAATAATGTCTTAATCATAGTCAAAAGTCAAATAAGCATCCAACTCAAGTAAAATGACTAGCAATATAGATTTAAGAATCACCAAACTCAAAGGAAATAAATAAGCTTACATTTCTCCTTGAGAACACAACTCCATGATTTTTAAAAAAAAATGAATATAAGCATCTACAAAAATCATTTATCACTAGTTTGTTTTAGAAATCGATTACGTAATTAGAAAAACAAATGAAAATAAGCATTCAAGCATCCATACTCATGAATAAGAACACAAGAATAATTTAGAATTTTAAACAAGTTGTATTCATAAATTAATAACCAAATACTCATAAATCATTCAAACTGTAACTAGTTGTTCATGTGATTACACCCAATATTGATGATAAGAGTTATACCCCAACATGGCTAGAACAACAAGCATCAAAATGTAAAGAAATATACCAATCATTAAGTTTAGCCAAATAATACAAACCTAAGTGAAGAAAATGTAGAACAAAACTTCAAGAAATCTTCTCCCAAGCTTTTCCTTTTGCTCCCCATGCTTTCCTATGTCTAGATGATGTAGAAGATTCCCCAAACCCTTCTTTACATGCCCCTTATAGCAGACCCTATCTTGAAATGAAAAAAATGTCCCTCAGAACGTTTTGTGCGGGTCACGCACGATTAGTGTAAAAAGTCACGTGGGTCGCGTGACTGGGCAAAAGGCCCATTTTAGGCCTGGTTCGCTACAATTTAGTAAAAGGTCTTCTTGTCCCTTTCTTTTTTAGTTTATACCTATATTTTTGTTGGTTATATGCCCATCGTTATAACAAGTTGGTAATATTATTATAAATAGTAGGGTCCTTTTGGGTTACACGCAAGAGACGATTTAGCTAAAAGAGATCGAAAATAAATTTGAGGGGTTAAGTTTATTGATATACCCAAGTAAAGGTATATTAATTAGAAACTTAATGGTTAAGTTTATTAATATACCAAAGTAAAGGTATATTAATTAGAAACTTAATAAGGATAAAGGACTAAAGTGAAATATCCACAAAGGAGGGGATAAGGATGAGGAGCATTATAAATACAACTCTAGATCTGAGTTGTAAGGGCGGCCAAAACCCTAATTTTCGTCACCCTCCTCCCACCCCTTGGTATACGGCCGATTTCTTTCAAAACCCTAGGTATTACGTGCTAAAACTTTAAGCAAAGGTATATACTACATCAACGGGTGCTGGATCGTTGTCTTGGGTGCGATTACATTAGAGGAGTTCTACTTTGGGCTCTCGTCATCCTAACAAAATCAGATCTGAGATTTAAAAGGTATGTCTTGAACCCTCTTGATTTTACAGTTACAAAAGTGTGCATGATTATGTGATCCTGGTTGAATACGATTTTGATTTCTGTTTCCGCTGCGTTTGTTTCATGTTATCGTATTCCAACAGTGGTATCAGAGCCACTTTATCATGATTTTGTACTGTTTTGATTCGATTAAAATTGTTAAAAATCGTTTTTTTCCTTTGAATTATCGAATCTGTCGACGTCCGCGCCGCGGTCCTTGAATGGTCGCGTCGCGGTCTTCTCTAAAGTTACGATCATTATGGTTTTGCCGCGTCGCGTTTCCTAGTGTTCCGCGCCGCGTCCTTCTTGGCATGATCGGTTTCTTTTGATTACCGTGTCGCGTGTTCTCGTGTTTCGCGTCGCGGCGGGCGTGAAGTTTTATTTTTCTGAAATCAGATTTCTTGTTATAAAATGGTGATTTTAATATTGTATGATTGTTTAGATTAATCATTGACATAGAATGCTTGCATGCTCAATAGGATTAATAGCTAAACACAAAGTTTAAAATGCTTCAAAATTTAATGGATAATTGTTTAAATTAATTATTAACACTGCATCCTTGCGTGTTTAATAGAATTAATAGTTAAACATAATTTTCAAAGAATACTTAAAATTTTAAATGATATATATATATTAGAATTGTATCTATATGTATAACTTAAAATAAAAACATTGGTCAGACCGTGACTAGGCTCACCTACTCTAAATGTGTAGAAGGTTGAAGGAGGTCTCTTTGATTCCTAATGAGGTCGATTTTTAAATAGCAGTCATTGCTTACCACCCTCACCGCCTGTCACATTTTATCGAGTGGAGTTACCGAAAGGGTTTGATAAGACAGTGTTTCAAAATAAAAGTATTACTGAAAATACACAAGTAAGAAAAATTTGTTAAAAGTTAATGGTATTTTTCAAAAGTCAAATTGGCAATTTCAAACCGGTTTTAAAAGTTTAAATTGACCCTTATGCCAATTAAAAGGTTAAAATGTTTTAACAAAAACGAAACAAAATCTCGTTTTATGAAAATGTAAATCTCATGCTACCCACAAAGAACCACACATTTAATCGGGCCCTTCCGGCGTGGGAAGTGCTATAGCCAACGCGTCGGATTGGACTCGGCCAAAATGATGTGATACTCGCGATAACTCATGAATCATGGGCCGGGTGTCACGTGGGTTCTTCGTGGTCTATTTACCATCCAAAACCGTGATCCGCGGTATACCCGTCACGGGAGAGAGGATGAGCATGATGGGATTAAACGTGTCATTGATTAGATTCAATGAATCCCGAAAGATCTAGAAGCTTCATAGAGATTGAAGTTGGCAAAGAGTATTGTCTACCTAAATAACTTTTGGGGGTGACTACGGCATACCTCTTCACCACCGGAAGTGAAATATGGATTCTAGCCTTAAGTAAAATTATTGTTTTGGGTAATTATATTTTTAAGGATTAATCAAACTAATTAAAATCTACTTTTCATATAGATGGCTCCAAACACAAATGCAAATTCGAATTCGGCTACAAATATCTCACTAATGCAACTCCTCTCTAAGGATAAGCTGACCGGATCCAACTACTTGGACTGGATGCGTTCCGTTCGGATCGCCCTCCGGTATGATAAGAAAGAATGGGTCCTGGACACAGCTCTTCCTAAGGCTCCAGCTGATGATGCAACTAGAGCTGTTAGGGATGCTTGGCAAAAGCATAAAGATCAGTCGGATGAGGTTGCCTGTCTCATGTTGGCGACCATGGTTCCGGAACTCCAAAAGAGTTTCGAGACCGCTGGGGCGTTCGACATGGCCGACCAGCTCAAGGAAATGTTCCAAGAGCAGGCTAGACAGGAACGATATGACACTATGATCTCCTTACTAGATTGCAAGCAGCAGGAGGGAACCGCTGTCAGTGCACACGTGCTTAAGATGAAAGCGTACATTAACAGATTGGAGCGACTTGGATTTCCGATCGCTCAGCAATTGGTTACGTATATCATCCTCCACTCGCTGAGCAGTACATTTAGTCAGTTTACACTGAATTTTAATATGAATGGATTGGAAAAAACCATAATGGAGTTACACGGCATGCTAAAAACTGCCGAGGCAAATATGTCTAAATCTAAGAACTCCAGCTCCACGGCTCCGGTATTGGCAATCAGGGAAGGGGCAATCAAGAAAAGGAAAGCCAAGAAGCCTAAAGGCAAAGGGAAGGGTCAAGTTGGTAACCCCAACTTCAACCCTAGCAACAAAGGCAAGGCTGGTTCTATGATAGTGCCGTCACCAAACCCTAATGAGGCCATTTGTTTCCACTGCGGAGAAAAGGGACACTGGAAGCGAACCTGCCCTAAATACCTGGAGGAGATCAAGAAGATCAAGCCCAAAGTGTCTGGTACCTCAGGTATATACATGATAGAACTCCATAATACTTCTACTACTAATTCATGGGTCCTAGACACAGGATGTGGTACTCACATTTGCTCTGATGTGCAGGGACTAAGAAGAAGTAAGAAGTTAAGGCATGGGGAGCTTGACCTGATCATGGGCAACAGACATACGGCTGCTGTCAAGAGGATTGGGGATTACGAGCTCGTGCTTTCTACTGGATTTTCTATTAATTTATTAGATTGTTGCTATTCGCCAGAAATGGCTAGAAACATTATTTCTTTTAGTGCTTTGTATCGAGACGGTTTTGATTTTGGTTTTGATAATGGAAATATTTTAGTTTTCAAAAATGATTGTCTTTACTTTAAAGCATGTCCTACAAATGGTATTTATGAAAATATCGTGAGCATTAGAAGAAATAATAGCTTAATCTTAAATGTTGATTCAGATACATCCAAAAGTGTATTGGATAAATCATGTCTATGGCATTGTCGACTTGGCCATATAAACAAGAAACGCATCGCCAAACTCCAAGAGAATGGGATTTTGGAATCATTCGACCTCAAGTCTGATGATGTATGTGAGTCTTGTTTATTAGGCAAGATGACAAAAGCGCCATTCACAGGGAACTTTGAAAGAGGCAAGGATCTGTTGGACCTCATACACACTGATGTGTGTGGACCGTTCAGATCAGCCACAAGACATGGAGAAAGGTACTTCATCACATTTACTGATGACTTCAGCAGATATGGGTATGTTTATTTGATTAAACATAAGTCTGAGACCTTCGAGGTGTTCAAAAGGTTTCAGAACGAAGTAGAGAATCAACGGGGCAAAAGGATTAAGATCCTCCGATCCGACAGGGGTGGAGAATATCTTAGTCAAGAATTCTGCGATCATCTGGGGAACTGTGGAATTGTTTCACAGCTGACTCCTCCCGGAACACCACAACATAATGGTGTAGCTGAGAGGAGGAACCGAACATTACTTGATATGGTTCGGTCCATGATGAGTCGTGCTACGCTTCCAATCAGTTTCTGGGGCTATGCCTTGGAGACTGCAGCAAAAGTCCTGAACCTTGTACCAACTAAGAAGGTCAGTAAGACACCCTCTGAAATATGGAATGGGACTAAACCCTCATTGGCGCATTTGAAAGTCTGGGGTTGTGAGGCTTACGTCCGTCGTGAAGCCATCGACAAACTAGAACCCAGATCAGAGAGGTGTTACTTTATTGGTTATCCTGCTAGTTCTTTTGGGTATTTATTTTACAAACCTTCTGAAAACAAGGTGATTGTTGCACGAAGGGCAGTCTTCCGAGAGAGGGAGCTGATACACCAAGAGGCCAGTGGGAGCCAAATTGATCTTGAGGAGATTCAAGAACCAACCAATAAAGGACCTGATGTTGGCACTAGCTCTCAATCAGAGGTTGAAAACCCTGTTGAGCCTCAGCCAAGTACAGCTGGGGAATCTGACATACCTCCACCTCCTGTCCGGAGATCTGATAGAGTACGTCATGCACCTGAATTTTATGGTTTACATATTACTGAAGGTGATGAGTCAATGGTAGGTGACGATGAACCTACCAGCTATCAGGAAGCAATGGCAGGCCCAGATGCTGCCAAATGGAAGGAGGCTATGGAGAGCGAGATGAAATCCATGTATGATAACCAAGTTTGGAACTTGGTTGATCAAACACCTGGCCTTAAAACAGTTGGGTGTAAATGGGTCTTCAAGAAGAAGACAGACATGGATGGAAAAGTACACACATATAAAGCCAGACTGGTGGCAAAGGGTTATACTCAAACCCAAGGGATTGATTATGAGGAAACTTTTTCACCAGTGGCAATGATTAAATCTATCAGGATATTGTTTGCCATCGCAGCCTTTTATGACTACGAAATATGGCAAATGGATGTAAAAACCGCTTTCCTTAACGGAAAACTTTCAGAAGATGTGTATATGACACAACCAGAGGGTTTTGTACAGTCCAAATATCCCAATAGAGTGTGTAAACTTGTGAAGTCGATTTATGGACTCAAACAAGCATCTCGCAGGTGGAATATCTGCTTCGATGAGAAAATCAAAGAATTTGGATTTTCGAGAAGTGAAGATGAGCCATGTGTATATGTCAGAGCTAGTGGGAGTGCTGTTGTCTTCTTTGTGCTGTATGTTGATGACATACTACTCATAGGAAACAATGTCCCAATGTTGCAAAGTGTTAAAACTTGTCTTGGGGATTGCTTCGCTATGAAAGACTTGGGAGAAGCGGCATACATACTTGGTATAAATATCTATAGAGATAGATCTAGGCGACTCATTGGTTTAAGCCAGAGTACATACATAGACAAAATCTTAAAAAGATTCAAGATGCAAGATTCCAAGAAAGGATTCGTGCCTATGCAACGTGGTATGACATTGAGTAGAGACCAATGTCCTAGTTCTAGTGATGAACGAGAAAGAATGAGTCGAATCCCATATGCTTCAGCAATGGGATCGATCATGTATGCCATGTTATGTACAAGGCCTGACGTCTCTTGTGCCTTGAGTATGACGAGTCGTTATCAGGCCAATCCTGGTGAAAATCATTGGACCGCAGTCAAGAACATTCTTAAGTATCTTCGGAGGACGAAGGAAGTGTTCTTGGTCTATGGGGGCATGGAAGAACTCACTGTAAGTGGCTATAGTGATGCTAGCTTCCAAACCGACAGAGACGACTCCTGTTCGCAGTCAGGATTCGTGTTCTTACTGAATGGTGGGGCAGTAACTTGGAAGAGTACCAAGCAAGAAACAGTAGCTGATTCGACAACGGAGGCTGAGTATATTGCAGTTAATGAAGCTGCAAAGGAAGCCATGTGGATGAAGAAGTTCATCAGGGATCTCGGTGTTGTTCCTAGCATTGATGGTCCAGTTGAGATCTTCTGTGACAATGAGGGTGCAGTCGCCTTGGCGAAAGAACCCAGAGCTCACAAGCGCACAAGGCATATACACACGAAGTACCATTATATCCGGAGGCTCGTTGAAGAAGGAGACATCACGATTAGTAGAGTTACATAAGAAGATAATCTTGCTGATCCATTCACTAAACCGTTATCTCAGGCCAAGCATGATTCTCATACTAGGTCGATGGGCATTAGATTTGCAAATGAGTTGGTTTAAGTGTATTTAATTTAGTTTGATTTGTGTTTGGAACTCAAGCAATGTGAAACTCTATTTGTTTTGAAGATTATTATGTGGAGAACTTAATATATGCATGAAGGCAGTCATTTCATTAGTTTATCATTGTGTTCCAATTTTGCATGTTTTATTGACTTCCTGAATAATTATTTTATTATTCAAAACGTCCACAGTCGGTCATACTTTTGGGAGTAAGTATTGATTCAAGGCTGACATGAGGAATTAGTAAATTGTCCATAGAGATGGACATAGCATAGAGATGCGCTAATTCTCATGTGTACTTAATAGGGATTAAGTATTGGAGTAACCTGTACTTAGAGATTACTTCATGGAATGTGTCACGAGTAATTCTAAGATGGTAATATCTTATATTCTTCAAGCGGAGATGCATTGATTCTTAGTCCTGCAGTCTGTTATGTATTGGTTTTCTCCAACGTTGTCCGTAACTGGCAGCCATACAGAGAATGTCCAGATATGACATGATGAGTGGGCGAGATCCGTGTAGTCAAAGTTTATTTGTTCCTTCTGCCCTAACAGGAGAAGCGATATCCGTGGGCCCCTCGATGATTTGGTGTTGACAGCAAATGTACGGCCGTACTCAAACTGAATTGATATAGAATCAATAAGTGCAGTTTGTTGTGGTCATCACAAATCTCTATCGGGAAACATAATCTTGAATGTTTGAGACTGACAGAATTCCTTGTCAGACGTTCATATGGATATCTTGTAGAACAAAGGAATATTTGATCACTTGCCTAAGGGATGTTTCATTAGATGAACACGGCATTTGTCTAGGATGACATCCACCTTACTAGGTTAATGAATATTAGACCATACAGTTGTTATAACAAGTGCAAGTGGGAGACTGTTGGTTATATGCCCATCGTTATAACAAGTTGGTAATATTATTATAAATAGTAGGTCCTTTTGGGTTACACGCAAGTGACGATTTAGCTAAAAGAGATCGAAAATAAATTTGAGGGGTTAAGTTTATTGATATACCCAAGTAAAGGTATATTAATTAGAAACTTAATGGTTAAGTTTATTAATATACCAAAGTAAAGGTATATTAATTAGAAACTTAATAAGGATAAAGGACTAAAGTGAAATATCCACAAAGGAGGGGATAAGGATGAGGAGCATTATAAATACAACCCTAGATCTGAGTTGTAAGGGTGGCCAAAACCCTAATTTTCGTCACCCTCCTCCCACCCCTCGGTATACGGCCGATTTCTTTCAAAACCCTAGGTATTACGTGCTAAAACTTCAAGCAAAGGTATATACTACATCAATGGGTGCTGGATCATTGTCTTGGGTGCGATTACATTAGAGGAGTTCTACTTTGGGCTCTCGTCATCCTAACAAAATCAGATCTGAGATTTAAAAGGTATGTCTTGAACCCTCTTGATTTTACAGTTACAAAAGTGTGCATGATTCTGTGATCCTGGTTGAATACGATTTTGATTTCTGTTTCCGCTGCGTTTGTTTCATGTTATCGTATTCCAACAATTTTGACCTCTTTGGCCAATGCGTCACACAAGAAAAGGGCGTGCTCACAATTTTTCACTCTTCTCGTGTTTATTCACTCATGTCACAAGATGTGTGAACTCGCAAACGCCGCCTTCAAATCTTTGGTTATAAACGCTTGATTTATATCAGGGGCGTTTAGACGACGGAAAAGGTAATTATACTAAGTTGACTTTGTCCAAGTCCTCCAACCGACTACATTCGCATACCACACACTGAACATATGATCTTCCAAAAATAGAGGGACAAAAACATAGACTACAACATAAAATTCATAAATACAACATATAACATAAATATCTAAAATTACTAAAACAACTAAATCTCAAACTTCAACTTGATTAGAAGTAAATAAGGAAATAAGAATGCAGTCAATAAATGAAGTTGTAAAATATTCGATTAAAACAAGATTTAGTTGTTATACGAGATTTCAAAACAAGGAAATTTAGTTATTTTGTCTCTAAAATCTGAAGTAAAGGAACTCTTGATTTTGGGAATTTTTTTCCATAGTTTATTCTTCTTTATAGCAACATAAAATCCTATTTGATTCGTATATTTAGCCATTCATACGTAAACACATACGCATATCTGCCATTAAAAAAAACTAGATTATGCTTTAAACCATGATTAACATATAACTATGATATAATTATACTTTTTCCAAATATATTTCTTCTTATTGGCTTGTACGATATAATCATATGAATTAATTATGTTAATTGTATCATTTATATGTGTCATGTGTAGATATTATATATGTCTATAGTTGAGGGGTCCTTTATGTAATTTATATATACTGATAATTGATAATGCAAACCCTAAGAGGGTATTATTCCACATATCAACATGGTATCAAGCACGTATGGCATTTGATCGACCAACCCTATTTTTTGTTTTTTTCTTTAGCCCGGTTCTCCCTGTGCGTCTGTTCCAGCTGAAGACCAATCTTTACCGCTTCATCTTGTCGATTACAGCTGTTGTCATCGATCTACTCCACACTTTCGTCTTCCGGATTGTTTTCCTGCTTCACTCTTGTTGATCGCTGTCTCCTTCTTGCCAACATTGAGGGTTTGGTGTAGTTGATCTAATACAATCCCTCTATCCATGGTTAGTTTTCTAATTGTTTATATGTGTTTTTTATTTCCATTTTGTGTTTTTTTTTTGAGTTTCCGAATTAATCATGTCCTCTTCCATAACCCCATCGACCCAAGCCCCAACCGCTCAACAACTTGTCTATGTGGTGACAAATGTATACAACCAGTTTAGTTTCAAATTGACCTCTGATGGGTCAAATTTTAAATTATGGTGTTGTATTTTTAAGGATATTTGTCAAGGTGCTAAAGTTCTTGACCACATTAATGGTCGTTCTCAACCCAAAGGAGACGATGATGAACATTGGCATTCTATCGAATCCCGTGTCAAATCTTGGTTTTACTCAACCTGTGATCCGACTATCTTGCAAGTTATTACTAATGACACTTGCACTGCAAAGGATTTATGGGATAACTTGCATGCTTTTTTCCTAACTAACAAAATGCCCCAGATGTTACAACTACAAGAACAGTTTCGTAATACAAAAAAGGTGTCTCCTCAATTCAAGAATATTGCCATAACCTTAAACACCTAGCCAATGCATTACATTATGTGGACTCCGAAATTTCTGAGGTGGAACTTGTGATGCAAATTCTTTGTGGCCTACCGTCCTCCTATCAAAGTAAAATTGATGTTATCACTAATACAAAACCCTTTCCTTCGTTTTTGGAAGTGACGGCTTCGTAGTCGTTGATGCGGTCAAAAAAATAAGATTTAATGCCTTACGAGCACACTAGCTAAGTGGAAGTAAGGGTCGAACTGTGGAGTCAGTGGTTGATGCTCTGTGTCGATAAACTGAACTATAGTTTCACTCTATAGACAGCGGATCAATAACACGTGGGAAACAAACAGAAACTCAACAAAAGCTAAAACAAACTCAGATCTGATTGCAGATCGAGAAAACGAATAATAACAAAATGATAACCGAATGATTACTTTTATAAACTTCAAACCAAACTCCAATCCAAAACCAAACAATCAAATATCCAGATTTACTACCAACTATTTAAATACTGAAATCAAAAACTATGAATCAAAACATCATGGAATACCTCGATACCGAGTTGATAAAACGATAGAAAAACTAAATATAAGCAAAACCTACTAATTGCCATTGAAAAGCTGATGGAACCATGCCTTCGGATCCCCTCTTGGTGCCCTCACATGCTTCAAAAGTCGGACTAGACTCCGGTATTTATATTGGTGCGAAAACAGGGTTCCCGCGCCGCAACATAGCTCTTTCCGCGACAAACGCCTCATCCAGGCCTCGTTATCTCGGAGTTTGAAATTTAAAATCTTGACTTTTATCGTTTTTGAACTTTAGCGTCGCTAACTTTAATGTTAGCGGCGCTAATATGGCTTCTGGAAACTTCCACACGCGTACGAGACTTAAAAGAGAAGGAATCCACCCGGGCGAACATTAGCGACGCTAACAGTAAAGTTAGCGACACTAATGTCTCCTGATTTCTATTTTTCGTCCGTTTTGCTCCGTAACTTCTCCCAATTTGCACTAAAACTCCTGCATTTACACTAAAACATTTCCAAGCACTTTCGCACAAAAGTAAGTGATATTAGCCAACTTAGAAGAACAAATTAACTAAAACACGACTAAACAACGTCTAGAATACTTGATATTACTAGGCGTTGTCAAACATCCCACACTTGTGCCTTGCTTGTCCCCATGCAAGTGAGTTTTTAACAAATTCTAACTAAAATTCAAATATTTTTGAATGCCTTCTGTTTCAAAGTTTATTGTATCCAGAAGTTAGATGATAATGATTTTTGAAAACATAACCAGAATACCCTTTGGGAATCACGACTTTCTAAACAACCCTTAATTACAAATTTTCAGTCCACAAAGTGTACCTACTCATTCAGATTGTAAAGGCCGTTAAGGAACTATCCATGACTTTCGATGTTGTCCGTGTAACAAGCTTTCGAAAATTATATCCCAGACCAGACAATCTTAGGTAGTAAGGTGCATAAATGCCCTTTCAGGGCCACCCTTTTCGGACCTACCGGCTCGAACAACAAAGACCACTGATTGATATTTCCCACCTGAATCCCAATCTTAAGATGTTCTACATCCAAAGTTTTCTAACTTCTAAACACTCAACTTATTTTAACTCAACAATAGCATGATAACCACTAAACAGTATTCGTTGAAGAATACCATATTACTATAACACTCAAAATCTATTCGTTTTCTAATTACAACTTCTTAAAAAATTTTGAAATTTGCTAAATTTTTGGAAAATGAGACTATTTTCGCAAAAATCCAAAAATCTCTTTTCTACCGTCCTCATCCCACACTTTAAACCGTACAACGTCCACGTTGTATAAAAGAAAATTTCAGAAACAAGAAAGAAAAGAGTTATCCCTTCGAACGACGAATTTCTTGATTCTCGGGATCGTATATAACAGGGTTGATCGTTTGTACCGTTCTTGATGAAATTCCAGGAGTCGGGACGCAGCAGTAAGCATGCAGGCATAATACAAGTGCAAGGGTACGGTGACCTCACACTTGCGTTATGCAACTCCCAACGGTTGGTGACAAAATCACAGTTGGGATAGATACTATTCACACTAACAAACATATTAAAAATAAAAGTGCAAAACACAAAATAAGATTATACATTACGACGTGTCCTTGCTGATTCCCCATTTCCGCGACGCCGGAGTGTCAAGGTCGCGACGCGTAGACACGATGAGATCCAGTGTCCATCGATCAAGGTTGAAGGTCCCTGGCGCCAAATGAAGTGTCTCGCGTCGCAAGTATGCACGAAAAGCCCCTGCGTATCGGGTCTCTCCTCTGCCTGCGTCGTGATTTGGTGATGTTGGCGGCGCGAATTCTGAATTTTCCTTTTTAATCACTCATCCTCATCTCACATACCATATCGCACTCAACAATTATTACCTTCAATGATATTTTGACCAAAAATAAAAATAAAAAAATAAAAATACTTATCGAAAATCGGCTTGCCTCCCGAAAGCGCTTCTGTGCTCGTCTTTTAGTTGGACCGTCCTTTTGCGGCTACGGTGGATAGTACGCCTTTTGTCTCTGCTGATTTTCAATTCCCACCATTCTTTTATTGACCCAATGCTCTTCCAACTTTCCTGGATCAAATGGCTTGCCGAATCTGCTGTTGTCGCCCGGTTGTCGTCTTTCGATAAATCTGCATGAGTGCTTGCAAGTGGCTTTAAACCTCCAAGCTTGATTCTTTCCTAGGTGTCTCTTCAAGGTCACCGGCTTGACTTTGAACGCGCCCAGTGCCGCTTCCAGTAATTTTTTTGCGAATCGTTTGTTGCTTGTGTCTTCCGTGTTGTCTGTAGTTTGCAGTTTTGGCCTACAATACCAATAAAAATTTTCCAATCGGATGGGATTAGAGGGCATAATATTGGTATGCTCCCGAATGTCCTCATCGATGGTATTGATCACATCCAACTTTCCACTTATTAATGGGTCACGAGTGGCGAGAAAATCAAGTTTATTGCTTTCAAAGACCACATCTTCGTCATCATCTTCTTGGTCATCGTCCAACAGGTGAATTGGTACCAAGAGTGTGCGACTGACATTGTCTGGTTATGGTACAGATTCACTCATCACTAGATCTTTACTTTTAAAATGTTCAAAAATTGTTGGGTCGGGGTGGTATTGTGATTTACGCCCCTACCTCATTAACTGTCTCGACCATGTTGTCTACTGATGAGTGGATCAGAGCTTGAATTTCAAAAGTATCGACAATTTCAGGAGTTGTTGGTTTGGGGTTAGTATTGTCAATTACAGCCCCTCCACAACATGCGTATTGAATTATCTATTGTAGGAATTATTCTCGTAATGGTTATAGACCGGGCTACCATAACATGAATGATCCATTGTAGCAATCATTCTCGTAATGGTTATAGACCGGGCTACCATAAAAATTTCAGGAGTTGTTGCGTAGGGGTTAGTATTGCCGATTTTGTTTATACTAATGCGGTTTTCCATACCCATTTTCATTGAATGATCTATTGTAGCAATCATTCTCGTAATGGTTATAGAACGGGCTACCATAACATGCATATTGACCCGTGTACATGTAATCGCCCATTATGAGGACGTACACATATGGAAAATTACAAATCTAAAATTAGACATCAAAATAAAAATCGAAAATTGACACAGAGTGTCAAGCGCACAACTCCCTGACAACGGCACCAAAATTTGACGGCTTCGCAGTCGTTGATGCGGTCAAAAATAGAAGATTTAATACCTTACGAGCACACTAGCTAAGTGGAAGGAAGGGTCGAACCGTGGAGTCAGTGGTTGGTGCTCTGTATCGATAAACCGAACTACAGTGTCACTCTATAGACGGTGGATCAATAACACGTGGGAAACACACAAAAACTGAACAAAAGCAAAAAACTCATATCTGATTGCAGATTGACACTCCTAGGTCGTTGTGCGGTCAAAAATAAGAGAAATACCTAACACACACTAGTACAGTGGTAGTCAGGGTCGATCCGCAGGAGCTTCGTGGTTAGACCAGATGACAGATTACCAACTAGTAGTGTCACGCTACAGTCGGAGGACCTGATTTCTAAGTTCTCAACTACCCAAAAACAATAGTCAAACAAATTCAAGCTAAGCATAAGCTAAACTCAACTCAAAATAACCTAGTCACTTTCTGAAATCAGAAGTGCATCTCTGAATCAGAAGCAAACAAAGGCATCCAAACCAAACAAAGCATAACCTAACTAATAACCAGGGTTCTGACTGAACAGCTGCTAGCTAAAGTTCAAAGCCTAAAACTAACCTAATTGGCTACTGATTTCAGCAAAGGAAAACAGTTTCAAACAAGGTCACAATACATCCAAACACAATTCAACAATCAAAATACGAACAGACATCCAAAACACCGAAATACCAATAATACTTGTAACCAAATGCTTCTCATTCATCAAACTCAGATCCAAACATAAAAACAGTAACTAAATGTTACCAAAACAGAAACCTAAGCTTGGTATCAATGGTTGTCACTCCCAAAGACACAAACCAAAGCTTACAACTATCTAACTAATTAAAATTAAAATCCAAAACATAAAAATACCAATTGAGAAGTTGCTGAAACGAAATCTTGGAGTCAAAGATCCTCAAGGTCGATTTTACACCCGGTCTTTGCTAGGGTTTTCGGCTGGGAATGCCTCTATTTGTAGTTGCAAATTTTCGGCAGTCGCGCCGCGCAGATGAAGAATCCGCGGCGCGCGTACTTATCAGATCCCGTTTTTTTCGTCATTTGAATGTGTTACACCGCCTTAAGCCCGCGTCGCGCATTTGAGAATCCCGCGACGCGCGTACGTATTTTCTTGATTTTTCATTCTTTCCCAAACTTCTTCCTTTAGCACGCTTTTAGTCCCTGTTTCCATTCTTTTCCTCCAAACAAGTCCTCGCATGAAAAGTGAGAATATCGAGACATATCTGATATAATTTCATCAAAAACAAGGCTCAACATCGCCTAAAATACTTGATATCACTAGGCGTTGTCAAACACCCCACACTTGTGCCTTGCTTGTCCCCAAACAAGAGAGTTTTTAACAAATTATAAAAAGGACTCAAACAATTTTTGACTGTGTTTAGTTTCAAAGTTTATTGCTCTATGAGTTAGAGTGGAATAGTTTGTGAAAACATAATTGAATTGTTCTTTGGAATTCATGGCTTTCTAGAGAACCCTTGATTACAAACTTTCTGTCCACAATGAAGTGTACTTACTCATTCAGATTCTAAAGGCCATTAAGGAATTGTCCATGACTTTCGATGTTGTCCGTGTAACGAGCTTTCAGAAATACCACCCCAGACCAGACGATCTTAGGTGGTAAGGTGCATAAGTCCCACCCATTTTAGACTTACCGGCTCGAACAACAAAGGCCACAGATTGACATTTCCTTCCTAAATTCCAATCCTGAAACAGCTCAATCTTCTAATCTCGTAAAACTCAACTTATTTGACTAACTAATAGCATGATTACAAATAACAGTATCTCTTGAAAAATACTATTGCTATCATAATCACAAAACCATTCGTTTCAAAATTGCAATTTATTAAAAAATTTGAAAAAATATTGCTAAAAAATTAAAAATTGATCATTTCTGCAAATATTTCAAAAAATAATTTTTCTTTCGACCGTCCACACCCCACACTTAAAATCGTATAACGTCCCCGTTGTACAAAAATTATTTCAAAACAAGGGAGAAAGAGTTACCCATTTTGGACGATAGATTGCTTGGTGCTCAGTATCACAGGTATAATTGCGAACAAACGGATCCTTGATCTCGTATTCCGGAGTTGTAGCGCTACAGTGAACACGCCGGTGGTCAAAACAAGTAGAGGGGGCACGGTGACCCCACACTTGTCTAAGACAACTCCTTCTCATTTGGTATATCATGCATGACTCAACAAAACATTAATGACAAATAAAATATAAACAGAATACAGATAGTGGTGTCATAAGTTTTGTACATATATCCCAAAAATAAAAAGAAAGAAAAGAAAAATATACATCAATCACCACCAGGGGGCTGGAGGGTCCAGCCTCATGATCGTGGGTCCTGGCTGGGAATGGTCGGGGGTGCTGGCCCTGCTGAGTGGCCAAATCTAGGAGTACCTCCGCGATCCATGCTAACTGGTCCTCGTTCCGAGCGACTCTGACCTCCAATCGGTGGAGGGCATATGGGTCATCCTGCTGTGGCGGTGGTGTTGCTGGGGCTGGCTCTGGTCACCGGCGTCTCCTGCCAGGCTGAGCGTATGCCGGCTGGGGATCCTGGAGTGGCTCTGTTGGTGCCCGGATGAACCGGCCCGGGCGCTGCTGCTCTATCAGCCTCATCTTCTCCAGAGCTCGCGCCGTAGTGCGAGATGGAGGTAAAGCAGTCAAGGAGGCAGCAACGGGGACGGTAAGGATCCCGTATGAGCGGGCCAGGCGGGTAATGAAATACCCCCGGGCCAGTGGACTG
This sequence comes from Cichorium intybus, assembly GCA_023525715.1. Classification (NCBI taxonomy): domain Eukaryota; kingdom Viridiplantae; phylum Streptophyta; class Magnoliopsida; order Asterales; family Asteraceae; genus Cichorium; species Cichorium intybus. The sequence continues at coordinate 2,047,052 of JAKNSD010000024.1, forward strand.
CTGGCGGAAGCTCCCGTCGAGTGGGTGGAGAGTGCGACTGCGAAGGCGTACGGGAGGTGGATGAACCTAGAGGGGTCGAGGAGAACCCAAAAGAACGTCATATCCTCCCCAGACACCTTCTCGCCCCCCTCCCGCTGCATAATGGAGGTGGAGACGATACGGTGCATAAGGCGGTGGAGTAGGTCACAGAGCTGACTCTCCCTGGAGGTCCCTGCCTCGTAAATAACGTTGGACAGTGGTGCCCAAACCTCCATGTTGGCAGCCCGGTCTGGCTGCCCCTGGATACAAGCCCCAAAGAACTGGGTGAAATGGCGGTGCTGGAGGTCCACTGGAGTATATAGACTGACTCGCCTCCCGAACTCCCGGAGGTTTCACTCCCTCTATGCACCTCCCAAACGAGACCGGATGATCCTAGAACGTGGGTCTGACGCCCGAGGTGCGAAGTGGATGGTGGATAGAAACTCCAATAGCAGCTCGGTATAGACAACGTCCTCCTTGGTGGCCATAATCCTGTCCCAGCCCCGGCATGTGAATGACGCCTCCTCATGAGTCCAGGTGCGATGTAGAAATGGCTCGATCGCACCCCAGAGTCCGGCATCCCTCAAGATATCCCTATCAATGACTGTCGCCTCGAGAACCCGGCGCTCAGTCAGTGCGTCTCTCCACGAAATATACTCCGCTGAGCTGGCCAGTCCCTCTGGGAACTGGAGGAAAGTGTGATCTAATCTGAACATTATCTACACAAAAAGACACATAGCCACAAAAAGATTTTTTTTTTTGCAAAATTAGTCCTTTCTTCCCTACCGCACCGCGGCGCAGCCTAAGAGCAAGGCGCGTCGCGGCGAGCGGCTGTTTGCAAAACCCTGAATCAAACTCACAATTTAACCAGCTAAAACTTGATCCAATCATACCACAAGGTAGCCTAAGTGTCGACTAACTCATCTAGGGTCTCCATTTGGCAAAACAAACACCCTATGAGTTAGCATTGGCGATTCTAAGTTTTGAACTATTTTGGAGAAATCACTAAAGTTAACCACCTAATCGCTAGTTTTAACAACTAATAGGTAGTTAGAATAGTGTACCTTGATAGTAGAAACAAAATGATCAAGAAAAAACGCGAGAGAAATTCGTCGATCAGAGCTCCGAGTCGTGTGATGTGTGTGTGAGTCGCGGCTTACCTTAATATAGGGAGAAAAACCGACTGATCATTTCCCGCGTCGCGCATTTATGCTTTGCGCGTCGCGCGTGTCACCAAATCAACCCCTGCGCATCGGGTTGGTTTACGACCCCGCGTCGCGTAGTTCAAAAACCCACGGCGCGGTCTTCAAAATTTTAAAAACTTCTCTCACGACCCCACACTTGTTTTAGACCACTAATACCTGCAAAAGATCGATGTATTTTCCTAATTAAATTCTAAGGAATATAAAACCGAACCTATGACACGATGGGTTGCCTCCCAACAAGCGCTAAGTTTAACGTCTTCAGCCAGACGTGCTATTCCTATGCCGAATCTTCTTCTTCTTTTTGAACCCTTGATGACATCTTCTTGAATCCTGGCACGAAGTTGTTGGCCATCATTGACATGAGAGATGTAAGTTTAGTCATTCGATCACTCACACCGCTAATCCACTGTTGCTGACATTCCAGGAACTTAAAAACTTTTGCTTCTCGCTCTCTTGATTCCTTCTCATACTGCTGGTGTCTTGCCTCCATCATTTCAATCATGTCCAGCAGCTGCTCCTTATCGATAGTGGACAACGAGTGGTTCTTAGTGTCCTCTAAAACTTCTTCTTTTCCTTCTTCTCCCGTACGTGTCCAAATTTTTTCCTTACTCTTGATCCCAGGCTCCATTAATATCCTTCTGTCCACTTGCTTGCCATTCCCTTCTGAAGGTAATGATACAGGATTTCCAAACATGTTCAGTCTTCTTTTCCTTGTCCCAAAGAAGATGTCCATGTCCCCTGTCTTGCAATCAATCACAGCACCTGCAGTAGCCAAGAATGGGCGTCCTAAAATAAGTGCAGGCGCGTCGTCCAAGCTTTCATATTCCATTACTAAGAAGTCTACGGGATAGAAGAAGTCCCCAACCTTGACTATGACATTCGTCACTTTTCCCCGAGATACCTTTGTTGATTGGTCAGCCAGCTGCAATACAACTTCTGCTAGCTCTATTTCTTCATTTTTGTACTTATCGTACAGGTATCCTGGCAGTATATTGACACTTGCTCCCAAATCTAACAAGGTGTTTCGAATGACCACGTCTCCTACAGTAGTAGTGATCAATGGTGATCCAGGATCCTTTTCTTTTTTGGCAGTGTTCCCAATAACGCCTCACTTGCTTTCACAGTCAACCTCACAGTATCTGGTGTGGGCACTTTACTCTTCCCGTTTCTCTCACACATTTCCTGAAGAATTCTGGTATCCTCAGGGGCATCCTTAAGCTCATCCCACAAAGGTCAGTTCATCAAGGGCCCTATTGGTTTGGGTGCTTCCTGCTTCTTTTTCCCTTTCCTATCCTTTTTTCTCTGTTTGATTCCTGCTACCGTCGATTGTTCCTCTTCATGGACCATTTTGTCTAATTCTGGTTAAGTTTCCTTCTCAACAGGAATTCTTTCTTCCTTACCTTCCTCTCTTCCTAGAACTTCCTATTCTTTCTCCAGTTTCACTTCACTTCCTACTTCAAACAAATCTTCCAAAGTGACCTTTCGCCATCTAGATTCGACAGTGTTAACTTGCTCCTTTTCTGGTCGTTGATTATGGGTTGGATTGACCTCTGTAGCGCTTGGTAATTTTCCACTGTCCCTCTTTTGCCGATCCTCAGCCATTTGTCCAATTTGTCGTTCCATGTTTGCAATGGCTTTTGCATTTGCTTGAGACTGTTGCTGCGTAGCAGTGACCATCTCGTACATCTTAGCAATCATTTCTTCTTGAGTCCCTGGGACGTTGTTGGTAACATTATTGGGCCCCCTGTTGTTGTTATTGCTACTATTTCCATTTGTATTTCCATTGTTGTTGTTGTTATTTGCAGGCTGATATGTTCTAGGCTGATTGGTCGATTGACTTTGGTAATTGTTCTACCTAAAATTCTGCTGCTGTGTAACACCCCAGTTTTTAAAAGAATACAACTTCTTTAAAATGAATATTTTACAAACATTTAAAAACATTTTAACATCAATTTACCGTATAAATTCCCAATAAGCAGCATCAGTGTGTACCTGCCATGCCAAGCCGTCAATTTCACCTGTATAACCTGAAATGGTAATTTAATAGGAAAAGGATAAGCACACGGCTTAGTGAGTTCCAACATCTACATAGTATATCAATCATACATACTTAACCCCTACAGGAAAAATACTACCATTTATCACGCATAACCTGCTATACTCAGTACACCGAACTATAGTCTTCTACTCAGCATTTTGAGCCGCGCATACTCTGTACGTCGAGTCATGCGTATCTGCTCAGTCGGAGCCGCGTATACCTTGTACGTTGGGTCATACGTATCTGCTCAGTAAGTCTAACACCTCTGCTCAGCACTCAGAGCCGCGCATACTCTGTACGTCGAGCCATGCGTATCTGCTCAGTGCATCTTGCGGACATCTCCATATTGCTCAGTACGTCGAGCCACCCTATATTGCTCAGTTCGTCGAGCCCGTACTATCTACATACTAGACCTAGACACGTCTAGTACTAGCCACACACTATATCCCAACACGTACAACTATAACAGGAATGTATAATATTAATAAAATACACACAACCTGGTACTATCCACAAACATCTTACAAGCACACAAAATTCGGTAAAGCACATATAACGTCTATACAATGTAGTGAGAAACTCACCTCGATATAAACCGGGTCGATTAGCTCTGTTGCTCGTACAACACGGTGTCGTCCCCACTTCTCGACAAATATAGACCTACATTAGGTTTTCAACCCCATTTATAAATCATATGTATGTACCCTCTTGAAAACCTAAACCGTGAACTTGGAGGAAATAACTTCAATATCAACTTTCTAAGAAATTATTCATTTTCCCCTGAAATTTGACCTCTGTTCACGATCAGATTTACTCAACTTCAGAACACTTATTCATATAGATTTCAATTTATCAGCAAACTACTCCTTTTTAGGTTTCCAGGGACACCAATATCATCCCCAAACGATTTTTCTACAATTTACTACGATTTTTTCAAGATTGCATATCAAATCTGTCCAAATTGGACCAGTATGTGAAAAATACGTATTTTACCTAGGCTAGATGTAGAATCACGCTTTACACCTCTCTGGACAAAATATACTAGACTCAATTTATGAATTAATGGTATTGGTTTCACTCCAAAACGATACTCTGATTATTTATGGCGACTTTTACAATAACAGCAAAATTACCTCAATTCTGCAGTTCCAGTCGGTAGGCTATATCTCCACTTCCAGACCAAAGAATCAAGATTCCTCCGGTCAAAAGCGGAATAAAGACCTCCGGAAGCTTTGATCCAAATTTCACGATGATCCAACGGTTGAATATCCGGGGATCAACCGATCTCTGTAGCTAGTTCTTGAAAATTCGGGATTTCTCTCCAAAGGTTTGAAGGATGAAGGCTTAGCCGACTTTAGGAGGTAAAGAATAATGATTTTGGGTTATTAAATGATATTTATAATCTTAAGTTTGATTCTTATACCCTATTAGTCCCTCAACATCCAAAATCGTCGCTAAAACCCCCGAAACTTATCGTGATACAAATTTTTTGCTATAATAATAATATGAAGTTTTAAGTTTAAAAGTTTTGCCTCATAAATAAACTTAATATTCATCTAGGTTATTGACCAAGTTAACCTAGCCCATAGTTTGGTCATTTGGCAAAAATGGCCATTTTTCACCAAAATTCTTACAATTTGGTCCTTGTTCGAAAAAGTACCGTACTAACACCACCTTATATTAAACATACTTCTTAGAAATATCTAGAGAGTAACACATACGTACCAAATCAAAAGTGGTGTTACAAGTTCTCCCCTCCTTCAAAAGATTCCGTCCTCGGAATCAAACAAACAACTAGGGGTACTTCGCCTTCATTTCCTCTTCGGTTTCCCAAGTCACATCAGAACCCTTATGGTATCGCCACTGTGCTAACGGCTTTTCTCCTAACGGCTTTTCTCCTAACTCTGTCCAACAGGTCGGAGTACGGCACGGTGCTCCGTATAATGCTTCGTATTGTGCCATCTGAATGTTGGAGTGATAAATATTATTATATGCAAATTCCACTAACACCAAGTGATCCTCCCAGCGCCCACCAAAATCTATAACACACGCACGAAGCATATCCTCCAATATTTGTATAGTACTTTCGCTTTGCCCATAAATACAAATCCAACAACACGAGCCCAAATATGTTAAACTTTAGCCCATTAGGTCTAGAGTCCAACACGAGATGAAAAGTCAACATAAGTCAACGTTAATATCTCTCCAATGTTAACAGATTGGTCTTACACCTTGTTTTTATGTGACATCATATCACTATTAATCAACGGCCAACATCAGTCTATGCATTAAAGTAGTCAGTAAACGACACCACTTTATTCACCTTTATTCCAAAGAGTCTCTTCAATATCCTATTATCACTAGAGACAAACAGCGAATTTGAAAAAGAAACGGCATCTAGGGTAATGAAGAGTCGCATCCACTGTAGATGGTTTGAATTTATGGTAATAAGAACATCGGTTGTCCTTTCAATTCCAGCTGCAAGATGATATATATATATATATATATATATATATATATATATATATACAGGTATGTAGTATCATTCATTTCCACATTCATTTTCAGTTTCATCCTTTCTTATCACTAGTTAGTTCGTAAACGAACTCATATTTAAAGTCGAGTCATGGAAAACAGATCTTCAATGGGCGATCTGTCGAACCCTGGACCTGGTTTCTCACAAGGAGAGAGTACTTCAAACCAAGCATTCTTAACAGAGTTCGGTGACTCTAACATTCTTGACATCTATCATTCATACTTCGATTATCTTTCTAATGTTTTGTTTGATTTTGAATTATGGTACAGTCTTCCAGATATACTACCAATAGAGCAACTCCACGGTGAGCCGGAAATTTTTCCCGAGCTAAACATTAACTCAGAAGATCCGGTGCACGCATCTTTAGACGTTACACTTGATCAGACTCCATACATTCTACCAGGTTAAATTCTTTTAAATGATTGCTTCTATGAATATTCAATTTTGTTTTATCATCTGACAATTGTTATTCGTAGACCCATCTGTGGATGATCTATCTGGCTACAATCCATTCATCGACATACCCTCAACGAGTAGTGAGATCATCCCCATGAATCAAGAATTCATGACTGACATTCAGAATGAAAGTCAATTACAAACAACTCATAACATCAATATTGAAATGAATCCCGAACTTGGGGTTGGTTTTCAATATCAAAATCACCTTCAGGTGATTCAGAGGAACTTAGAAGGATTTCAAAATCCTGAGTCTATGATTGAAAACGTACAATTACCACCGATAGAAGCTACCGATTTTAATGAATCAATGTCCATATTTGGTTCAGAAAATCAGGATCATGTTCAAATGATCCCAAATAGTAATAGTACATTTGAACTCAATCTTCCGATTCCGACAACCACAGTAGCTGGCACTTGAAGAGGTTTCAGACACTCATTAAGTAGAGAAATAATAGTTGAACACTTTAATAAACCAATTGAGGAAGCTGCGAAAGAACTTAACATTGGATCGACACAGTTAAAAAAACGATGTAGAGATTTAGGTATCGAACATTGGCCCCAACGACAACTTAAGAGTCTACAAACTCTTATTGATCGTGTTGAGGTAAGGAATTACATTTTTTTTTATTATATCATAAAGTTGTAATTACTAAAGTTATTTATGTCACAGGAATTTGGTAACGAGTTTAGTGGAGCAGCAGGATTATCGAAAGATTTATTACCCAACTTAAAAAAAGAGAAAGAAGCAATAATTGAAGGATCACAATCGGGTCTAACAGACAGCACAAAGAAACTTATACAAGCTGCTCATAAGGTTGAATATAAGAAAAGAAAATTTCTGGAAAAAGGGGAAACTTCATCCAGAACTCATACACAGCAGCAATCTCTGCCATCTAATTCTGGTATGAGTAGTATTAATCCTGGTTTACTCGAGCATGTGAGTGAAGGGAATTTTGGAGGCTTTGTAGGTGACCTAGCCTGGTTTCCTCCTTCTTATAGCTACCCCCAACTGGTTCCGAATTGGAATCCTTCCTCATCACTGCCCTACTTACACACGCCCCAAACGAGCCAACATTTAGCCCATAATCATGGAGTTATGGGCTCCAACCCTATTGAGACCCCACACCTTGGAGCTCCTCCTCCAATAACTGAAAACACACCCCTTCCAAATCCTCAAGAAGGTACAAGTCAACCTAATGATGACAAAGAGTGGAGGGTAGAAGATCTTTTCTCGCTTCCTTCTGATTCTTCAGTTTAGGTTAGTAGTTCTATAAACTTTTCTTAATGTATTAATATCAAGTTATAGTAATGGATCACATGTATCGATGTGTTACTACTTTTATTTATTATTATTATTATTTTCATAACTACCCACACCCTAGCTAATTGGATTCTTCATGAGCAACTCCCGATTCGAACACGGATCCTGTGCTTTCAATAGTAGGAGCTCTACTACTACCTTCCACACCTATCCACGTCCGTTCCAGGACTTGTCCAGAAGTCCCCAATTTACTTCTCACTGATAATTTTAACACATACACCCCAGGTTGTTTCACGCACATAGTCGTATACAATTATCAAATTAGAAAATATTTCAAATAAAAGGATTTACCCTACGAATACAACCAAACAAGGAACATAAAATAGGGTCAACTCAAACATTTTAGGACAATTTAGTCCCTACTGCATACACCTTAATGACATTCCTTAAACAACCTATCAACACTAGCATTTATTCACAACAACAAGCAACAAATAATCTGTACACCAATATGTAGTTTTCTAGCAGGCATTCAAGCATACATATATCATATATTACAGAAACATCAACAAAACTAAGCACTTAAACCTTTTCCCTACTGACGTCGGCTGACGGTACACACTGCGTCTTCGCTACAACGTTCATTTAACCCCTTATTTGGAAAACAACTTTTAATTTCTTGTAAAAATATCTTTAAAGAAAACTTTTAAGTCTCAAGCTTGAGATCAAAACCCACCAAGTGAGTTTGATTCACTCAAGCTATTGCTCTGATACCAACTTGTAACACCCCAGTTTTTAAAAGAATACAACTTCTTTAAAATGAATATTTTACAAACATTTAAAAACATTTTAACATCAATTTACCGTATAAATTCCCAATAAGCAGCATCAGTGTGTACCTGCCATGCCAAGCCGTCAATTTCACCTGTATAACCTGAAATGGTAATTTAATAGGAAAAGGATAAGCACACGGCTTAGTGAGTTCCAACATCTACATAGTATATCAATCATACATACTTAACCCCTACAGGAAAAATACTACCATTTATCACGCATAACCTGCTATACTCAGTACACCGAACTATAGTCTTCTACTCAGCATTTTGAGCCGCGCATACTCTGTACGTCGAGTCATGCGTATCTGCTCAGTCGGAGCCGCGTATACCCTGTACGTTGGGTCATACGTATCTGCTCAGTAAGTCTAAAACCTCTGCTCAGCACTCAGAGCCGCGCATACTCTGTACGTCGAGCCATGCGTATCTGCTCAGTGCATCTTGCGGACATCTCCATATTGCTCAGTACGTCGAGCCACCCTATATTGCTCAGTTCGTCGAGCCCGTACTATCTACATACTAGACCTAGACACGTCTAGTACTAGCCACACACTATATCCCAACACGTACAACTATAACAGGAATGTATAATATTAATAAAATACACACAACCTGGTACTATCCACAAACATCTTACAAGCACACAAAATTCGGTAAAGCACATATAACGTCTATACAATGTAGTGAGAAACTCACCTCGATATAAACCGGGTCGATTAGCTCTGTTGCTCGTACAACACGGTGTCGTCCCCACTTCTCGACAAATATAGACCTACATTAGGTTTTCAACCCCATTTATAAATCATATGTATGTACCCTCTTGAAAACCTAAACCGTGAACTTGGAGGAAATAACTTCAATATCAACTTTCTAAGAAATTATTCATTTTCCCCTGAAATTTGACCTCTGTTCACGATCAGATTTACTCAACTTCAGAACACTTATTCATATAGATTTCAATTTATCAGCAAACTACTCCTTTTTAGGTTTCCAGGGACACCAATATCATCCCCAAACGATTTTTCTACAATTTACTACGATTTTTTCAAGATTGCATATCAAATCTGTCCAAATTGGACCAGTATGTGAAAAATACGTATTTTACCTAGGCTAGATGTTGAATCACGCTTTACACCTCTCTGGACAAAATATACTAGACTCAATTTATGAATTAATGGCATTGGTTTCACTCCAAAACGATACTCTGATTATTTATGGCGACTTTTACAATAACAGCAAAATTACCTCAATTCTGCAGTTCCAGTCGGTAGGCTATATCTCCACTTCCAGACCAAAGAATCAAGATTCCTCCGGTCAAAAGCGGAATAAAGACCTCCGGAAGCTTTGATCCAAATTTCACGATGATCCAACGGTTGAATATCCGGGGATCAACCGATCTCTGTAGCTAGTTCTTGAAAATTCGGGATTTCTCTCCAAAGGTTTGAAGGATGAAGGCTTAGCCGACTTTAGGAGGTAAAGAATAATGATTTTGGGTTATTAAATGATATTTATAATCTTAAGTTTGATTCTTATACCCTATTAGTCCCTCAACATCCAAAATCGTCGCTAAAACCCCCGAAACTTATCGTGATACAAATTTTTTGCTATAATAATAATATGAAGTTTTAAGTTTAAAAGTTTTGCCTCATAAATAAACTTAATATTCATCTAGGTCATTGACCAAGTTAACCTAGCCCATAGTTTGGTCATTTGGCAAAAATGGCCATTTTTCACCAAAATTCTTACAATTTGGTCCTTGTTCGAAAAAGTACCGTACTAACACCACCTTATATTAAACATACTTCTTAGAAATATCTAGAGAGTAACACATACGTACCAAATCAAAGTGGTGTTACATGCTGTCCTTGATTATATGGCCTGTAGGGTCGTCCATTATTATGCTGGCCTTGACCTTGGCCATAAACTTGATTCACCTCTTGAGTTTTAGGTCCTCCTTGACCTCCTTGTGATGGATTCTGCGGTCCATTCTGCAGCGTTGACATGAGCCTGTCAAACTTCTTATTCAGTTCACTAATTTCCTTCTTTACTTCCTTCATCCAGTCAGCATCGGCTCCCACTGCTGCTGCCGTACCTACAGTCTTCCTGGTAGAAAAATTTGCCTTGGAACCATTGCTTAATTGCTCCAAGAACTGCCAAGCTTCCTCTAGGTCCTGCCACATAAATGTCCCACTTGATGAGGCATTTATCATGGCCTGATGCGTCTCACTGACTCCTTCGAAGAATAACTTAACTAACTGCCACCTAGGAATTTCGTGATGCGGGCAGGATCGTAACAACTCCTTCAACCTATCAAAAGCTTCGTGGAAAGCTTCTCCTGGGTTTTGCTGGAAGTCCTGAATAACCCTTCTAATTTCAGTTGTCTTACTTGCTGGATAAAATTCCTATAGGAACTTTGCCTTGAGCTGATCCCATGTGGTAATGTTGTTCGATGGTAAAGATGTAAACCAGTATTTAGCCTTATCTTTGAGGGTGAATGGGAATAGTCTAAGCCTGAAGATGTTCCTATTGGTGTTCCTAGGGTTATTAGCATTGGCAATCGCTAAAAATTCATATAGATGATTATATGGATCGTCTTGCTTATACCCTCTAAACTCTGGCAATATTCCTAACAACTGGGGTCTTATTTCTACTTGAGAACCAATGTTATCAGGAATATAAATTGGCGATGAATCATCATATTCCCGTGGTTGGAAATGTGATGCAACCGATTGCCTTCTCGGTTGTGCGAAATGTAAAGGTTGAGCAGGATTACCGTAAAGATGATCGTTATATTCCTGCTGACCTGGTGGTTGTTGATACTGTGGTGCTCTTCTGGGAGGTCCCCGACCTTGATTCCATTGTTGCTGTGGTGCTGGTGGCACCTATCCCTCGTCGTCCTCGTCATATCTCTCCTCTGTCTCTCGATAATGGTATCGTGGCTGAGGAGGTTGTTGATAGTGTATAGGTTGTGTAGGTTGGAATGTGGGTTGAGGTTTAAGAAGAACTAGTTGTGGTTGAGAAAATGGTTGAGAGGTTGGTGTCTGCTGTCTAGAAATTGGGGTGCCATCACGGATCGGCTCTCCCCAAGACATTGCAGAGGTGAATGGGTTGGTAGATTGTGGTTGTGAAACGGGTGTAAATGATGGTACAGATGGCGGAGTGCATGATGGTATGGGTGCAGGGGCTGAAACTACACCACCAGAAGCACTCGTGCTCCCGAACTGAAACTCTGACAGTGGGGGAATAGAAAACATCCCCGTTGCCTCACCTGATGGTTCCTAGGCAACACTTACTGGACTACTACTAACCTGACTAAAACTCATGATATTTGAACGCCTACGAGCATGGATTTTGCACGCAGTACGCTCAATGTCAGGATCAAAATGCAATGGGGATAATTGCTCACCCCTGCGGGTATGCATGCACTAGTGCAACACGCCCACAAACAAAAATAAAAAAAATAACCAAATGAAATTTTCAAAAACAAGAAACAAGTTCCTACTAATCACCTAATCTAAGCTCACATCTCCCCGGCAACGGCGCCAAAATTTGACAACGCAGCGGTCGTCGTACGGTCAAAAATAAGAGAAATACCTAACACACACTAGTACAGTGGTAGTCAGGGTCGATCCGCAGGAGCTTCGTGGTTAGCTCAGATGACAGATTACCAACTAGTAGTGTCACGCTACAGTCGGAGGACCTGATTTTTAAGTTCTCAACTACCCAAAAACAATAGTCAAACAAAGTCAAGCTAAGCATAAGTTAAACTCAACTCAAAATAACCTAGTCACTTTCTGAAATCAGTAGTGCATCTTTGAATCAGAAGCAAACAAAGGCATCCAAACCAAACAAAGCATAACCTAACTAATAACTAATAACCAGGGTTCTGACTGAACAGCTACTAGCTAAAGTTCAAAGCCTAAAACTAACTTAATTGGCTACTGATTTCAGCAAAGGAAAACAGTTCCAAACAAGGTCACAATACATCCAAACACAATTCAACAATCAAAATATGAAAAGACATCCAAAACACCGAAATACCAATAATACTTGTAACCAAATGCTTCTCATTCATCAAACTCAGATCCAAACATAAAAACAGTAACTAAATGTTACTAAAACAGAAACCTAAGCTTGGTATCAATGGTTGTCACTCCCAAAGACACAAACCAAAGCTTACAACTATCTAACTAATTAAAATTAAAATCCAAAACATAAAAATACCAATTAAGAAGTTGCTAAAACGAAATCTTGGAGTCAAAGAGCCTCAAGGTCGATTCTACACCCGGTCTTTGCTAGGGTTTTCGGCTGGGAATGCCTCTATTTATAGTTGCAAATTTCCCGCAGCCGTGCCGCGCAGATGAAGAATCCGCGGCGCGGGTACTTATCAGATCCCGTTTTTTCGTCATTTGAATGTGTTACACTGCCTTAAGCCCGCGTCGCGCATTTGAAAAACCCGCGACGCGCGTACATATTTTCTTGATTTTTCATTCTTTCCCAAACTTCTTCCTTTTGCACGCTTTTAGTCCCTGTTTCCATTCTTTTCCTCCAAACAAGTCCTGGCACGAAAAGTGAGAATACCCAGACATATCTGATATAATTTCATCAAAAACAGGGCTCAACAACGCCTAAAATACTTGATATCACTAGGCGTTGTCACAGATCGAGAAAACGAATAATAACAAAACGATAACCGAATGATTACTTTTATAAACTTCATACCAAACTCTAATCCAAAACCAAACAATCAAATATCCATATTTACTACCAACTATTTTAATACTAAAATCAGAAACGACGAATCCAAACAAACATCGAGTAATCGACGGAAATTCCAATCGCGGAATACCTCGATACCAAGTTGATAAAACGATAGAAAAACTAAGTATAAACAAAACCTACTGATTGCCAAAACTGACGAAGTTATGCCTTCGGATCCCCTCGTGGTGCCCCGGGATGCTTCAAAAGTCGGACGGGACTCCGATTTTTATAGCGGTGTGAAATCAGGGTTCCCGCGTCGCGACATAGCTGTTTCCGCAACGCGCGCCTCATGTCGGTCCCGTTATCTTGGAGTTTGAAATTCAAAATCTTGACTTTTATCGATTTTGAACATTAGCGTCGCTAACTTTAATGTTAGCGGCGCAAATATGGCTTATAAAAACTTCTACGCGTTTTATTGCAAAGGAAGCCACCCGGGCGAACATTCGCGACGCTAACAGTAAAGTTAGCGACGCTAATGTCTTCTAATTTCTCTTTTTTGTCACTTTTGCTCCGTAACTTCTCGCAATTTGCACTAAAACCCCTGCATTTACACTAAAAACATTTCCAATCACTTTGGCACAAATATGCTTTTGCTAGGCGTTGTCAGGAAGCCAAAAATATGCTTTTGCTTCATGAAAGTCGTGAAGATCATAACGATATCGTGCAAGACCCGACCCACTCTACCACTACGGCCCTTTATTCATCTTCCGAACAATCCGGAAAGTCCAAAAATAAATGGAAAAAAAAACCATACTAATAATCGGGCTACTTTCAAGGGGAGAGGGGGTAATTCTAGTACTTCTACTACTAACAATTTTGCAGGTACAAATTCAAGCTTTGTAGGAATTATGGGGTCGCATCCAACCAATTTTGATACAACTCAGCCACTACTTCATTTTTCTAGACAAAATGGAATTTATGGGACATTTGCTTGACCTTAGCCTTGTGTGTATCCCACACCTAGGCGCTCCCCACTGCCCCACGCTGCTGTTGCTCCCATTCTAGGACAACAGGCCCAAGTAGCCCACCTGCCAGCCACTTGACGTCCTCACAGCCTAGCGGCGGACTCCCTTCAGCCCATCAACACCTAGAATTTTTTGGGCAGCCCACCAGCATGCCTATCCGGCCCAACTGCCTTCACTTTCAGCCCAATGAATAACTACCACAGCAGCAACCTACGGATTTAGCCTCATTTTTTCAAGCGATGTCGGTCCAACTACCTCCGGACAATCGGTATTACTTGGACACCGGAGCTAGCTCTCACATGAGCTTTAACCAAGGTAACATGCTTTCTATGACACCATGCATTTCTAAATCTATTATGGATGGTAATGGTGCTGTCATTCCGGTATCCCGCGTTGGTCAATCTTTTCTTCCCTTTCCCCATAAAAATTTTTCTCTTAAAATGTTCTCGTGTCTAATCAAATCATTAAAAATTTAGTCTCTGTTTGAAAATTTACTACTGATAATTAGGTTTCCGTCGCTTTTGACCTATTTGATTTTTCTGTTAAGGATCTTGACTCCGACGCCCTTCTACAACGATGTGATAGTGTTGGTGATCTGTACCTGTATACCCCCTCCACCACTGCCACTGACTCCGCTCTCACCACTGTCTCTCACACCACATGGCATCGTCGTTTAGGACATCCCGACTCTACTATTCTCTAGTTTTTAAAGTCTCGTCATTTTATTTCTAGTAATAATAATAAAGTTCCCCTTTGTCATGCTTGTCAACTTGGGAAACATTATCGTTTATCTTTTTCAAGAAATTCAAGTCAACATGATATTAAATTTAGAATTCTGTATTTGTAACTTCTTCACATGAAAATCTGATGGATTACATGTTTTATTTATTAAATATGTATAATATAATTATTTCAAAGTGCAAGAAGCTTTAGGTTCCCATTGTAGCAACGAAACCGGATTTACACTCAAGAAGTCAACAAGATGGTAAAATTAGGTAAAAACAGAGTTTAGTAGTCTATAATACATAAAAACGATTAGAAACCTTTTATGTTCAAAACAAATACTAATAGTTCGTTGAGTTAAAATAACATTAACACTTCAATATATTGGTCGTTCATAAACGATTATCATATGCAATAATTAGTTTATCGATTACATACTCAATTGTTAATTTTCTTCTAATAATACAAAGGGACCAAAAAAATTTGTTGCTAACTTTCCCATAAAGTACGAGCATATGAAAGGAGTCGCTAAACTGATGGAAACTAATGAAATAAAAACCGTCATTTGTTTTTTAACGATGCAGCATATCGATCACGAACCAACAAAATCTATCATCACGTCATTTCCATGGTTTTTGCGATGGATCTCAACTATGTCCAACTTTTTATTATTTATAAATGATATTTGAATATTTGATAAAGAAAAGGGAATTAATTAATAGCAATATCATATTGTTTCAGCCTTTTGAGTACCACAATTTATTTATGGGAGATGACTTGCAATTTAAAAGTCGTTGTCTTTATCGTAACTAGTGGCTTCAAGAAAAAAGCAAGATAGAAATTCGGAAATGACTTATAATTCATAGTCTTTTTCTTGTTTGTAACCCGTGGCTTACGAGAAAAGGATACCGTTGATTTATTTGGAGAAGACTTAGAATTCAAGATCTTTTTATTATACGTAATAACGAATACAACTTGATTGCCTATAGAAAATAAATATTTGACATGGATGTCGGGGAGTATTAGTAAAATGTTACATATAAAATCATTTTTTAACGGCAAATAAAATAAAATTACAATTCAAATAAAAGTAAAGAGGTCAAGTGACGAGCATTTTCCTTTTATCTATAATAGATATTTATGCAATCACGTTTTTCTTTGTTGAGGACTCCAAAATAGAAAGTTTAAAGGCATGAATGCGTAATATATTATATTATGACTGTCAGTAGACAGTAGCTGATGTTTCAACCTTCCACAAACCATGTCCGACCTTTTCCACTCGCTTTCCCTCTTTCTCCCCCTCCTTCTCCTCTTCCCCTTCTTCTTCTTCATCTCCATAGCCGCCCAATCTAACGATACAAATTTCCCCGGCTGCTTTGCATACAAGTGCGCAAACATCACAATCAGCTACCCTTTTTGGAGGCTTGACGGTGAAGCCCCTACCCAGTACTGCGGTTATGAAGGTTTTGGAATCAACTGCGACAACTACGGTGGTATACCGGAAATTCCAATTGCTAATTTGGGAAGAGATTCTTATTATGTCCCTAACATAAGCTACGAATCTAAGAGGATCGTCCTCGTGGACTACGACGTTTCTCCCGTCGTCCCCAGCGTTCGCTGCCCGAGGGTGCGCCATAACATTGATTTGGGAGATATGCCTTTCAATTTCTGGGGGCAAAACGTTAACCTAAGTTTTCACTTTAATTGCACTGGAGTCCCTTCTTTTGCACATGAAATACCGTGTTTGAGTAATCCTACCAATAAGTCGTGCGTTCATAGTTTGACTTTCGAGCCGGAGAATTTCAATTGGACTCAGTACTCCTGCGATGAAGAGGTGGTAACGACAGTGTTCGATGTATTCAATGTAACAAGGCCGGTGGAGGTGCAGACGCAGTTCCCTAGAGCCTTGATGCAAGGATTCGAGCTAAAATGGGGGAGGACGGAGGACTGCGAAAAGTGCGAAGAGTCCGGTGGCCGGTGCGGTTACAATAACAATACCAGGGAGGACATGTGTTTTTGCTCCGGCGGTAAGACCACTACGGGCGACTGCAACGGTACGTTTACTAAAAAGTAAATTACGCGAATAGTCCTTAACTTATTTCTTTTATTCGGATGGTCCTTGCTTTTATTTCAGTTTTAGTTTCTAATCTTAACAACTCCTTTTAACCATAATCTTATTTTAATTTTTATTTTATTAAGTAGGTGGTCCAACGACCTCATATCACTAGGGTTGTTATTCGGTCGGTTATTTCAGTTTTTGGTTAAATCGGTTCGGTTATTTCGGTTTTTTAACATTTCTAAATTAACCATAACCAAACCATATAAGGTTTGGTTAAATCGGTTTCGGTTCGGTTATTTCGGTTTTTTAACATTTCTAAATTAACCATAACCAAACCATATAAGGTTTGGTTAAATCGGTTTCGGTTTATTCGGTTTAGTCTACCGGTTAAACCAAATAAAAAGTAAATTCATTATAAAGTACAAAGACTTGGCAAAAAAACTGAATCTTGTCCAAACCCGGGCTGAACCGATTTAAAAATGATGTTTTTCCTATTTAGAGGCCGACAAATTTCTACTACTCATTGATGTCATTTTTAAGTTTCCCTTTTCTAAGTAACGTTTTTATAATTTTTTTGTGCATCGATATGGAATATCAAACAAAACATATAAATGAACCGATTTAAAAATGTTGTTTTTCCTATTTAGAGGCCGACAAATTTCTACTACTCATTGATGTCATTATTAAGTTTCCATTTTCTAAGTAACGTCTTTATAATTTTTGTGTGCATCGATATGGAATATCAAACAAAACATATAAATATACCACATTCATTTGTTTAATTCAAACGAATGTAAAGCGTAAAGTGTAAATATATAAATATAAAGTGTAAAAAAAATATACTTGATTGTTTATTCAGTTTATTCGGTTTAACCAAATAAAAATTTAACCAAAACCAAACCAAATAAGGCCATGCTTATTCGGTTAACCAAACCAAATTAACTGAAACCAAATAACCCAAACGTCATTGGGTTCGGTTTGGTTATTCGGATTCGGTTTTTGTCACACCCCTACATATCACTTCTCACTTCCCCTCTATCCTATCTCTCGTGGCAACCCCAACAAACACATAACCCTGTCCCTCCTCATTCATTCGCCAGTAACCAACCACTGGACACCGACTTCCATCGTTCTCTTCTATTTTCCTGTTTCTCTCGCCGGTCATCATTGGACCACCGACTCCATTCTGATCTTCCTTCCCCGATTAACCCCCAACCCTCTCATTCCTCTTTCCATCGCTGGCTACCATGTTAACTACCATGTTAACGACATTCACTCATCCTCACTACACCGATCAACGGGGGGTTTATACAATCCATCGGAGGGATAACACTGACTGCACTGGATCACAAAATGACTGTTAAGTCAGTTGATTTTATGAACAAAAACACAGATTGAAGATAGACATAGGGGCGATGTAGGATTTTCGTTTCATTTTGATTCTTTTTTCTGCATTAATCCCTCTTGTAGGGAGCCACAAAGGATCTTAGATAGAGTCACTAATTTTTTCTACAATGGTGAAGCAGTGCTTAGGATTTTTTTTCTGCACTGGATAGCATTGGTCCTTTATCTAGGGTCGTACTCCGATGAACTCAACCGCTACCATCCTTGAAATCGGTATGTTTCTGACATCATTTCAATACTCCTCTCCATCTCTCTTTGAAACGTTAATCGTAGGAAAAAATGGCATATTGGAACGATTTCTGGAACGATCCAGAAATTGGTTTCATTCTGATTTAAGTGTTTGGTTTATAGAACCATTTACGATTTCTTCATAGTCCGCCAGAGAAATATCTATGTGCATGAATGGGACCATCAGGAAACACGTTGTCAGCATAGTCCACCAAAGAACCATTTACGATTTAAGTGTTTGGGTATGTTCTTCGCTCCCGAAACTCGACCTAGATGCCTCTATTTATAGTTACAAAATCGAGCAATCCGCATCGCGCAAAGGCGAAATCCGCGACGCGCTCTTATCTCTAACCCCGTTTCTCGCACTTTGAAATTCAAGTCGTCATCTGATCCTTGACTTTCCGTGACATGCGTGCTTCTATGTCCGCGACACGCGTGTCTTTTCGACTGAAAGTGAACTTTATCCAAAACTTCTTCATTTTGTATGCCTTTAGCCCTGTTTATATCTTTTTTCACACACAAGCACTAGACACAAAAAGTGAGTAATACCACAGTTTATACGATATAATTTCACTCAGAATAGGACTCAACGACGACTAAAATACTTGATATTACTAGGCGTCGTCAAACACCTCATACTTATGTCTTTCTTGTCCCTAAGCACGAGAATTTTTAACAAATTGTAACTAAGACTCAATCATTTTTGAATGGCTTCAGTTTCAAAGTTTATTGTTTTCATAAGTTAGATTGAAAATGATTTTGAAAAACATGACCAAAATATCCTTTGGAGTTCACAACTTTCTAAAGAACTCTTGATTACAAATTTTCAGTATGCAAAAGCAAACTTACTCATTCAGATTCTAAAGGCCGTTAAGGAACTATCCATGACTTTCGATGTTGTCTGTGTATCGAGCTTTCGAAAATATTATCCCAGACTAGACGATCTTTGGTAGTAAGGTGCATAAATACCCCTTCGGGACCATCCTTTTCAGACCTACCGGCTCGAACAATAAAGGCCACTGATTGATATTTCCATCCTAAATTCCAATCCTAAATGCAATCCTAAAATATTCTAAATCTAAAATTTTTCTAACGCCTAAAAACTCAACTTATTTGACTAAATAATAACATGATAACAACTAAACGGTATTTCTTGAAAAATACTAAATTGCTATAACACTCAAAAGGTATCCGTTTCAAAATTACAACTTATTAAAAAATTTGAAAAATTGCTAAATTTTTTTGAAAATTACCTGTTTTTCGCAAAAATTTCAAAAATACTCTTTCGACCATCCCACACCCACACTTAAAACCGTACAATGTCCCGTTGTACATAAAAGTATTTCAGAACGAGGGAGAAAGAGTTACCCTTTTTTGGAACGCTAGAACTGCTTGTTGGAACCGATTGTCATACGATAAAATTCGTACATCATGATGGACTGTCCGGAGTTGTGGCACAACAGTGAACACGCCGGTAAAGACAAGTGTAGGGGTATGATAACCCCATACTTGCGTGAAACAACCCTTCAGTAGATCTTGTTGGTACTTGCACAAACAAACACTCACAAAAAAATTAAACGCAAAAAGCAAACAAACAAGATCGTAATAATATACATAGGTTATGTACAATGTTTTCAAAAGATAAAAGAAAAATACAATCAATCATCATGCTGCGTCCCGGATGGACCAGCCTCGTCTTCATGAGCTCAAGTAGGGAAGGGTCGTGGGTGTTGTCCAGCCTGAGTGAGGAGCTCCAGTGATGCTTCTCCAATCCAAACCTGCTGCTCCTCCAGGAGTGCCATCCTTGCAGAAAGATCTTGCAAGGCAGCATGCACGTCTATAGGCTGCGGTGGTGGCTGTGACTGCTGTGGCGGTCGAATGGGTGCCTCCACTCTCCTGTGCTGGGCGGGTCGATGCAACAGCTGCTCCTCCTCCTCGTCATCATCCTCGCCCTCCTGCTCTGCCTATGGACCAGCCGGGCGTGGACCCGACTCGATCGTCGGTCTCACCTGGTACAGGCCAGTCGTGGCTGATGGATAACCCCCATGTTCTCAAAATATCGCCCCTCCGCGCGAGTGGGTAGTGTCGGGCCAAACCGGCAAGAAGATCGGCTGTGAGAATGTCGTAGGATCGGGCCAAACGGGTGATGTAATGCCCACAGGCCATGGGCTCCTAGTAG
The DNA here is from genome assembly GCA_023525715.1 of Cichorium intybus. Classification (NCBI taxonomy): domain Eukaryota; kingdom Viridiplantae; phylum Streptophyta; class Magnoliopsida; order Asterales; family Asteraceae; genus Cichorium; species Cichorium intybus. Next base: position 2,067,721 of record JAKNSD010000024.1, read on the forward strand.
TCGTGCCCACAGCTCGGGTCGTCAACGAAATTGCTAGTGCAAACGGCAGGTTGAGGAACCTGTCGAGGTCAAAGAGGACCCACTTGTAGTACATGTCATCTCGTGACACCTTCTCACATTCCCTCCTCTACGTAATGGAGGTGGATATGATCCGGTGCATAAGTCGGTGAAGTGGGGCGCGAAACTGACTCTCCTTGGCACCTCCAGCATTGAACAGCTCGTTGGACATCTCTGCCCAATGAAGCTCGTCCGCCTCCCTCTATGGATGATCTCAGAAGCATGCAAGAAAGAAAGGCGGAAAGTGAATGCCGCCAATCTCTGCCTCGGTATAAAGTTCTGTGCATCTGGTGAAATCTCGTAGCGTGCACTCCCGGCTCTGCCCTCCCAGTTTAAATCGAACCAACTGGGCTCTAGGCTCCCGTGAGGCTGGGGTGTACTGGCAAGTAGATAAGAACTCGAGCACCAGCTCCTTGTATACGATATCTTCCCCGGTGGCCATCAGTTGCTCCTAGGCCTGGCATGTGAAGGTAAATGCCCCCTCCGGATGATTCCATGTGCTGTGGATGAAGGGCAGCAGCTGATTCCACAACCCCTGGTCAAGATGGCTCGGTCAAACTGAATCGCTGGAAGGACCGGCCGTGTGCTAATCTCCTGGAGTCGGACCCGGTACTCGGGAGTCTCCTCAAGAATGTCTGGAACTGTAGGAACTCGTTCCTAGGCAAGTAGTCGACCTTCTCAGCCATCTACACACAAATCACAACAGAAAAATATTTTTCAGCATTAGTCTTGGTCGCTCGCCGCGGTTGCTGGCGCGTCGCCTCAATACGCACGGCGCGACATATGAATGTACTGCGTCGCGGAGTATGACTGTTGCGAAAATCTCCAAAAAATACATGTTTAATCCATTTCAACGCATATACAAGGAAACCTAACCACCAACTAGCCTCTCTAGGGTGAGAATTTTGCGGATAACTCACCCTAAGAGTCGGCATTGCTGATTTTCTATTTCCTACTATTTCGATCCAATTTCTTACTTCAACGTATGTAATAACTTGAAATAACGTGTTCTAAGTGAGTGGTTGATACTAGAAAACACGAAAAACGCGAGAAAAATGAGTGGTTGATCGGTGCTCTCTTTGGCGCGACGTTTGCGTGTGTGGTGCGACGAGGGAAATACGTACCTTTAAGGCAGTTTTCTGACCGATCAAATCCTGCGACGCGGTTTTGCCCTCACCGCGTCGGCGACCTTCAATATTTGCAACTCTTTTCGATTAACCCCACACTTGCTTTGTGCTAACTTTTCCTGCAATGATGATGATTAATTTTTCCTAATTATTTCAAAAACAAAAGGCTAACCTATCTATCGATGGGTTGTCTCGTCAACCAAATTGTCTGGTGATGGTATGGTTCAGTCATTACCAGATCAACATTATCATCATTATTATTAAAAACATCAAAAGTTGTTGAGTCAGGGGTAGTATTGTTACCTACAACCTCTTCCTCAACAACTTGTTTGACCCTCTCGGCGGTTTCTTGACTTTCTCAAGGTGTATGCCCTTCCATCACATGTTCAAATGATACAGGTTCACACACAGTATTATTGGTATTAAAATCACTTTCCTCGGGTTCTGGCGATGGTGACGGACATCCCATATTTTTCCCCAACTGATCTAATGAATTTTTCAATCTTGCAAGAGCATTGGCATGATCCTTTTGTGTTTTGTAGGTACTAACCATAATTTCCAAGAATTGAGCCCACATTGCATAATTTTCAGATTGAGTTGCTTTTTTAGTCCGCCATCCATTGCCATCGAATGATCCATTGTTGCAATCATTCTCGTAATGGTTGTCGGCCGGGCCATCATAACTCGTGTATTGGGCCGGGTATATGTAATCGCCCATTACGAGGACGTACACATACAAAAAATCAAAAGACTTAAATCAAACATCAAAGAAAAATACCATTGACACAATACTTTCAAGCGCACAACTCCCCGCCAATGACTCCAAAAGTTGACACGCCTAGGTCGTTATACGGTCAAAAATAGAAAATTAAACCTTACATGCACACTAGTATAGTAGCAGCAATGGTCTATCCGTGGGAGTCAAGTGGTTAAAACATAGTATCAGAATAAACCAAACTATAGTGTCACTCTATAGTTGGCGGCGTTCCTTACACTGCCCGAAAACCGATAAAATGAAATACGGAAAACTAAAACTAGCATTAACAAAACTAAACAATTCCAAACTTCAAACCAAACTTACTTTCTGATTCCAGAAGTATATTCCACAAATCAGAAGCATTGAACAATAAAAAACTATTCAATAAGAAAATAAATATAAACCAATACCGAAAACACGCAAAATAACCTTAACCGAATGATTGTATTGAATGAAAACCAAAACCAAAAGTATCAAGGTTCTGACTTCGAAAATAATCCAAATCAAACTCGTCCCAACAGATTTTACAATCCAAAATCGATGGAATCAAACGATTCTAAAACTATAAAATACTAAAAATAAATGAAAACCATGAAAATAGCAACTTATGACTATTGAAATTCGAAATCACGAGTCGAAGAAGCCTAGGTTCAACCTTTTGATCTGTTCTTCGCTCCCGAAACTCGACCTAGATGCATCTATTTATAGTTACAAAATCGAGCAATCCGCAGCGCGCAAAGGCGAAATCCGCGACACGCTCTTATCTCTAACCCCGTTTCTCGCACTTTGAATTTCAAGTCGTCATTTGATCCTTGACTTTCCGCGACGCGTGTGCTTCTATGTCCGCGGCGCACGTGTGTTTTCGACTGAAAGTGAACTTTATCCAAAAAAATTTCATTTTGTATGCCTTTAGCCCTATATATATCTTTTTTCACACACAAGCACTAGACACGAAAAGTGAGTAATACCACAGTTTATACGATATAATTTCACTCAGAATAGGGCTCAACGACGACTAAAATGTTTGATATTACTAGGCGTCGTCACTGCCACAGGACCATCGGCACCCACAAAACAACCAAAGGCACCAACAAAACAACCAAACCCCGACTACTTAGCATGGGTTTCTAATGATGCCCATATCTGCTTGCTCCTTCTATGAACAATTTCTGAGTCCTCCTTAAAACATGTACAAGGTAAAACTTCTCGTGACCTATGACTTTCTTTGGAACGCACTTACGCACCACACACCATCTTCTCGAGAATACACACTAAAAACCCAACTTCTCAATATAGAAATAAAATCTGATGAAACATCTGCGAACTATATTAAACGAGCCCAAGAATACAATGATGCTTTAACAAACATTGGTGCAACCTTGCAAGAAAAGCATGTTGTTATGCTGATTATTTCAAGCCTTTGGGAAGTATACAACATCTTAAACCCACCCTTGTTGCACGACATCCTCCTGTCACTCTCCTTGAATTACCTGGGTTTCTCACCGATCACGAATATATGACAAAAAGCTGATCTCACTCTCTCTGCTGTTACCCAGACCTTCACGGCTATAACCGGTCATGACCCAGTCACGCAGACTAATCTCCAACTCTCACCGGAAATAGTACAGTCGCTTCAATAATTGATGACACACTTAGGGTTCATTGTATAACCTGCACAACAACAAAATCAAGCCTATTATACCACTCGCGGACAGTCGAATCGTGATGGACACAACAACAAGCATCGTAGACGTGGCAGCTATAACAACAACCGCAACACGGGCTCCCCGTCAGGTAATTTCTTTATCTTTAGCTATTATCGGGGAAATGTAGGGAGCAAATGGCATAGAAAATGAAGTTAGAAAAAGACCTAAAAAAGGAAAGGGACACATAAATGCAATATATCGGAAGTTTGAAATTTTAGGGATTCTCAAACGCTAAAACTCAAAAAGACAGGTATTAAATGTTATGTTGTCAAAACACTGCCAAAACTTAAAAATCAAAGAGACGCGACCACACACAGGTGAAATAACGAAAGTTAAGTCTGAACCCGGACAACATCCATAACAAAGCCTGCATTTATCCTCTTCTAATCATAAAAGCACTCATGTATGAGACTTAGTATGCTTCTGTTGCTTCCTTTTATGGTCATCGTTATTTTTTACTTTGTCATGACTATCACACTAGATACGTGTGTATATTTCAAATTAAACAGAAATAAGATGTCTTTAACATTTTTAAACAATTTCACACGATGGCTGATCGACAATTCCAACCACAACTCAAATCCGTTCAAACAGATTGGGAAGGGGAATTTCGCAACTTATCCTATTTTTTTTTGCAAAACTCGGGATTGTGCATCGTCTATCTTGTCCTCATACAAGCCAAAAAAATGGCTTTGTTGAGCGACGACACCGCCATGTACCACTTCTCACATGTATCTTCCTAGGGTATAGTCCCTCGCATCACGGATATCAATGTCTTGGTCCAACCACAAACCGCATTTACATATCATGTCATGTACAGTTCAATGAATCCTATTTTCCTTATCTTCACCCATCCTCCCCAACACCTACCCCACCCTCTCCCAATCCTTATTTCTCATCCTATCAATCTCCTACACCACCTGAAACATCATCTTCATCCGCCCTCAACCAACCACCCACCTCACCATCTTCCAACCAAACTGATGAATCTGCCTAAACCGAACCTACCCCAACCGACTCTATCCACCAACCTTCTACCTCGACCCCACCAGATTATGCCGACACCGACCCGATAGCTGTCGACCCACCTCCTGCTACCTATCACACCCACTCCGCTACGACTACCCAACCCACAATTCCAGCCTACCACACTTACCAAAATCCCACTGAACAAACCCAATCCACCTCTGCCACCAAACCTTGCCCTCGCCCTCAAAATCTTCGCCAAAATCCTAAGCAACGAACTCCATACAATGCATCTGCATCTGCCTTCCACACACAGATTGAGTATTTCTCAACCGAACCAACCACATTTGCCATTGCCAACAAAAGTCCTCAATGGCGCACTGCCATGACAGAGGAATGCAAAGCTTTAATGAGAAACGACACCTAGACTCTAATACAACGAGTTCTAAATGCGAATATTGTTGATTGTAAGTGGGTATACCAGTTGAAACATGATGAAAATGGGAATATCAAATGCCATAAAGCACGTTAAGTGGCGTACGGTTTTAACCAACAACCGAGAATCAATTATCATGAGACATTCAGCCCGGTTGCGAAATCAACCACGGTTCGTGTCGTTTTGTCACTTGCGGTTACACTGCAATGGCCTCTTCACCAATTAGACGTTCAAAACGTCTTTCTCCACGGTGATATCAAGGAAACCGTGTACTTGCATCAACCACAAGGCTTCATTGATCCATAGAGGCCAAATCATGTGTGTCTTCTTCATAAGTCACTATATGGCCTTAAACAAGCTCTAAGAGCGTGGGTCAAACGTCTTTCAATCATCTTATTCCACCTAGGTTTCCACAAGTGATCCTTCCGTGTTTATCTATTCCCAACACGGAAAACTATTGTACATGCTCGTTTACTTCGATGACATAATTCTCACCGGAAATAATTCACGGCTCATTGGTTACATCATTCACCAACTGAGTACCACCTTTGCGATCCATGACATGGGTCGGTTTTCGTACTTCTTTTGTATTGAAGTGCTATTCAGGGAACATACCTGATCCTCTCACAAAAAAATACATCACTGACATCATTCACAAAGCAGGTCTTAGTCAAAACTGGTTGACTCTCCCGTGGCGTCTAGTTCACAATTGGCACTCGGCGACAACCCCTTGTTTGAAAATCCAATATAATTCAGACAAACAGTCGGGGCTTTGCAATACCTCACCCTTACCAGACCTGACATAACGTTCGCGGTCAACAAAGTATGACAATTCATGCACTCACCTACCGAGAACCGTTGGTCAGTGGTTAAAAGAATTATCAGGTATCTTCAAGGGACATCTGGTCTTGGGTTGTTGATTCAACAAAAACCAGCTCCGATGATCCACACCTACACAGACACTCATGATCAGTTTCTCACTGGCTTCTTTGATGCCGATTGGGCCGGCTCCCTCGATGATTGTCGATCCACGGGGTGGTTTTCCATTTACCTTGGGTCCAACCTTCTTTCATGGCGTACCCATAAACAATGTACTATCTCGAGATCATTTACAAAATCCGAATATAAAGCTCTGGTGTGGTAACACTATGGCCGAGCTGACTTGGCTTGAGGCTCTTTTATAAGAGCTTCATGTCTCGATGCCACTACCACCAATCTTGTGGTGTGATAACTTAGGCACCACCTATTTATCAGCCAATCCAATCTTTCATGCCCGCACAAAACACGTGGAGATCAACATCCATTTTTTCCGAGAAAGAGTCGCCAAAAAACGACTCTCAATACAGTTTATGAAGACAGATGATCAAATTGTAGACGTGTTTACAAAACCCCTGTCCTCCCAACGATTTTTAACTCTTAGGTCCAAGCTAAAAGTCCCTTCTCGGCATTAGCTTGCGAGGAGATATTAGACCGAGATTTATGTATCCATTTATGACAATGATTGTTTCTAGTATTAGGCTGTAATCGGTCTATATATAGGGCCATCTATTGTAAACATTGATTCATTCAATACAATTCTCAATCACATACAAATCAAAATCAAACAAGACTGAGCACCGTTAGGGCCAGAATCAATGGCATTAGTAGGAGCCTCCGACATCATAGGAATAGGGTTGGTCACAAGGGGATTGACATCAACACCCAAAGTTGCCAAACAATAACCCGCACCAATTGTCGAATCAACAAGATCAACATGACGAGAGTTTCAGTGGGTAACACACTTTGTGCTTTATCCACATCGACGGAAAACATACTTCCCACGATCAAGTTTCTTTCTTTACTTTTTTATATTTTTTATTTATGGATCGGTGATTCAGGAGTAGGATCACCCAAATACCTAGAATATTTAGCATTTGATTTTACGGGAAACCAAGGTTCATCTGATGAAGCTTTGGTGGCAATTAATAAAGGCTTCCCATGAATTCCTAAGGGGCCTAAACGGAAGAAGAGTCATCACCTTCTAGAGGAACATCTAATTAAAAAATAGAATGTAACGCACTAGCACCTATACTTAGGGATGATTCATAAAGGTGAACTTTATAACCAACAACAAATCTCCCCATGGAAATCAAAACAAGGAAATCACAACGGATAATGAGGGTATTAACATCACGATCAAAATCTGGTTTGATAATGTAATCCCTAATAATGATATGAAGTGCCAAGTAGTCAAGAACAAAATAGGATGAGTGATGTTCATAATTTATTTATCTTTAGCTATTATCGGGGCTATTATCGGGGAAACGTAGGGAGCAAATGGCATAGAAAATGAAGTTAGCAAAAGACCTAGAAAAGTAAAGGGACACATAAATGCAATACATCAGAAGTTTAAAATTTCTAGATGCAGTAGGTGCTCGCGATAAAAAGATTCATAGTTCTAGAAATCTCTCTCTCTCTCTCTCTCGTTTGTTGGAGTTGTACTCCTACCAAGGATCAAGAAAACGAGTATGCCCATCATAAAAGATGATAAGCATGCTTGCCATTTTGAAAAATTACCATAATACCCTCGCATGAACTAATGTTTGTCTTTACTAGCAAGTTACCAAAATACCCCTCTTGGCATTGTAATAAGTATCAATATATCTAAAATATCACCTTGATGGATCTAAATTAAGTATCCGGTCAATTACCTTTACTATTAGAATTCATTACTATGAATATAGATTCTTACTTATAAAATTGTCAAATTGCCCGCTTAATTTGATACGAATAAGAAAACATCAAAATGATGATAGATATATAAACTCTTACAAAATGATAATGTTTTCAAAGTGTATATGAAATACGCAGAGATTTTCAAGAAAATGATTATCAAGCATCTGGTATATTTAGAATTTTGTTTACTCATCTACATATAATTAATATTTGAAATAAATCTTCGAGTTCCTAAACTTTTATTTTGTCGATTTAAGGTCAAAACTCCTAGGCCCAACACACGGATGTTACAACATGAGCCCAAGAATAAAATGATGCTTTAGCAAACATCGGTGCAGCCATGCAAGAAAAGGATGTTGTTATGCTGATTATTTTAGGCCTCCGGGAAGAATACAACATCTTGAAACCCACCCTTGTTGCACGACACCCTCCGGTCACTCTCCTTGAATTACCTGGGCTTCTCACCGATCACGAATATATGACAAAGAAAGCTAATCCCACTCTCTCTGTTGTTACCCAGGCCTTCACAACTACAACCGTTTCGCAGATGAATCTCCAACTCTCACCCAAAATAGTCCAGACGCTTCAAGTCTTCAACAACTGATGACACACTTAGGCTTCAATGTACAACCAGCACAACAACAAAATCAAGCCTATTATACCACTCGTGGACTGTATAGAAACCAAACAACCACAAGGGTTGAACATTGCAGACGTGTTTACAAAACCCCTGTCCTCCCAACGATTTTTAACTCTTAGGTCAAAGCTAAAAGTCGCTTCTCGGCATTAGCTTGCAGGGGGATATTAGACCGAGATTTATTTATCTATTTATGTCAATGATAGGCTGTAATTGGTCTATATATAGGGCCCTCTATTGTAAACATTGATTCATTCAATACAATTCTGAATCACATACAAATCATAATCAAACAAGACCGAGCACCCTTACGGTCGAATCAACATCAGTAGGAGCCTTCGACATCATACGAATATGTTTGGTCACAAGGGGATTGACATCAACACCCAAAGTTGCCAAACCACAACCAGCACCAAGGGTCGAATCAGCAAGATCAACATGACGAGTTTCAGGGGGTAACATACTTTGTGCTTTATCCACATCAGCAACATCAATAGAAAACATAGTAGAAAACATAATTCTCATGATCAAGTTTCTTTCTTTCTTTATTATTATTTTTTTTATGGATTGGTGATTCGGGAGTAGTATCACCCAAATAGTTAGAATATTTAGCATTTGATTTTATGGGAAACCTAGGTTCATCCAATGAAGCTTTGGTGACGATTAATAAAGGCTTCCATGAATTCCTAAGGGGCCTAAATGGAAGAAGAGTCATCACCTTCTAGAGGAACATCTGATTAAAAAATAGAACGTAACACACTAGCACCCACACTTAGGGCTAATTCATAAAGGTGAACTTTATAAACAACAACAAATCTCCCCATGGAAATCAAACACAAGGAAATCACAACGGATAATGAGGGTATTAATGTCAGGATCAAAATCTTGTTTGATCTTGTAATTCCTAATAATCACATGAAGTGCCAAGTAGTCAAGAACATAACAGGATGAGTGATGTTCATAATTTCTTTATCTTAGCTATTATCAGGGAAACGTAGGGAGCAAATGGCATAGCAAATGAAGTTAGCAAAAAACCTAGAAAAGGAAAGGGACACATAAATGTAATATATCAGAAGTTTGAAATTTTAGGGATTCTCAAACGCTAAAACTCAAAAAGACATGTATTAAATGTTGTGTTGTCAAAACACTACCAAAACATAAAAATCAAAGAGACGCGAGCACACACAAGTGAAACAACGAAAGTTAAGTCTGAACCCGGACGACATCCATAACCAAGCCCTGGTCCGGACTAGGGGGACTTAACGCATTTATCCATCATAAAAATATTGGATAAACGCTCACAAACTGGACTTATACTAAACTGTGAATATGGTAACCATAGTCGTCAAAATCAAACTATGTTTAAATTAGCTAACCGTAGTTGTCAAAATCGGACTGAGTTGAAGGTCCGGTAGCCACACTCGTCAAAGTCGGGCTTAATGCCAAGTTCGGAATACACAGTTATCAAAGAGGTTCTTACCCCACAACCGAAAAAAGCGACAGAAGAACAAAGAGGTTCTGTCCCCTGTCAAAGAGGTTCTGTCCCTCTGATAGGTATTCATCCGTGCCAAAACCTACCTACGACCTGATTAGACCAAATATATCTTAAGATCCATTTGTATAAGAAACATACCCAAAATGAAAAGTCATGGGAAAGGGAGGAACATACCGATCAAAAGCTTTCATCTTCTTTACCGGTCCTATGTCTGGTCGAGAGATTTAACTATAAAAACAGTACTTGAAACCCCAATTAAATAAGCATCGATCACTTCGATTTCTCATTGATGGCTTCATATTCTTACTTTGAACTATCAAAGTAACTTGACCGTCGGAGCAGACCCTTGGGGATCCCTCCCAAGTCCCGACTCGGCTAACAGTTATTTTCAAAACGGATAGTTTTACCTTTATTCTCTTCAATGGTAACAATGAATTTTCAAATAGGTGTCGTATAACATGAAGCTCCCAAGTCTAACATCTAATAAGCATTTGCTTAATCACTTTGTTGATTCAAGTTGAAAGTGTGCTTTCATCTTCATAAACAATGAACGATGAAGATGATGACCCTTCATGCATATTTTTCTTGTTGAGTGTGAAGCCACTCTTGTGGTTTATCAAAGTTGGTGAATGTGAAGTTGGTGAAGTCAATGGTTGGTGAGTCCAAGATTGGTGAAGTTTGATTTCACATTTCACAATTCACACTACCTTCTCATATGTATAAATAGAGCTTCAGTTGAAGAGATTTATGTACCACACCACAACAATGTAGTTGAATATAAATTCCTAGTTACCCGTGGACGTAGGTCAGTTTTGGACCGAACCACGTTAAATTCTTGTGTTCTTAATTTGTGAGCTGAGTGTGTGAGTTTAGTGTTCGTATGCTAAGTGTCTCGATCCTAACAAGTGGTATCAGAGCCTTGGTATATCTCCAGAGAGTGATTTTCTGTTTTTGGGTCGAACATTTTTTGTCTCAAATCACAGGTCAAAGTTGGTCAAACTCGCCGGAAAGATGGCCGGAAAAACCAGATCACCGGAGCAGACGACACTGTAGCGCCGGAGTCCGCCGGAGAAGACGACACTGTCGCAGTTCACTGTATCGTCCTGTAGCAGTTCACTGTAGCGGTTCCTATAGCAATACTGTAGCAGATTTTCAGAAAATTGCAAAACAGTTCCCTTAAGTTCCAGAATTTGCAAAACAGGTCCCTGAAGTTCCAGAATTTGCAAAACAGGTCCCTGAAGTTCTAGAATTTGCAAAAAAGGTCCTGAAGTTCCAGAATTTGCAGATTGGTCCCTGAACTTCAGAAAAATTACAGTTTGGTCCCTAAACTTCAGGAAAATTGCAGTTTGGTCCCTCAACTTCGGGAAAATTGCGGTTTAGTCCCTGAACTTCAGGAAAATTGCAGTTTGGTCCCTGAACTTCGGGAAAATAGCGGTTTAGTCCCTGAACTTTAGAAAAATTACAGTTTGGTCCCTCAACTTTGTCAAAGTCGCAAAACAGTCACTCCAACATTTGTTTTGGGCAGTTTAGCCCTAAAATAATTTGGGTGGGGATTATATTTTGCAAATAACGAGCCAAGAACAGTTGAATCAAAATTCTATTTAATCGGTGAAGAACAGTTGAACTCAGAAGAAATTTAAAGAAATCGAAAACCAGTGCCAACAGCGTTCGTTGGGTTTTATCAATTTAGTTTAAATTTTCAGTTTCTGATTCTCAGTTCGGTATTCCGCTATAGTTTAAATAGGTTGATTATTTAATAGAATTCAGAAGAACAGTCGTTAAGTTCAGACAAGGCTTCGTTTAGTGAAGATTGAAAAGTTGGTGGAAGATGCAGATTGAGGCTTTATGTGTCAGAAAGTTCAAGATGTGGTATTGGTAAAGGGAGAAAATTAGAGAATTACAGAAGATCAGACGTTCAGACAAATCCAGCAATGATCAGAGTTTCACGGGTTCAAGAACAGATCATGGGATGAACAGATCAAGTAATTAAGAGAAAATCCGTTTTCGGTAGATCCAGCAGTGATTAGAAAGTCAGCAGACTTAGGTGTAATCACGGGATCAAAAAGTTCGGTGTTATTCATGACGTTGAGGTGTGGACATTCTTTAGAGTCGATGTCCAAATAGAGGAAATTCTGCTTCTGAGAATGTGTCTGGGTTTGATGCATTGGGACTCGGTGGAAGGTAGTGAAGACTCTTGGGTCAAGAATTCTGGTGCTTCATTTCACGCTACCCACAGCAGTGAAGCACTGCAGAATCTGAAAGTTGGAGACTTTGGAAAGGTAAGACTTGTGAACGATGAATGTTCGCTGTATATGGTCGGATTACCGTCTGAGGGAGTGACCGTCCCAGTTCAGAAGAGAAACAAAGTCCGGTTCACAGAATCTCATGGGTAGAAGAGGGTGACCTTTTGTAAATAGGAAGCCTAGAGCTACAAGGAAGATTCAGGTTGAACGAGCATGGAAAGGTTCAGAAAAATCAGTCGAAGGATATTGTGGCAATAAGAGCACAGAGTATTGTTTCAGTTGCAGGATTTTGCAACAGTGGGAGCATAGGTCGTGTTTCAATCATAGGTCCAGGACGATAGTGGATTTAGAACCAGTTTTCAGCTGTAAAAGTCTCTCTGTTTTTGATAACTTGCTAAATATGGAGAGTGTTGTTGTTTGTTCTCAGATTGTTCCAGGATTCGGTAGTTCGTTTTCAGTGGGAGCCGATAGGGATAGAGAACGGGTCAAGGGCAGTTTAAGTCATGACGAACATGTTGAAACTCATGGGAGTTTTAACGGGCCTTTTAGGTTAACTGATGAGAAGGCCGGGGTAACTAAGAAGGAGTTTACGGAAATACAGATGCACAGTTGAAGCACAGGTGAAGATTGTTCCGTGGCTTCAAGTGGGAGATTGTTGAGTGTGAAGCCACTCTTGTGGTTTATCAAAGTTGGTGAATGTGAAGTTGGTGAAGTCAATGGTTGGTGAGTCCAAGATTGGTGAAGTTTGATTTCACATTTCACAATTCACACTACCTTCTCATATGTATAAATAGAGCTTCAGTTGAAGAGATTTATGTACCACACCACAACAATGTAGTTGAATATAAATTCCTAGTTACCCGTCGTGGACGTAGGTCAGTTTTGGACCGAACCACGTTAAATTCTTGTGTTCTTAATTTGTGAGCTGAGTGTGTGAGTTTAGTGTTCGTATGCTAAGTGTCTCGATCCTAACATTTCTTTAGTTTGGGACATTCCTTAAAGAATTTTCTATATCCCTTGCAATATTTGGAAGTACGCTTTTGATTTAAATATATTTTTAATACTGAACTATTTGGCTTAGAACGTCTGCTGCATCGTTGATCCTAACATGTCAATCTGGTCCTACACTTCTTCATTCAAGCATGTCTTCTTTACCAACCTATTAAAGCATATGTACCTCTCCATTCTAGAAATGGCAGATACAAATCAAAATCCCAATGAAATTATGTCTAATTGCGCAGAATTGATACATGCCATGCATGGTATTTCAACATCACAATGATAAGAGCAACCCAACTTCCACACTTTATAGGGAGGTGACCATGCTATTAGGATCCCATATCCGTGCGACAAAGTCTTATATATTATTATATATGTCGGGCTTCTTGCATAAGGTTTCTATTAGAGAGTAACCCAATGACTTCACACTAACTACGCCTTCTAAAAAAGTAATAAACCAAAGGTAGCATGTAAGTGTCTAAAAAGAATTAAGAAAAGAACATTTCATGTTTGTTAATATAGTAAGCAAGAATTAATACAATTTTTTGTTGATGTTGCAGGATCCGGAATTAATTGGAAACTAAAACTTCGTAAGTTTGTTGAATTATCTTATATGATTTAATTTAGAATTTACATGCGTGTTGGCATGCCGTTAAAATTATTATAATTTTAATCTTTTTCACGATTTTTAACTAAATCAATAACTTTTTCTTTGTTGCAGTTGCAGGATTGGTATCCACAACACTATCGATTGTGTTTATGTCCATAATATTTTGTTCTTGTATGAAAACCTCACCAAACAATTGTGTTGCCTTGTTTAAGCATAAAACTGAGGACGACAAAAGTGTCGAGGTGTTTGTCGAGCAATATGGATCATTGAGTACAAAAAGATACACATATGGCGAGATAAAGAAAATAACAAACTCATTTCAGGTCAAATTAGGACAAGGGGGTTTCGGTACCGTTTTCAAAGGAAAGCTATCAAATGGACGTCTTGTGGCGGTAAAACTTTTAAACTCATCAAAATCAAGTGGACAAGAATTCATAAACGAAGTTGCAAGCATTGGTAGGACTTCTCATGTTAACATTGTTACTCTCTTGGGATTTTGTTTCGAGTATCACAAAAGAGCTCTCGTATATGAGTTCATGCCAAATGGATCATTAGAAAAGTTTGTATATGGTCATGTTCGTCTAAGTACAAATGAACACATAGGAGTTGACAAGTTATATGAGATATCACTTGGAATTGCACGAGGCCTTGACTACTTGCATCGAGGCTGCAACACTCGAATTTTGCATCTTGACATAAAGCCACATAACATCCTCCTTGATGAAGACTTTTGTCCCAAGATAGCAGATTTTGGGCTTGCGAAATTGTACTCCAGGAAAGAGAGTATCGTTTCAATGTTGGAGGCTAGAGGGACTATCGGGTATATTGCCCCCGAAGTTTTTAGTAGAAACTTTGGGGGAGTCTCCCATAAATCAGATGTCTATAGTTATGGGATGTTGATACTAGAAATGGTTGGAGGAAGGAAAAATGTTGATGTTGGTGTTGGTTCCGGGCGTACAAGTGAGATATATTTTCCTTATTGGATTTACAACCGTCTCAAGAAGGATGAATTCCTATTTGATAGTTTGACAACTGTAGAGGAAAATGATTATGCTAAAAAGATGACAATAGTTGGCTTGTGGTGCATACAAAATGATCCAAAACAAAGACCATCGATTAATGAAGTGATTGACATGTTAGAGGGAAGCATAGAGGCACTGGAAATTCCTCCCAAACCATTCTTTTCTTCCCCTCCACGGTCACCGGTCACCACGTTTAACACATCGCAAGAAGTGAGTGAGGATCATTGTAGCTCATAAAAGTAGGATGAGCAGCGGAACAGGGTACCCGCTTTTGGAACCGGAAACGCCTAAAGCAGTTCAAGTTCCCGTTCCGGTTCCAGTTTCTAATATGATGGAACCGTCCTAAGCTGTTCCGGTTCCGGTTCTTATTTTTTTCAAACTAGCGTATGCTTTAAACTACGATTAACAAATTACTGTGATATAATTACATTTTTGCAATTATATTCCTTTTTATTGTCTGGTATGATATAAACATATGGATTGATTCAAGTCAAAACAAGATCATTTTATTCGGAATGTCATAATTCTGTCCTTGTACCTTCTTCAGGTGAACATGCAACCGGGTTTGTTTTTACTCTCATAATGCATTTGGTAAGTTTTAAATTGGCATGAAAAAAGTGAAAAAAGAAAGATGCTTAAAATAGAGGTCGTCTTTAGGAAAAAAAAAGATGCACCTGACCTAATTAGGGAATTAAAGAGTAGTTATAAGGCCATGTCTTCTCAATCACATATTTTGTGGCTTTAAACTTTAAACTATAACAAACTAACAATTTAAAAATACATTTATTGAAGTAATTTAAGATTTAGACAATTACAATAAGGGCAGCAAGTCAACTAATCCCAATAAGGAACCTGAAATTGCAACAAAAAAGGGAATTGTCATTGATGTCCTCCAAAAGTGTGTAAAGGGCTCGCTCTCTCTTCTTCAATGTGTAGCCATTCAAACATTTTAGCAAACACTTGGTGCACATTCAACAAAGGAAAGCTAAACCACAAACCTAACAAAGTTAATAGAAACACTACAAGAAAAGTTTTGATTAATGACAAAGAGGAAGTGGTCACTATTAGTCGAAAGAGTAGTCACTAAATGATTTAGTGACCAAAATATTGGTGGTCATTGTTCGTCACTATAGGTCCGTCACTAAATCAAAATAGTGACCAAAATTCATAAATGGTCACATAATGACCAAAATATAGTAGTCACTATATCTATGACGACTTATTTTGTCACTAAACTAGTCACTAATAATTAGAAATCATAACTAATCTACATTTAGTGACCATTAATTATTAATTTAGGAACCGGACCGGGTACACGCAGCGGAAACACAGTATCATACACACACAAACTCACGAAAATAAAGCAAGAAAAACACAAGGATTTTACGTAGTTCGGATTCGGTGTCAATCCTACATCCACGGGCAATAACTAGATTTTATTTAACAATGAGATTACAAGAGATACACTCAATTCTTATAGGTATTGAGTTGTGGTGCATTTTCCTTCAAGTGAATGCCTATATTTATAGGCTTGAGAATGTATAAAATATATATAATTCTACCCCTCATTTTGAAAAACTAAAATCTTCACCACCTTCCTTTGAATTCAAAGTTTTACCTAAGAATCTCACACTTGAAGATTTTGAACAACGTAGTCTTTCTCTACTATCATCCAACTCCAGTAATCTTAAAACAACCAAGTCTTCCAAGCCTCTAGCTCCCAAGAACAAGCTAAACTTAGTCCAATTTCTAGTTGCAGCCGCCCCTCATCATCAAGTACTAAAAGGGCCAGTTGAAGCTCCCACAAGCTCCAACTCAGTCGTAGCCAATCCCGCTACCGACTCAGCCGTGGTCAATACCACCACCGACTCATCCCTTGTTTCAACTGGCTTGGACACTCCACCGGATCCAGAGATACACCGAGGACCACTAACACTCTCCAAACTTTGCAAACTTCCAACATGAGAGAATTTTCCAGTCTTAGTCTTCAAAACCCAACGGCTCTTTGTAACTGTACCCGGAACACACCTCGTGCTCCCACTGTCACAAAATCCCCTGAATGGTTTAGACTTTCCGACTCGTTCAGCTAACATCTCTTTGGCTCCAGACTTCATGTTTGCCAAATGAAGTCTCTTAGCACTAGATTTAGCGAACCAGATTTTGTCATGCTTAACGGGGACGGTCATACTTCCCTCAGCAGGTACCTCAACCATATATAATGACCCACGCTTCATACCTTGAGCAATCACCGAATTACCATTGACCACCCTCCATTTACCACCACCAAACCTTACTTCCAGTCCTTGTTTATCCAGCTGACGAACAGAAATCAATTTCTTCTTCAGCTCCGGAATCACCCTGACATTCTTCAGGTTCCATGTAGTTCCTAATGAAGTAACCAGATCAATATCTCTCATGCCTGTTACTTGAAGCATCTCGTCATTTGCTAACCGTACCTTCCTAAAATCTCCTTCTTTTAGATTCACCATCGTTTCTCCGTTGTCCATGGCGTGAAACGAATCCCCTGAATCCATGACCCAAGAGTCTACAGAACTTTCCATACTTAATATCAGTGCATCATCCTCAGACACGCTCTCAGCACCAGCAATGTTCAATTCTTTCTTTGGACATTGACTCTTAACATGTCCCACCTCCTGACAGTTCCAGCACTTCACATTCTTCCTAGTTCTAGACGAACTTCTTCCACGACTCCCACTGTTCCTGCTATTCCTTCTACCTCTGTCCATATTCAATAACGCAGAAGAAGATGATCCACCTTGATTTTTGCGTCTGATATCCTCACCCAAAACCAAGTCTCTAACCCCTTCAAAAGTCATACCACTAGCTCCCACGGAGCTAGTAACAGCCATAACTGTTCCGGACCAGCTATCAGGTAGTGAAGCTAGCAGCAGTGCAGCTTGAGTTTCATTATCAAATTTAATTCCCACAGATGATAATCTGGACAGAATTGAATTTAGATTGTTAATGTGAACCGTAACTGAGCCTTCCTCATTCATCCTTGTAGTGAATAGCTCCCTCATCAAGAACACCTTGTTAGCTGCCGACGGTTTCTCATACATGTTCGTCAGAGCATCCATCATACCACGCGCCGTGGTTTCCTTCATGATGTTGAAAGCAATGCTCCTTTCCAACGACAACGTAATAACCGCCTTAGTTTTCTTGTCCTTTGAGTTCCACGCATCTTCAGCAGCTTTTTCCATTTTCTCCGGTTTGTGTCCAAGTACCACGTCCAAATCTTTCTGACATAGCAATGATTCTATTTGCATTTTCCACCAACTAAAGTCAGAACCGTTGAACTTCTCGATTACAACCTTGTCTTCAGCCATTACGACAAACAAGAGACAAATCTTTTATAGTACTTTTGTGTGACAGAACAGTACCATTCAAAGTACTAAGACACCTTTAATACGATTAATAGAAATTAGTTTCTGATGTGGAAGATCAGACAAAACTACAACCACAGAGCATACTCTAATTTCTAAAACCGAGACCTCCTCCGAAACCGAAGCTCTGATACCAGTTGTTAGGAACCGGACCAGGTACACGCAGCGGAAACACAGTATCACACACACACAAACTCACGAAAATAAAGCAAGAAAAACACAAGGATTTTACGTGGTTCGGATTCGGTGTCAATCCTACATCCACGGGCAACAACTAGATTTTATTTACCAATGAGATTACAAGAGATACACTCAATTCTTATAGGTATTGAGTTGTGGTGCATTTTCCTTCAAGTGAATGCCTATATTTATAGGCTTGAGAATGTATAAAATATATATAATTCTACCCCTCATTTTTGAAAAACTAAAATCTTCACCAACTTCCTTTGAATTCAAAGTATGAAAGTTAATGGTTATTTGGAGCATAATAAAATTCTAGATTCACATCTAAAGAAATTAGATGATCCGAGTGAGTAAGAATTTTATGCTGAAGTTGAAAAAGGTGAAAAAGGACACCAGTTTTTCGACGCACGGAAAAGGAAGCCACGGATAAGACGAGAAGGGTTCTTTGGTAAGCGAAAAAGATGGACTTGGACCGAAAAAGCAGCTGCCAGTTTTCTCCGACGTAGCCCCAAAAATCGAGGTATCGACTTTCGTAAAGTGATGCAAAAGAAGGAAGACGTGTCACTAAAGAAAACGGCTTATGCTGAAAGGATTTCGGGGAAGTTCAGTGTGAGAGATTGAATTCCAACAACTTGTTCCAAGGATGCAAAATTGAAACTCGAGAAAGATAAAGACAAAGCACTTGCCGATTATTCTGTAGTCGGGGATGGCATGAAATGCTCAACATGATCGGCGTAACGAATCTCAAGCCAAGTTTGGTTTAAGGGGGAGAATGTGAGTGTAAACACATGTAAACACAAACTTGGCCTCACCAACCCACTTACAGCCACCACTGACCACAACCACCCTTTGTTGAATCTCAAGTATGAACTCATTTTTAGGTTGCAGCTATTGTAGAAATTAGGCACACTACCATCACTATAAATAGATGTTCTAACATCCATTGTAATGCACCA
Organism: Cichorium intybus; assembly: GCA_023525715.1. Lineage (NCBI taxonomy): Eukaryota > Viridiplantae > Streptophyta > Magnoliopsida > Asterales > Asteraceae > Cichorium > Cichorium intybus. The sequence continues at coordinate 2,087,034 of JAKNSD010000024.1, forward strand.
CAAAAACATAGAAGAGAGTGTCCAAATAAGAAACGAGGTGTGGAGGTGAACCTCACCCAAACCAATGAAGCTGAAGAGCCCATTTTAATGATGGCGATCTCGCAAGAAGATACACCAGGTATGGTGCCACTAAAAGAGAAAAACGGCGTTGATATCCCTGCATCCGAAGAAAGTCAAGTTGATTCCGAGGAATGGTACCCTGACAACGGTGCTAGCAATCATATGACCGGAGATCGTTCAAAGTTCCATGAGTTAGACGAGAACGTGATGGGTTATACACGGTTCGGAGATGGGTCAAAGATCGACATCAAAGGAAAAGGTACGATCTTGTTTGATTACGGAAACGGAGATCAAAGACTACTTAACGAGGTATATTACATTCCTAGACTTAAAAAGAATATTATAAGTCTTGGACAACTAACCGAAGACGGGAATCGAGTCGACATGGATGGTGATATTTTACGAGTATTTGACAATAGTAATACTTTAATTTTTTAAGTAAAAAGAACTCGTAACCGACTCTATAAGACACTTTTAAGGACGAGACGAAAAAGAATATTATAAGTCTTGGACAACTAACCGAGGACGGGAATCGAGTCGACATGGATGGTGATATTTTACGGGTATTTGACAATAGTAATACTTTACTTTTTAAAGTAAAAAGAACCCGTAACCGACTCTATAAGACACTTTTAAAGACGAGACGAAAAATGTGTCCTTTATCATCCCAAGATGATCCAGGTTGGTTGTGGCATCAACGACATCCGTATGCCAATTATTATACCATGAAAGTTAATGGTTATTTGGAGCATAATAAAATTCTAGGTTCACATCTAAAGAAATTAGATGATCCGAGTGAGGAAGAATTTTATGTTGAAGTTGAAAAATGTGAAAAAGGACACCAGTTTTTCGACGCACGGAAAAGGAAGCCACAGATAAGGCGAGAAGGGTTCTTTGGTAAACGGAAAAGATGGACTTGGACCGAAAAAGCAGCTGCCAGTTTTCTCCGACGTAGTCCCAGAAATCGAGGTATTGATTTTTGTAAGGTGATACAGAAGATAGAAGACGTGTTTTCCTGTTTTTCCTTTGATGAACTTATTTTTATTTTATTTTTATTTTTTTTATTTTTTTTATTTTCTTATCACACAACATAAAATTAAATTGTCTTAAATTATTACAAACCAACAAATAAAAATCATTGTCTCCTCCTTGCATCGCTTTCCTTATCTGGGTCGAAAGCTTAGACCCGTACCCCTATTTTTAGATTTTTAAATGTTTGAGAGGGGTACATCCTCTCCTTCCTCATAACGGACTCCTTGCTCGTAGTGCTTCACCCGGTGTCCGTTAACCTTGAAGCTTACGTTGTTCTTGTCTATCAATTCAACAGTACCGTATGGAAATACGGTTTTCACTTTATATGGCCCATACCATCTTGACTTGAGTTTTCCTGGAAATAATTTCAATCTTGAGTTATATAAAAGTACCTGATCTCCTGGTGCAATTTCTGTCTTTCTTTGCAATCTTGCATCATGCCATTTCTTGGTACGATTTTTGTAAATTAAGGAATTCTCATATGCCTCGTTCCTCAATTCTTCTAACTCGTTTATCTGCATTAAACGGTTAGAACGGATATTTGTTTCATCTAAATCACAGTTTTTCAATGCCCAGTATGCTTTATGTTCTATCTCCACAGGTAAATAACATGCTTTACCGTATATTAACCTATATGGTGTCGTACCAATAGGTGTTTTGTACGCTGTTCTGAAAGCCCATAAAGCATCATCGAGTTTAATAGACCATTCTTTCTTATTGGTACCAATTGATTTTTCCAGAATTCTTTTTATTGCTCTATTCGTGACCTCAGTTTGCCCACTGGTTTGTGGGTGATAAGGGGTTGCAAATCTGTGTTGAACTCCATATTTTTTAAGAGTTTTTTCAAGTTGTGATTAAGGAAGGCATTTCCAATAATCAAGGTTTTAAATTTTGTTTGTGGTGCATGTGTTGGTGTTTGTGATGGAAAGTAAAAACTACAGAAAAATAGTATACTTAAAATGATCAATTCATAGGTTTACAAAGCTATGTGCTAAATAATCATTTGTAGATGGAAAGTATAGTAACCAAATTGACCATTCCAATAAGAAATGTAATACCCCTCGATAAGCAAACTAAAATACCTAAATAGACCATTTAAAAACGCAATCTAAAATGTCTATTTTTCTAGAATCAAAGCAATACCCAAAATTTCAATTTTCAATTTTCGGATTCTAACTAAAATGGGCATTTTAACAAACTACGTTTGCAAACACAAACTAAACTAGCCATATGGTTAAACATCCAAAAGGTAATAATGTCTACACATCACCAAAAATGACCAATTCCAAACACAGTCCATATTTCTCCAAAGTAGCATTTGATTTCATATCCAATGCTTAACAAAACACACACTCATTAAATAGAAGTTGCAACCAAAAAAATTAACTCTATTGTTAACCCCATATTAAGTAGTATCCTATAACAATAAAATAACCATAACCACCATCCAAAATAAAAACTAGTTAACCATTAAATTACTTCCCATATTCTCTCACAACATGGATTGCACATTCAATCCCACTGTGATGCTATCATCTCTCTCACCTTGACGTTTGCATGTTCTTGCATTGAGAAATTTTTTCATTTTCCATAAAGCATACTATATGCTATCATGTTAATGTAATATCGAAGATGTTGAAGAAGTGAGGTGCTAACAGCAGCTGAGGTTCCTAACAGCAACTAAGGTGCTAACAGCAAATGAGGTGCTTATCAGAAGTTGAGGACCAAATTTGGACGATCCAAGTTTATGTAACCGAAGTTTGCTACATACCAAAAGCCTCATGCACCGAAACTCATAAGGCACCGAAGTTCATGCTGAACTTCAGTTAGGCGAAGGTGAGATGCAAGACCGAAATTCATAAAGCCGAAGTTGAAGTTCTACCAAGATGTTCTACATGAGGTGCTACAGAAGTTTAATATATAGACTGATTAGGCTAGTTATAGGCATGTTCCCTAGTAACATAATATTCAAGCATAGGCCAACCTAGTCTATGATTAGTTTATTATTTCTTCTTGTACTTGAGATCTGGAAAGGATCTTTTTCTCCTCCTATAAAAACAGGTGCCTTGGGTCTTGAAGACAAAGAGAGATTTTAGAGAGTGAAAATCCTCACACTATCACTCCAATATAGTGTAAATGAATTGGAGGAGTGGCTGGAGACTTCTTTCGAGCCACCACATGAACATCAACAACATTGTATGTCCTTTCCTTTTAAGTATTGTAGATCTCCATGTAATTTGACAACGCAGGGGTCGTTATGCGGTCAAAAATAAGAAAATAAACATCACGCACACTAATACAGCGGTAGTAAGGGTCGATCCACGGGAGTTTGGTTGTCAAGACAAGACGATAGCTTACCAACTGTAGTGTCATGCTACAACCAGATGAACTAACTCCACTTTCTCAAAAACACACTAAAAACAGAAATCCAAAACAATGTCCAAAATCCAATTCAAACATCAACTAAATAAAACTAAACCAAGTTCTAACCTAAGATTGCTTACTGACATCGGAAACAAAGCTCAGAATCTAGAAACAAAAACAAAAACCAATTGCATTCAACAAACATTCCAACACCATAAATGCTAAAAACTGCAATAAAAACATAAATCGAATGATTACTTGTATTAAAACTAAAAACGGAAGATCCAAAGTATTCAACTCTGAAAATAAACAACTTTAACCTACTGCTACCGGTTGAAACAATCCAGAAACACTAAGCTAAAGGCTAATCAAACTAAACTAATAATGAAATTAACGTGAAACATAAGAAATACCAATAATGGTTGCTGAAATTCCGAAACTTGAGTCAAAGTAGCCTTAAGTCCACCTTAAGGTCTGATCTTCGCCCTCTGATTTCGACATAATGACCTCTATTTATACTTTTGAAAATTAAGAATCCGCAGCGCGCATATAATAGAACCGCGTTGCGCATGCCTTCTTTCTCGCGGCGCTCGTATGAATTTCTCTTCACCGGCTCATCGTTGATGTGGCACGACGCACATGCCTTCTTTCCCGCGGCGCTCGTATGAATTCGACTGATTTTGGCCTTATCCTCAAAACTTCTTCATTTGTCTGCATTTAGCCCCTGATTATAACATATTTTTGCACACAAGCACTAACACAAAAATGTGAGAAATACCAATATACTATGATATAAATTCACCAAGAATAGGGCCTAACGACGACTAAAATACTTGATATTACTAGGCGTTGTCAAACACCCCACACTTGTGCCTTGCTTGTCCCCAAGCAAGAGAGTTTTTAACAGATTTTAACTAAGACTCAAACAAGTTTTGAACGTGTTGAATTTCAAAGCTTATTGTCTCCAGAGTTAGAATGAAATAGTTTTTGCAAACATAACCAGAATATTCTTTGGAATTCACGACTTTCTAAAGAACCCTTGATTACAAATTTTCTGTCCACAAGAGAGTGTACATACTTATTCAGATTCTAAAGGCCGCTAAAGAATTGTCCATGACTTTCGATAACGAGCTTTCGAAATGCCATCCCAGACTAGACGATCTTAGGTGGTAAGGTGCATAAGTGCCTCTTCGAGGGCACCCATTTTAGACATACCGGCTCGAACAACAAAGGTCACTGATTGACAGTCCCTTCCTAAATTCCAATATTAAAATACTCCAATCTTCTAACTACATAGTATTTCTTGAAAAATACCAATGCTATAACATTCACAAACTATTCGTTTCAAAATTACAATCTATTAAAAATTTTGAAAAATTGCTCAAAATTTTGAAAATGACTCATTTCCCGCAAAAATTTCAAAAACACTCTTTCGACCGTCCACACCCCACACTTAAAACCGTACAACGTCCCCGTTGTACATACAATATTTCAAAACTAGGGAGAAAGAGTTACCCCTTAGACGGTTGACTGCTTGATGGAACTTGATTGTCATAGGATACAAAAACACGAACATCTCACGATTCAGAATTTCCAGGAGTTGTGGTGCAACAGTAAACACACCGGTGAAATGGCAAGTGGCGAGGGCACAATGACCCCACACTTGCATGAAACAAATCCTCCATAGATTACCCAGTTTGGTATTCACATGCAACACTCACAAACAAATTAAATGCAAACAGAAACAGATACATAAACGTAAATACAAAAGATAGTCATAAGTTTTGTATAATGTTTTCAAAAAGATAGTAAAGAAAATACATCAATCATCATGGTGCGTCCCAGATAGACCCGCCTCGTCATCGTGATCTCTGGGAGGGTAGGGTGGAAAGTCCTCAATGCACAGCTGGAGCATGATCAATCTCTGTGTCTCAGCCATCTACCGATCGTGAGCCTCAATGTGTGAAACCCTCCGATCCAAATCCCTCAAAGCAGCTAGCACGTTTGCGAGCTGTGGGGTGACTGGGCCGATGGTGGTGGTGGCGTATCGACCGGTGGGTCCATCCTCCGTCTCTGTCTTCTCGCCGGCACCTCCTCCTCTGCCTGAGGACCCTGGGGCGCCTCCGTCGGCATCCTCAAAATAACACCTGCCCGCGGCTGGTGAATAAGCCTCATGGTCTCTAAATAACGGACCGATGTCCGTGAGGGTTGTGTCGCTATCAAAATGCCGTATGACCGGGCCAGGCGAGTGATGTAGTGCCCACCAACCATAGGGCTGCTGTCAGCTATGCCCGTTGCCCAGGTCGTCAAGTAAACCGCCAGCGTGTATGGTAGGTGGAGAAATCTGGTAGGATCGGAGAGGGCCCACATGTAGGTCATGTCCTCCCCAGACACTTTCTCGCATCCCCGCTTCTGTATGACAGAAGTGCATACGATACGGTGCATCAACCGATGTAGTGGGTCACAGAGCTGGATCTCCCTGGCCGACCCGGCCTTCAAATAAGCATTGGACATCGATGCCCAAATGAATGCGTTACCCTCCCGCTGAGGCTATCCCCTGATGCACACACGGAGGAATGGTGCAAAATGACGGCTCTGTAGCTCCTGCTTAGTATAAATCCCCACGCGTCTGCCAAACTTGCGGATGTTGCACTCCCAACTCACTCCCCCAATCTAAAGTAAACCAGCTGGGCTCATGGCTCGTCCGATGCCGGCGCGTAGCGACAAGTTGACAGAAACTCCAGAACAAGCTCCTTGTAACCACATCCTCAGCATTGGCCATAAGCCTGTCCCAGCCATGGCAAATGAATGTATGCTCCCCGTCAGTCCACGTATGGTGAATGAAAGGCTTAAGTTCACCCAAAAGCCCTGCCTATGTCAATATAGCTCGATCCAACTGAACAGCCGCGACGACCGGGCGAGTACGAAGCTCATCGCATCGAGCCTCGTATCTCGGAGTCTCGTCCAGCATGTGTGGAAACTGATTAAACGGGTGATCCTCCCTGTATGCCATCTGCACAAAAAGTCATGCACAAAATATTTGCAAAATCAGTCCCCTTTACCTCGCACAGACAGGCGCGACGTGGCTCAAAAACACGGCACGTCGCGTCGTATGTCTGGTGAGAAAAAATTCCCAAAATCCTTGATTTCACCTGTTAAACTCAATCGAATGCTACTACAAGGTACCCTAACTACCGACTAGCCCCTCTAGGATGAGAATTTTGCAAACAAAACACCCTACGAGTCGGCATTGCCGATTGTCTAAGTTTTCTAGCTTTGAAGAAATCACTTAATTTCGCAAGCTAAATGACTGTAATAACTAGCACAAATGAGTATAAACGACGTACCTCTATAGTAGAAATAAGAAATACGAGAAAAATATGAGAAATTTGCTGGTCGATCAGTGCTCTGTTGCGCGGCGTGGGTGATGTGTGTGCGATGACGAAGACGTACCTTATAAAGTGATTTTCTGTCCGATCGAATTCCGTGACGTGCGTGGATGTGATCCCCGTCGCGTGTGTCCAAATTAACCCTTGTTCATTGGGTTACATTGTGAACGCGCCTCAATTCATGCCACGTCGTGGCCTCTAAATATTCCAAAGTTCTTCGTTCGATCCCACACTTGCCTCGTACCACGAGTACCTGCAATAATGATAATGATATCTTCCTAATTACTCCTAAAAACACTATACCTAACCTAATAAGGATGGGTTGCCTCCCAACAAGCGCTAAGTTTAACGTCTTCAGTCAAACGTGCTTCCTCCTACTCTTCCCAGTCTTCTCGTGGCATCATCTTCATCTCTGGTGCAAAGTCATGGACCAGTGTTGCCAGCAATGTCGTCAATTGCGTCATTCGATCGTTCACTTGACTAATCCATTGTTGTTGAGCGTCCAGAAGTTGGAAACCTTTGCCTCCCTACACCGTGTGTCCTTCTCATATTGCTCGTCCTTCAACTCCATCATTTCAAGCATATCTAACAACTGCACCTTGTCCACTGTTGACAACAGATGTCTTTTCGCTTCCCACAAGATTTCCTCTTCGTCACCTCTGTTTCCTTGATCCTGATTCTTACCCTTATCCTTTTGTCCTTGGTGCCATAAGCGGTCTGTTGTTCAAATACTTATCGTAGTTGTAACGACCCAAATTTATAAAATAAATATGTAAAATAAGTTTTGTGTGATTTAAAGCTTTATGCGCATTTTTACGAGAAATCATGATTTAAAAGGGTAATTTAGTCATTTTTCACTTAAAGGGTAAATTGGTCATTTGACCAATGTGGAAATTAATATAAACTTTATTTATGATTTAGGACTAAAATGCAAGAATTATAGTTCCAAGTGGTCCAAATAAATGCTAGTGTCAAAAGTCTAAAGAATGCAAGCTTAGGGACCAAATTTGCAAAATTTTTATAAATAAAAATAAACATAAATGAGTGAATTATCACTCATTCTCCAGAAGTTGTAGAGTGATCGAGAGAGAAGAAGAAGAAACGGGAAGAAGCAAGAGTCTAGGAGGTTCTACAAGGAAGGAATTGAAGAATTCTAAGAAAATAAGGTAAGAAGATCCTACTATTCATCATCTTCTCCACATAAAATCTGGAAATTCGTGATATGAAGATCATGAATGTTTCCAGGAGTTCATCTCCATCAAAGCATGCTTAAACAACAACTAGATACACCTAGATTACAAAGAGTTCTTGGAATTTTAGTTAAATCCTTGGAAATGGGTTTTGAGCTCAAGAACCCTAGAAATTGGGTTTATGGGTTTGAAACTGATTTCCATTGTTTTAGCAAGTTCAAAGGAATATAAAGAGTGTAATAAATCAGTTTTAAACTTGAAAATCAAACAAAATGGTTTTTGGGTTAAAAATGGGCATTACGGGAATTTTTGAAACCTTGGAATGTAATTGGTGATTTCATAGTTTAAAACTACAAGTAAGCTGCTATTTTAGGCCTAAAAACGACTTTAAAATGATTAAGGTACATGTTAAGGACTTAATCCTCGGACCATATGACCTGCAGCACAAAAATCAGCCAAGGAAAAAGAACCCAGGAAACACACGAGTCGTGTGTTCCATAAGAGGAAAAACACACGAGTCGTGTCCTCCCTGGAATTCATTCTGTCCATTTTTTGAGTTTGGAATTCGATGTTAGACTTGTCCGATCGACCCGTAACTCATACCATGGCCTTAAAATGGTATAAAAACATATAGGAAATTGTTAAATCAATAATCCGACCTCGCGGAAAATCACTGTAGCAAGCAGTGGCTAAAAATCAAGTAATTGTCCAAACTTGATTTTGAGATTTTAGCTAGACTGGTCCGATAAACTTCAAACTTGAAACACAGGTTTAAAATGGCATAAGACTTCATGGAAAGGTGTTGGAATTAGAATACGATTCCCTGAGACTACTGTAGCAAAATACGTGCAATATACGACTTATTTAAAGTTGATCATTTTAAAGCTATTTACTTATTATGATCAACAAAAGTATTAGAAAGGACTCTAACATGTTATAGAGTCGATTTAAATGTAATTAATGTATCAAATACTATATATATAGGTGCAAGTCAATTAGGTGGACACCGAAAGGGTAAAGAACCGAGGGACGTCTAAATGACTTTCAAGAGTAAAAAGGTGAGTACATGCAGTAGTTTTACCCATTTTGGGGTACATGGCAAGTAAGTATATTTATGATTTCTTCTAAAAAATCTCTTTATATGATGATATATGCAAGAGTATTATTAATGACTTGTTTATGAAAGTATAATGCTATAATTGAAGTTATGATTTGGTCTATGAGCCAATTATGTAGAAGTATGTTTGGTCTATGATATAATCATGTGAAAGTATATTTTGAATACAAGTTATATAAGTTTTCAAGTATGAAAGGCATATGGCCACAAGATGTTTAAGAAGTATGTTTTGATTACAAACTATAATTATGTTTTTTTATATGAATGGCATATAGCCATAAGATTTGGAAAGTATGTCTTGTCGTAAAGTTTAGTATGTTATAAAGATATGTTTTTTTAAACATATGATTTTTATATGATGAAAGTTATATTTGGCATTTAGCCATAAAAATGTAAAATGGTGAAGTTTGGCACCTAGCCACAAGTTATGTATATGAGAAATGTTTAAGCAAGCAGCAAGAATTTTTTTTATGACTGGTAATTGTAGCAAGCAGCATTAGTAAAGGAACTATGTTCCAACCTACCCGGGTTAGGTAAGGGATCTACTGGGGGCGAGCCCCATCGCGAAGTAGATTGCCTCAGCACTTCTATGGTAAGGATTGATCCGTTCTTTCTAGCCATAGAGACTTGGGGTATCACTTATAGTGATTAACGCCCTAAGTATAAAAATCCAGCACGCTTATAAAACCAGTCAAAGAAAGTAAGAACAATGTTATTTTCGTAAAGTATGTTAAAGAATGATTTACTTGAAAAGTAAAGAGGTGTACTATGTTTCTATTATAAAGTTTTGAAAGAATGTAATTATGCAAAAGATGATATGAAATGATTTTGAAAGGAATTAAGAAATAGTGATATGGTAATATCTTGAAACTTTGAATGATGTTATTTTTGTAAAGAAGGTTATGAAATGTTTTCAAGAAGTAAAAAGTATAGTATGATATTTATATAAAGATTTGACAAAAGTTTATGCTATAAGTTTTTATAAAAAATTGAGAAAGAAGTTAAAGGTTGAGTCTAAAACTCATGTAACTCACGAGACATTATTGTCTTACGTATTCTATTTTTTATGCCATGTATTCCAGGTTAAAATGTTATGCTATTATTGGATGAAGTTTAGCTGGAGTGGAGCCCACATAGCTCCTATTTTGGACTTAAGGTTAAATCCTTACTTGCTTACTATGGTTTGTTTTGATATAGATTTGTACACCCACAGTTTTAAATTTTGTAAATAATCGGTTTTTGATAAACCGTATTTTTGTATTCATGAAATTTTATGAAAAACCATAGTATTTGCAAACAGTAGAAATGGGGTGTCACAAGTTGGTATCAGAGCCATAGTTTAAGCGAATTAGGATTGGCTTGTTCCACTCCTAGGCTTAAACTTATGCTATAAGAAAGTCAGTTTATGAAAGTATACTATATGAAGTCTTAAATAATTAAGACATTATGTATTATTTAACATAAGTGAATATATAACACTAAGAAGTGTTGAGTTAACGTTTAAAATGAACAGAAATAGGACCGTTAGGAAAATTATATGATATTTTCCGTAACCGTCTAAATTTATTAAAGACTACGTTTATAAAGTAGTAAGATTCCTATTAGTGATCACATGTATTTATATGGTGTTTTATGTTAAGGGAACCAGTGTCCCATGAAACCTTGTGGTAACAGCAGAATCAATATGTATAGGTGATTATGGTAATATGGGCCCGTATTATCATAATCACAGGATATGTATTGAGACTGGTGGAATCACAAAGGAATAATGGTATTCTGGTGGGTAAAGTTTTAAAGAGAATGATAAGTAAAACATAGGAATTATATGCCTATGTAATAACAACCAGTAAGGTTATGAGTATTAAGAGTTAGTATGGTGGATATATACCACTTCATATAGTAAAGTAAAAGAAATAATGTGATAATTAACATTTTGGACAAATTGAAAAATAGTAAAGTATGTGCCTGTAGAGGCGAGAGGAGGTATGAATAAGAGAGATATGGAGAAGAACATGGATACAGAGTACCCACACGAGAGTTGTAAGACTCTTACATAAAGATTGTAAATTACCAGCGGAATGTATTAATAATATATACATTTCTATAAAAAGAAAAGAAGAAATGTCCAAATATTGGACAAGTAAACAAGTTGTAAATTTTGTGGTGAGTCACGTAAAGTGACAAGTAGCAAGACAAGTGAAGAGTAACTGGAGGTGATGAATGAGGAACGATCGGTACAGAAGTCCAATAGCTTTGTTGTGCATAGTCGAAAAGAAAGAAATACAAGTAAAGCAAGGATATTATGCCTTGTTTATTACATCATGCGAATGTGAAAACCATATTGAAATGGTAAGTCGAATGCTATATTTACATATAGTCTTGAAAGTTGTTGGCGTGAATCGGCCTGTACAAGGAGTGATATTTAAATGAAGATGCACGCTTATGATGTACCTGAATAGAAGTAACGTCACAATAAGTGAATGTGGATCGATATCCGCAAAGAATATTATTTAATATAAATCAATGGCAGATTGTAATCATTTGTAGGTTACACGAGGCATCACAACATGAAAGGTGATTATGAAGATTCTTGGTTGTCTTCAAGGAATTTTTTTTATAGCAAAAGTTAGAATTTAACCAAAGACAAAAGTTAATAAAACTAAAGCTTGAAAGTAGAGTATGTTTACTCAACAAGCTTGGGAAGGCAGTTTGAATTGTATAAAGAGATAATTTATTCTTAAAAGAAAAATATTAAAGTTGTCTCAGTACAAATAAAATATTAAGATAAGAGGTACCAGATTTAGTACCTGCAGATAAGAATTTACGAAGAAAAACATTCAAAGTATGAAGTATCATGAAATTGAGTTTGGAAATAGGAAATATTATATGGCTAAAAGTCTCCCAAGATTGTGAGAAATGGCCAGTACATGACTAGTAAACATGAAATATATAATGTTGTAAAGAACTATATAGTGAAAAGTAGTTGAGTATAAATGAAAGAACAATGCTATGTGTTAGACATGTAGTCTTATAACACATGACAGAAATGGTAAAAGATGTAGAAAAATTATTATTTTAGCACTAGCTATAAAAAGTAAAGAGTAATAAGAAGTAATGGTAATTGAAAGTTATGAAAAGAAATTGTCATGGAACGAAAATGACTAATTTGAATTTTTTAAACCAAAAGAGCATTAAGTATATAAAACATACATTAAGAACATGTATGTATGTATTAAGAATTTATTTGAGACAATGGGTTATATCATAATGTCAAGTTGAAATCATGTTATGACTGAATGTATACAAGGTTGGTAAATGAAATTTTTGACAGCTTTGACTTTTATAAGAGTCAAACAGAGAATATGTGTATAAAAAAAAAAAAAATTTTTTGAAGCATGTATAAATTGAAAGTGAAATTAGAATAATGAAATACTAGAAGGCATGAATTGGAAACACCAAATAATCCACATAGTAAGGTCGAGAAGCTAAGCAGTAAATCAAGAGATAGTATCTATTTATAAAAGACTAAGGTGGGACAAGAAACTGAAAGTTTAAATTTGAAATCAAGAAATTAAAAGATATGATTGTGAAACCTAATTGCTCCACAGGATAGTAATATCATGAAAAGAAAAATAAGTACGGAATGATACGGGATATGTAAAGAAAGTAGTACATGTAATGTACAAGAAGTGATTAAGAGGAATATGAAAATGTAAATTCATAATCATTGACCAATAATATGGTGAAAAGGTAAAAAGATTCATGACATGTATGAATAGATACATGTAAAATATAGAGTAGAAAATAATGACAGTAATAATTGATTATAAATGTATGAAAGTTAGTAGGGATATGTAATAAAACAAAAAGGAATGTATTCCTTATGTGTGTGACAAGTCGAGAATTGTTAATAGATGACAAGAATAATAAAGTGAAGTTTAAAAGATCTAAAGAATAGTTATGTAAAGATAAGAAGTTGAAAACTTCTAAAAAGGAAGAAGAAGTTATGATCGAGTAAAATAACCATTAAGGGACAAAATTTATACAAGAAAAAAAAAAAAAAAAAAAGATTTTTGATGTATTTATAAATTTATAAAAATTCGAGACATATATAAATATGTTGAATGGTATTGGAATTTTTATAAGTAAAAAAATGCGATGAGTCAAATCTCACATGTTTTAATAACGATATGAGAAGAATTATAAAGTAGATTGCTATTTATGATAAAAAGTATTGAAGCATGAAACTATTTTGTAAGAGAACTTTACTAGAGATTGTATATAAACGAAATGAGGTAGAAAGGAAAGTAACTAGAATGTAGAATATGAAATATGAATGAAAGACTAAAAGGATAAGAAAACAGATAAAATGACCGAAAGGGGTATTTTGGTCATTTAATAAAAGTAATGTCTTTTTCTTATAAGTATTACGAATATTATAAGGACAAAAGAGTAAAATTATCAAAGGTAATATTTTGGTTAACTGGGAAGATATATAATGTTTTAAAGAGGCTATGTTAATCCTCTATAAAGGATTGAAAGCAGAAATTGTTAAGAGTTGATTAAAGAATCAAAAGCAACCAAAGAATGAAAGATTACAAGATAAAATAATGAAGAATATGTTCATGTATTGGTAAAAAGAAAGTACCTATTAGGTACTAACTTTGACGGAGCACATGTGAAAAGAAAAAGGAAGTGATTTCCTTGATTTGGTAATGTTACGATGATTCCGAGGACGGAATCCCAATAAGGGGGAGGTAGTTGTAACGACCCAAATTTATAAAATAAATATGTAAAATAAGTTTTGTGTGATTTAAAGCTTTATGCGCATTTTTACGAGAAATCATGATTTAAAAGGGTAATTTAGTCATTTTTCACTTAAAGGGTAAATTGGTCATTTGACCAATGTGGAAATTAATATAAACTTTATTTATGATTTAGGACTAAAATGCAAGAATTATAGTTCCAAGTGGTCCAAATAAATGCTAGTGTCAAAAGTCTAAAGAATGCAAGCTTAGGGACCAAATTTGCAAAATTTTTATAAATAAAAATAAACATAAATGAGTGAATTATCACTCATTCTCCAGAAGTTGTAGAGTGATCGAGAGAGAAGAAGAAGAAACGGGAAGAAGCAAGAGTCTAGGAGGTTCTACAAGGAAGGAATTGAAGAATTCTAAGAAAATAAGGTAAGAAGATCCTACTATTCATCATCTTCTCCACATAAAATCTGGAAATTCGTGATATGAAGATCATGAATGTTTCCAGGAGTTCATCTCCATCAAAGCATGCTTAAACAACAACTAGATACACCTAGATTACAAAGAGTTCTTGGAATTTTAGTTAAATCCTTGGAAATAGGTTTTGAGCTCAAGAACCCTAGAAATTGGGTTTATGGGTTTGAAACTGATTTCCATTGTTTTAGCAAGTTCAAAGGAATATAAAGAGTGTAATAAATCAGTTTTAAACTTGAAAATCAAACAAAATGGTTTTTGGGTTAAAAATGGGCATTACGGGAATTTTTGAAACCTTGGAATGTAATTGATGATTTCATAGTTTAAAACTACAAGTAAGCTGCTATTTTAGGCCTAAAAACGACTTTAAAATGATTAAGGTACATGTTAAGGACTTAATCCTCGGACCATATGACCTGCAGCACAAAAATCAGCCAAGGAAAAAGAACCCAGGAAACACACGAGTCGTGTGTTCCATAAGAGGAAAAACACACGAGTCGTGTCCTCCCTGGAATTCATTCTGTCCATTTTTTGAGTTTGGAATTCGATGTTAGACTTGTCCGATCGACCCGTAACTCATACCATGGCCTTAAAATGGTATAAAAACATATGGGAAATTGTTAAATCAATAATCCGACCTCGCGGAAAATCACTGTAGCAAGCAGTGGCTAAAAATCAAGTAATTGTCCAAACTTGATTTTGAGATTTTAGCTAGACTGGTCCGATAAACTTCAAACTTGAAACACAGGTTTAAAATGGCATAAGACTTCATGGAAAGGTGTTGGAATTAGAATACGATTCCCTGAGACTACTGTAGCAAAATACGTGCAATATACGACTTATTTAAAGTTGATCATTTTAAAGCTATTTACTTATTATGATCAACAAAAGTATTAGAAAGGACTCTAACATGTTATAGAGTCGATTTAAATGTAATTAATGTATCAAATACTATATATATAGGTGCAAGTCAATTAGGTGGACACCGAAAGGGTAAAGAACCGAGGGACGTCTAAATGACTTTCAAGAGTAAAAAGGTGAGTACATGCAGTAGTTTTACCCATTTTGGGGTACATGGCAAGTAAGTATATTTATGATTTCTTCTAAAAAATCTCTTTATATGATGATATATGCAAGAGTATTATTAATGACTTGTTTATGAAAGTATAATGCTATAATTGAAGTTATGATTTGGTCTATGAGCCAATTATGTAGAAGTATGTTTGGTCTATGATATAATCATGTGAAAGTATATTTTGAATACAAGTTATATAAGTTTTCAAGTATGAAAGGCATATGGCCACAAGATGTTTAAGAAGTATGTTTTGATTACAAACTATAATTATGTTTTTTTATATGAATGGCATATAGCCATAAGATTTGGAAAGTATGTCTTGTCGTAAAGTTTAGTATGTTATAAAGATATGTTTTTTTAAACATATGATTTTTATATGATGAAAGTTATATTTGGCATTTAGCCATAAAAATGTAAAATGGTGAAGTTTGGCACCTAGCCACAAGTTATGTATATGAGAAATGTTTAAGCAAGCAGCAAGAATTTTTTTTATGACTGGTAATTGTAGCAAGCAGCATTAGTAAAGGAACTATGTTCCAACCTACCCGGGTTAGGTAAGGGATCTACTGGGGGCGAGCCCCATCGCGAAGTAGATTGCCTCAGCACTTCTATGGTAAGGATTGATCCGTTCTTTCTAGCCATAGAGACTTGGGGTATCACTTATAGTGATTAACGCCCTAAGTATAAAAATCCAGCACGCTTATAAAACCAGTCAAAGAAAGTAAGAACAATGTTATTTTCGTAAAGTATGTTAAAGAATGATTTACTTGAAAAGTAAAGAGGTGTACTATGTTTCTATTATAAAGTTTTGAAAGAATGTAATTATGCAAAAGATGATATGAAATGATTTTGAAAGGAATTAAGAAATAGTGATATGGTAATATCTTGAAACTTTGAATGATGTTATTTTTGTAAAGAAGGTTATGAAATGTTTTCAAGAAGTAAAAAGTATAGTATGATATTTATATAAAGATTTGACAAAAGTTTATGCTATAAGTTTTTATAAAAAATTGAGAAAGAAGTTAAAGGTTGAGTCTAAAACTCATGTAACTCACGAGACATTATTGTCTTACGTATTCTATTTTTTATGCCATGTATTCCAGGTTAAAATGTTATGCTATTATTGGATGAAGTTTAGCTGGAGTGGAGCCCACATAGCTCCTATTTTGGACTTAAGGTTAAATCCTTACTTGCTTACTATGGTTTGTTTTGATATAGATTTGTACACCCACAGTTTTAAATTTTGTAAATAATCGGTTTTTGATAAACCGTATTTTTGTATTCATGAAATTTTATGAAAAACCATAGTATTTGCAAACAGTAGAAATGGGGTGTCACAGTCGTACCCTGTGTTGGTTATATACCCATCGTTATAACAAGTTGGTAATATTACTATAAATAGTAGGGTCATTTTGGGTTACACGCAAGAGACGATTTAGCTAAAAGAGATCGAAAATAAACTTGAGGGGTTAAGTTTATTAATATATCAAAGTAAAGGTATATTAATTAGAAACTTAATGGTTAAGTTTATTAATATACCAAAGTAATGGTATATCAATTAGAAACTTAATAAGGATAAAGGACCAAAGTGAAATATCCACAAGGGAGGGGATAAGGATGAGGAGCACTATAAATACAACCCTAGATCTGAGTTGTAGGGGCTACCAAAACCCTAATTTTCGTCACCCTCCTCCCACCCCTCGGTATACGGCCGATTTCTTTCAAAACCCTAAGTATTACGTGCTAAAACTTCAAGCAAAGGTATATACTACATCAACGGGTGCTGGATCGTTGTCTTGGGTACGATTACATTAGAGGAGTTCTACTTTGGGCTCTCGTCATCCTAACAAAATCAGATCTGAGACCGAAAAGGTATGTCTTGAACCCTCTTGATTTTACAGTTACAAAAGTGTGCATGATTCTGTGATCCTGGTTGAATACGATTTTGATTTCTATTTCCGCTGCGTTGTTTTTATGCTATCGTATTCCAACAGTGGTATCAGAGCCACTTTATCATGATTTTGTACTGTTTAGATTCGATTAGATATGTTAAAAATCGTTTTTTTTCTGATTTATCGAATCTGTTCGACGTCCGCGCCGCGGTACTTGAAATATCGCGTCGCGGGTTTTTCTAAAGTTACGATCATTAGGGTTTTGCCGCGTCGCGTTTCCTAGTGTTCCGTGCCGCGTCGTTCTTGTCATGATCGGTTTCTTTTGATTACCGCGTCGCGTTTTCTTGTGATCCGTGTCGCGACGGTCGTGGCGGTTTTTTTTCTGAAAAGATTTCTTGATATGCTAAATAGTGAATTTTAGTTTTATATGATTGTTTAGATTAATGATTGACATTGAATGCTTGCATGCTCAATAGGATTAATAGCTAAACACAAAGTTTAAAATGCTTCAAAATTTAATGGATGATTGTTTAAATTAATTATTAACACTGCATCCTTGCGTGTTTAATAGAATTAATAGTTAAACATAATTTTCAAAGAATACTTAAAATTTTAAATGATATATATATTAGAATTGTATCTATATGTATAACTTAAAATAAAACATTGGCCATACCATGACTAGGCTCACTCACTCTAAATATGTTGAGAAGGTTTAAGGAGGTCTCTTCGATTCCTAATGAGGTCGGTTTTTAAATAGCATTCATTGCTTACCACCCTCACCGCCTGCCGCATTTTATTGAGTGGAGTTACCGAAAGGGTTTGATAGGACAATGTTTCAAGATAAAAGTATTACTGAAAATACAGAAGTAAAGATTGTTAAAAGTTGTTAACATGTTTTAAAAATTATTGGCAATTGTAAGACGGATTGTAAAAGTTTAAAAGACCATTTTGCCAAAAGAAAGTTAAAATGTTTTAACTTAACGAAACGAAATCCCGTTTTATGAAAATGTGAATCTCATGCTACCCACAAAGAACCACACATTTAACTGGGCCCTTCCGGCGTGGGAAGTGCTATAGCCAACGCGTCGGATTCGACTCGGCCAAAATGATGTAATACTCGCGATAACTCATGAATCATGGGCCGGGTGTCACGTGGGTCTTCGTGGTTGATTTACCATCCAAACTCGTGATCCGCGACATACCCGTCACGAGAGAGAGGATGAGCATGATAGGATTAAACATGCCATTGAACAGATTCAATGAATCCCAAAAGATCTAGAAGCTTCATAGAGATTGAAGTTGGCAAAAGAGTATTGCCTCCATAAATAACTTCTGAGGGTGACTACGGCATACCTCTTCACCACCAAAAGCAAAATATGGATTCTAGCCTTAAGTAAAATAATTTTATGGGTAATTAATTTATTAAGGGATAATCAAACTAAGCAAAACTCTATTTTAGATGTCAACTAAACAAAGTTTGAAAGTTACAAGTTTTTTTTACTGCATGGCTTCCTCGATCAAAGTAAGTTCAACGGCATAGATTATGCGTGTTGGTTCCAGAACTTGAGAAGAGTACTCAATGTCGAGGGAAAATTTTAATATGATTAAGGAACAAGTTCCTATGGATTATCCAGCCAGATCCACTAGTGCTGAAATAGACGTTCAATCATCTTAGATGTCTAAATGATTCGAATAAGGTTGCTCGTTTCATGTTAGACACTATGATTCTCGAGCTTCAAAGAAGATTGTGGGGTCTTGGTGCTTTGACATGATTAACCGGCTTAAGGACATGATCCAAGATCAGGTTAAATGGGAACAATTCGAAGTCATGAAAGCATTATTTGGATGTAGGCTGTTACTAAGATGGAGAGTCAATACCCATATGTTTAGCATAAGAGGGTACGTTGACCAAATGTGGAGGTTGGGATTTCCAACAAGTCAGGAGTTAGTCACGGACATTGTCCTTAACTCGCTGACTAGTTCTTATGATTAGTTCATTCTGGACTTCATTATATAGAACTTAAAAGGACCCTTCGAGAGATTACATAGCATGTTGAGGAAAATAGAACTTTACATGGCTAGGGAATCCAACACCACAGTTCCTAAAGGAGGTGTCAAAAGGAAAAGGACAAACCCTACCAAGGGAATGATTTTCCTAAAGAAACCTCAATACTGAAATCCTGAGGAAGATTTTTGTTTCCACTGAAAGGATGTGGGACATGGAAGGCATAAATGCTCAAGATATCTGATGCAATAGAAGTAGTTGCAAGCCAAAGAGTATGGCACTTCAGGTATATTTGTAATTCCATAAGTACTTTGCTTATGACCAGTATTTCCATTTTAATGGGCAAAGACTGGAATAAAGCATAGATACAAACCATGGAGAGCTGGATCGAATCATGGACTACAAGCAGCTTGCTTTTATCCATAGGATTAGGAACCAACTTCTCTATAGTGTTTTAGTTTATGGTTTTGCAATTTGAAGATTGTTGATGTGAACATTGTTTCATCAGATGGTTTTGAATTGGTTTAAATAAAGGTTGTTTTAAATAAAAGTTATGGTCATTACATCTATGAGAACCGGTTCACAACAATAGTTCGAAAAGATTGATTCAAGAGAATCCAAATGTTTGGATTAATGGTATGAGTGGAATTGTCTGGTTTTGTAAAGTTGAAAGAAGCTACCAGAACTCCAGATGGATAGGATTCTAGAGATCATTTGACTGAAAGTCTTATGATAACTGCTATTCTTGTCTACATATAGAGATAACTATGCACTGCTCACAAGTTATTGTGGGCAAAGGCTGAGAATCTGTTGGACACTTGGACCTTGTACATCTAATGTATTTAGACCGTTCAGTTTTCCACTACACCGTTTAAAATACTCTATTGAGTTTGAAACCTATATGGTGATCAGTACTTCAAGAACAGAGTATTGAATCAAATGAGCAAAGGATGAGAATTCTAAATCCAAGTGCGGATAAAGAGTTTCTTAGTCAAAGGTTATACAATCATCTAATGGACTGTGAAAATTGTTTCAACAGTCAAATCCACTTAGAACGCTACGAGCATCGTATGGTGTGTCTGAGTTATAATCGAACATAAAGGTTCGACTTATGATGGATTGTATTATGCTTCCAATCTATCTCTGAGGTTAAACCTTAGAGACAATAGAGTCCTAACCCTTGCACCAACACAAAAGGTTCTATAAACACTGTCTGAGAAATATGGAGTGTAGATGTTTCTTCACTAGCATATTTAGAAATTTGGGGTCTTGAGACTTACGGTTTACCGTGTAGCTCATAGGACGCCGATTAACAGAAGTGTTATTCCATTAGAGTACTTGGATATAATAAGCATTTTGACAACAGTATAATGTTGTATAAATGGTAGTCTTCTATGATAGGAAGCTGGTATTCAAGAAATCAGTGTGAGCCTGACTTATCTTGATGAGACTCAAAGGATCAAAGAGCCTGATGTTGGCACTAGCACTCAACCAGAGGTAGTAAAACCTGTTGAGACTCAGTAAGAGTTTGCTGAGGAATCTGACATAACTCCATCTCCTGTTAGATAAACTGATAAAGGACGTCATACACCTGGTTTTCATGAATTACATGTTGACGAAGGTGATGAATGTCTGGTGGATCATTGTGACCCTACCAATTATCGAAAGTCATGGCAGGCCCCTTGGGTTGCCTTAAGGAAAGAGATGATGGAGAGTGAGATGAAATCCATGTATGATAACCAAGTTTGGAACCTGGTTGATCAAACACTGGCCTTAAAACAGTTGGTGTAAATGGGTCTTCAAGAAAAAGACAGACGTGGATGGAAAGGTACACACAAACAAAGCCAGACTGGTGGCAAAGGGTTATACTCAAACCCAAGGGATTGATTATGAGGAAACTTTTTCACCAGTGGTGATGATTAAATCTATTAGGATATTGTTTGTCATCGCATCATTTTAATGACTACGAAATATGGAAAATGGATGTAAAAACCGCTTTCCTTAACGGAAAACTTTCAGAGGATGTGTATATGACACAACCAGAGGGTTTTGTACAGTCCACATATCCCAATAGAGTGTGTAAACTTGTGAAGTCGATTTATGGACTCAAACAAGCATCTCGCAGCTGGAATCTCTGTTTCGATGAGAAAATCAAAGAGTTTGGATTTTCGAGAAGTAAAGATGAGTCATGTGTATATGTCAAAGCTAGTAGGAGCATTGAAGTCTACCCTATGTCATACACAGATAGCAAAGTTCTCATGTAAATGTCCCTATCTCGAGAAATATGAAATAAATGAGAATTGCTATGCTATAAATGACACAGGAGAGACTTAATGTGCATGAAGCATTTTGATCTATGGAGATAGAATTAAGTGCTTCATAGGGATTTTGGAAACAAAAGTGAACTATGTAAATGTCAGTGCTAGTGGGAGCACTGAAGTCCAACCTATGTTGTATGCAGATAGCAAAGTTCTCATGTAAACGTCCCTATATCGAGAAATCATAAATAAATGAGAATTGATGTGCTACAAATGACATAGGAGTGACCTATTGCATATGAAGCATCATGATCTATGGAGATAGACCTAAGTTCTTCATAAGGATAAGCTAGAGTAGATGAGCAGTCGGATCTAGAGATACAAGACTCCTATAAGGGATTCAAGTTTCTGTATCAGGGTTTAGGACTGAGTGAAACTCAGAGTCCTAGTTCCATTAAGATCCTGGATGAAATGAGTTGAGTCCCGTATGCACTTGCATATGGATCAATCGCATAATGTACGAGACCTGATGTATCATATGTCTTGAGCATGATGATTTGACATTAGGCTAATCTTGGAAAAAGTCAAATGGATGGAAGTCACGAAGTATCTTAAATGTTTAAGATATTCTTGATCCATTATAGTATGGGAGAACTCAGTGTAAAGAAGCACACTGATACTAGCTTCCAAAACTACTAGAAACGGTTCTTGTACGAAGTCTGAATCCGGGTTCTTACCAAAAGAGACATCTCAGTTAATAGAGCTATATCGGATGAGGCAAGATAGCTGATCTAATCACTAAGTCAATGTCTCGGACTAAGCAAGTTCGATCATGCTAAGTCCATATGCATTAGATATGCAAATGAATTGACTTTGAGTGAAGTTAGATTAGTTTGATTTGTATTGGGAACTTAAGAAATGAAAAACTCTATCTGATGTGAAGATTATTATGTGGAGAACATAATATATGCATAAAGGCAGTCATTTCATTAGTTTATCATTGTGTTCCGATTTTGCATGTTTTATTGACTTCCTGGATAATTTAATTATTATTCAAACTGTCCACAGTCGGTCATACTTTTGGGAGTAAGTATTGATTCAAGACTGACATGAGAAATTGGTAAATTGTCTATAGAGATGGATATAGCATGGAGATGCACTAATTCTCATGTGTACTTAATAGGGATTAAGTATTGGAGTAACCTGAACTTAGAGATTACTTCATGGAATCTGTCACGAGTAATTCTAAGATGGTAATATCTTATATTCTTCAAGCGGAGATGCAGTGATTCTTTGTCCTGCAGTCTGTTGTGCCTTGGTTTTCTCCAACGTTGTCCGTAACTGGCAGCCATACAGGGAATGTCCAGGTATGACATGATGAGTAGGCGAGATCCGTGTAGTCAAAGTTTATTTGTTCCTTCTGCCCTAACAGGAGAAGCGATATACATGGCCCCTCGATGATTTGGTGCTGACAGCAAGTGTACGGCCGTACCGAGACTGAATTGATATAGAATCAATAGTGCAGTTTGTTGTGGTCATCACAAATCTCTATCCGGAAACATAATATTGAATGTCTGAGACGACATGATTCCATGTCAGACGTTCATAAGGATATCTTTTAGAACAAAGGAATATTTGATCATTTGCCTAAGGGCTGTTTCATTAGATGAACACGGCACTTGCTTTGGATGACATACACCTTACTAGGTTAGGGAATTTTAGACCATACAGTTGTTATAACAAGTGCAAGTGGGAGACTGTTGGTTATATGCCCATCGTTATAACAAGTTTGTAATATTACTATAAATAGTAGGGTCCTTTTGGGTTACACGCAAGAGACGATTTAGCTAAAAGAGATCGAAAATAAACTTGAGGGGTTAAGTTTATTAATATATCAAAGTAAAGGTATATTAATTAGAAACTTAATGGTTAAGTTTATTAATATACCAAAGTAAAGGTATATCAATTAGAAACTTAATAAGGATAAAGGACCAAAGTGAAATATCCACAAGGGAGGGGATAAGGATGAGGAGCACTTTAAATACAACCCTAGATCTGAGTTGTAGGGGCTGCCAAAACCCTAATTTTCGTCACCCTCCTCCCACCCCTCGGTATACAGCCGATTTCTTTCAAAACCCTAAGTATTACGTGCTAAAACTTCAAGCAAAGGTATATACTACATCAACGGGTGCTGTATCGTTGTCTTGGGTGCGATTACATTAGAGGAGTTCTACTTTGGGCTCTCGTCATCCTAACAAAATCAGATCTGAGATCGAAAAGGTATGTCTTGAACCCTCTTGATTTTACAGTTACAAAAGTGTGCATGATTCTGTGATCCTGGTTGAATATGATTTTGATTTCTGTTTCCGCTGCGTTGTTTTTATGCTATCGTATTCCAACACCCTGGTGGTAAAGATATCGGACACCCGAACATGTTAAGCCTATGTTTCCTTGTTTCGAAGGAGATGTCCATATCTCCAGTCTTACAATCCATAACAGCTCCAGCTGCAGCCAAAAAAGGACGTCCGAAGATTAACATGGGTGCGTCCTCCGAACTCTCGTATTCCATCACTAGGAAATCTACAGGATAAAAGAAATCGCCCACCTTGACGATCACGTTTGTCAACTTACCCCAAGAAACCTTCGTTGACTGATCCGTTAACTGTAACACCGTCTTTGCTGGTTCCAGTTCCTCATTCTTATACTTATCCTACAAATATCTCGGTAAAACATTGACACTTGCTCCTAAGTTGTGACAACCCATTTCTACTGTTTGTAAATACTGTGGTTTTTCATAAAATTTCATGAATACAAAAATACGGTTTATCAAAAACCGACAATTTACATGTTTAAAACTGTAGGTGTTACAAATCCATACCAAATCTAACCATAGTAAGCAAGATAGGATTAAACCTTATGTCCAAGATAGGAGCTATGTGGGCTCCACTCCAGCTAAACTTCATCCAATTATAGCATAACATTTAACCTGGAATACATTGCAAAACATAAAATACGTAAGACAATAATGTCTCGTGAGTTACATGAGTTTTAGACTCAAACATTTAACTTCTTTTTCCAACCTTTTTATAAAACATTTAACATATAGCATCTTTCAAAACTTTATAGTAATAACATACTATAACTCTTTACCTTTCAAAATCATATAAACATCTTTCAAAACTTTATAGTAATAACATACTATAACTCTTTACTTTTCAAAATCATTTCATAATATACTTTGCAAAAATAGCATCTTTCTTACTTTCTTTGACTGGTTTTATAAGCTTGCTGGATTTTTATACTTACGGCTTTAATCACCATAAGTGATACCCCAAGTCTCTATGGCTAGAAAGAACGGATCAATCCTCACCATAGTAGTGCTTAGGAAATCTACTTCGCGATGGGGCTTTTTCCCCAGTAGACCCCTTACCTAACCCGGGTAGGTTGGAACATAGTTCCCTTACTAACGCTGCTTGCTACAATTACCAGTCATACAAAATACTTTCTGCTTACTTTAACATTACTTACTTACATAGTGGCTAATTGCCAAACTTCACTATTTCTTGTCTTTATGGCTGAATGCCAAATTCATAACTTTTGTTTCACATAAACCATATGTTTAAAACATGTCTTTATAACATTTTCAGCTTAATGCCAAATCATACTTTCCAAACATCTTATGGCTATACGCCCGTTCGTACTTGAAAACATATACAGTTTGTAACCAAAACATACTTCTTAAACATCTTGTGGCTATATGCCTATCCGGACTTGAAAACATGTATAACTTGTATACAAAATATACCTTCACATAATTGGTACATAGACCAACATGCTTTCAGTTAATATAACTTGTAGTTCAAAACTTAGCTTCAAATATAGTATTATACTTTCACAACAAATTATAAACAATACTCTTGCATATAATTTCACATAAAGAGATTTTTATAAGAAATCTTGAAAAATACTTACTTGCCATGTACCCCAGAATGGGTAAAAATACTGCATGTACTCACCTCATGTATTGCTAGAAGATTGACTACACGTTCCTTGTATTTATACTCTTTTGGAACCAATAATCACTTTGCATGAACCTATATTTAACATATTATACATTAAAATTCATGCTAACTGACTCTATAACTCCTTAGAGTCCTTATTATACCAATATGGGTCATAACAAGTCTATAACTTTTAAATGACCAACTTTAGTTAAATCGTATTTTATACGTATTTTACTACAGTACCCTCGGAGGGTCGTATTTTGATTCCGACAATTTTCCATAAAGTTTTGGGCCATAATAGACCTATGTTTAAAATTTGGGGTCGAACGGACAAGACTAGCATCAAGTTCCAGAAATGAACCAAGCCTTAACAGGAGGCAGGAGAAGTTTGCTCAAATTTCCCCAGGCGCAGGATCGCGACCCGACGGGGGTGTAGGTCGCGTCTGGTCTGCAGCAACCAGAAGTTGCGATTTTTAAGCTATAAATCTCCATTTTTCTCATTTTAAGCACTTAATACACAACTTAATCCCTAGGGTTTGTTCCAAGACCAAAACCATTCATTTACTTCAGGTTTTTAACCATAAAAATCATAGATTTTAATCATTTTCCAAACATTCCTGTTTTTGCATTTTTGTTTCAAAAACCGAAATTCTCCAATATTAAGCACTTCTACTGATTTATTTCAACAATTTCCACATATGGAACTCATTAAAACCACTTAGAGTTAATTTGATCATGTAAATTTGAATTCTAAGGTTCTTGAACAAAATTCCAATTTTTCAACAATAGCAACATACTTTGATGATTTTAAGATATGTTCTTAATACACAACTTAATTGTTTTAGAATCATTCCATAACTAAAATTCCACCATTTAACCATGTTCTTAAACCATGAAATCATTGATTCCAAATTTTTCCAAAGATTTCCATTTTTAACATCTTCACCCAAAAATCTGAAATTTCTTAAACTTAACAACTAGGAATGATTTATTACTTCTGTTAAGACATATTAACCTCATTAAGAACCATTGAAACCAACTTGTTCTTACAAACCCGTTGGTTAGGGTTCTTGAGCTCAAATTCTCATTCCTTGATTTTTAACACTTTCAATGGTTAAACTAGGTTTAGATAGTGATTAAGACACAAGTTAAGGCTAGGAATCATAGGATAATCCTCCTCTAGCCATAAAAATCATAGATTTTATTCATTTTCCAAACATTCCTGTTTTTGCATTTTTGTTTCAAAAACCGAAATTGTCCAATATTAAGCACTTCTACTAATTTATTTCAACAATTTCCACATATGGAACTCATTAAAACCACTTAGAATTAATTTGATCATGTAAATTTGAATTCTAAGGTTCTTGAACAAAATTCCAATTTTTCAACAATAGCAACATACTTTGATGATTTTAAGATATGTTCTTAATACACAACTTAATTGTTTTAGAATCATTCCATAACTAAAATTCCACCATTTAACCATGTTCTTAAACCATGAAATCATTGATTCCAAATTTTTCCAAAGATTTCCATTTTTAACATCTTCACCCAAAAATCTGAAATTTCTTAAACTTAACAACTAGGAATGATTTATTACTTCTGTTAAGACATATTAACCTCATTAAGAACCATTGAAACCAACTTGTTCTTACAAACCCGTTGGTTAGGGTTCTTGAGCTCAAATTCTCATTCCTTGATTTTTAACACTTTCAATGGTTAAACTAGGTTTAGATAGTGATTAAGACACAAGTTAAGGCTAGGAATCATAGGATAATCCTCCTCTAGCCACTGAATTTTCGAAGCTACAGTAACCTACTCACGGGAAATGGGTTAAACAACCCTAAAAACAAATTTACTAACCTTAGAAGGCTTGGAATTCTTCAATTCCAAGTTAGTTTCTTTCAATCTTCCAAAATCCTCAAGACCCGATCACTCTCATGCTCTCACGATCTCTCTGGAGACTTCCATCTGCTGAACATTAAGGAGATATTTTCTCCTTTAAATACCTAGCAAATTTCCATTTTTGGTCCCTAAATTTCCATTTTTCCCAAAATGGCACAAAAAACTCATTTTTATAACATTATGGGTTTATTTTATTTCATTTTGGCCCCAACATTACATTTTCTTGACTTTTCAGTCATTTGCATGTCAAATGACCCTTTTACCCCTTTTTACCATTTTTCTCAAAATAGCATATAACATGCTTGAATTGTAAGAACTTCTACCTTTTATAACTTTATTCCACTTATAAACTTATTTTGCACTTTAAGACATTTTAACACTTAAAAATCTCATTCTTAAGTTAAATATTTCAAAATGACAAAAATACCCTTTTTGGTCATTTTTTGTACTTTTCTCTCACTTTTTACATTTTCAACATCCTTACTTCATTCTTATAACTTTATTATAGTTTATATATTTCATCCTTACGGAAAATATGATTATTTTCATTTTACCACAAGAACTGAAATTTACCAAAACTTCTCATACTTTCATTTTATACTTTTACCAATATTTTTGGGTTCTTACATAAGTCCAGCAAGGTATTCCTAATAATAACATCACATACCGTGATAGTGATCAACGGTGACCCAAGATCTCGTTCTTTCTTAGGCAATGTCTCCAACAGAGCCTCGGTTGCTTTGACAGTCAATCTCACCATATCTGGTATAGGCGTCTTGAATTTCTCATTCTTCTTACACATCTCCTGAAGGATCCTTGTATTCTCAAGCGAATTCTTCAGCTCGTCCCATAGGGGTTGGTTGATTGATGGCCCGGTCTGCATGGTAGGTGCCTCCTGCTTCTTTTTCACTTTCTTATCCTTCGTCTTTTGCTTAATACCAGCTACCACTGGTTGCTCATCTTTCTGGACTTCCTTG
This sequence comes from Cichorium intybus, assembly GCA_023525715.1. NCBI lineage: Eukaryota > Viridiplantae > Streptophyta > Magnoliopsida > Asterales > Asteraceae > Cichorium > Cichorium intybus. The sequence continues at coordinate 2,115,536 of JAKNSD010000024.1, forward strand.
TCCTCCTTGATTTGATTATCCTTCTTACCCTTATCCTTACCTTCTTCAGTCTCGAATTCATCTTACTTCCCTACCAAATCCTCTTCCGTGACTTTTCTCCATTAAGCTTCAACAGCGTTCACATGCTCTTTTACAGCCCTTTGTGTATGATTTGGGTTTATTTATGTGCTACTTGGTAATTTTACACTGTCTCTTTTCCTTTGGTCCTCAACTATCTGAGCTATTTGCCTTTCCATATTAGCAATGGCTTTGGCATTCGCTTGGGTTTGCTATTGACTAGCATTAAACAAATCATACATCTTAGCAATCATGTTCTTCTGGTTTTTCGGGGTATTGTTGCTAGCATTGGTCGGCCTCCTATTGCTGTTGTTACTCCCACTCGGACCACTGTTATTTCCAGGCTAAAATTGTGTAGGTTGATTGGACGGCTTCCCTTGGTAATTGTTCTGCCTGTTGTTGTAGGACTGGTTGTTAAATATTTTGAGTTCCTTGGTTGTAAGGCCTGTAAGGTCGTCCATTATTATATTGTCCTTGACCTTGACCAAAAAATTCATTTACGTCCTGGGTCCTTTGTCCTTGTTGATTGCCCTACTGATTCTGTGGACCTCCTTGCAGGGTAGACATCAATCTATCAAATTTCATATTTAACTCTCTGATCTCCTTCTTCACGTCTTTCTTCCAATCCGCATCTGCCCCTAATGCTGCGGCTGTACTAACAGGCTTCCTGGCAGAGAATTTGCTTTCGATCCATTGCTGAGTTGTTCCAAAAATCGCGAGGCATCGACTTGGTCCTGCATCATAATGGTCCTGCTGGATGATGCATGAATCATGGATTGGTTCGTCAGATCCACCCTGTCGAAAAATATCTTTACCAGCTGCCATCGTGGCACATCATGATGTGGGAAAGACCTTAAAAGCTCATTCGATCTGTCAAACGCATCATGGAAGGCTTCCCCCGGCTTCTGTTGGAAGTCTTGAATTGCTCGCCTGATCTCTGTGGTTTTACTAGCCAGATAGAACTCTTGCAGAAACGTGGCTTTTAGTTGCTCCCACGTGGTAATACTATTAGGTTGGATAGAAGTAAACCATTTGTCCGCATTTAGCCCCTGATTATAACATACTTTTGCACACAAGCACTAACACAAAAATGTGAGAAATACCAGTATACTATGATATAAATTTACCAAGAATAGGGTCTAACGACGACTAAATACTTGATATTACTAGGCGTTGTCAAAATTCATCAAAGATTAGGAAGAGTGTTTTGAGTCAAACTTTAATCTATAACACCTTTCTTAATATCAATGAAAAATACAAGTTACATTATATCTTTTAATTATTGTCTTTTAATTTCTGCACTTATTCTTCACCATTTATTTAATATTCTGCAACTTTACATTTCAAGTCGTTTATATTTTCTGTAGCATTACTTTATATCTTAGCACTTAATTTTTATACGAGATTTCAAAACAAGGAAATTTAGTTATTTTGTCTCTAAAATATCAAGTAAAGGAACTCCTGATTTCAGGCATTTTGTCCATTGTTTATTCTTCTTTATAGCAACATAAACTCCTACTTGATTCATATATTTAGCCATTCATACGTAAACACATATGCATACACAAAAGATCCTTTATTTTCCAACATAAGGTCTCCCATAATTGGGTCCATTCTGTTACACTTTGACTTGGTGCAATTGTCTTGGTTCCAATTTTCTTTCTCTTTACTCTTCTTTTTTGTTTTGTTGTTGTATTCCTATATTTTATATGGGCTAGTTTCTGGCTGGTCAGGTTCGTTTTTTATATATATCCGCCGTTAAAAAAACTAGATTATGCTTTAATCCATGATTAACAAATAACTGTGATATAATTATACGTGTTCCAAATATATTTATTCTTATTGGCTTGTATGATATAATCATATGAATTAATTCCGTTAATTTTATCATTTATATGTGTCATGTGTAGATATTATATATGTCTATAGTTGAGGGGTCATGTATGTAATTTATATATACTCTGTATTATATATACTGATGATTGATAATGCAAACCCTTAGAGGGTATTATTCCACATATCAACATGGTATCAAGCACGTACGGCACTTGATCGGCCAACCCTATTTTTTGTTTTTTTTTCTTTTTCCCGGTTCTTCTCCATGTGCGTCTGTTCCAGCCGAAGACCAATCTTTACCGCTTCATCTTGTCGAATTACAGCTGCTGTTATCAATCTACTCCACACTTTTATCTTTTGGATCGTTTTCCTGCTTCACTCTTGTTGATCGCTGTCTCCTTCTTGCCGACATTGAGGGTTTGGTGTAGTTGATCTACTACAATCCCTCTACCCACAGTTAGTTTTCTGATTGTTTATACGTGTTCTTTATTTCCATCTTTTTTTTTTATTTCTGGATTCATCATGTCCTCTCCCATAACCCCATCGACCTAAGCCCCAACCGCTGAACAACTTGTCTATGCGGTGACAAATGTATACAACCAGTTCAGTTTCAAATTGACCTCTGATGGCTCAAAATTTAAATTATGGTGTCGTATTTTTAAGGATATTTGTCAAGGTGCTAAAGTTCTAGGCCACATTAATAGTCATTCTCAACCCAAAGGAGATTATGCTTAAGATTGGCATTCTATCGACTCCGGTGTCAAATCTTGGTTTTACTCAACCTCTGATCCTACTGTCTTGCAAATTATTACTACTGACACTTGCACTGCAAAGGATTTATGGGATAACTTGCATGAGTTTTTCGTAAATAACAATATGCCCCGGATGTTACAACTACAAGAATAGTTTCATAATACAAAAAAGGTGCCTCCTCAATTCAAGAATATTGCCATAACCTTAAACACCTAGTCGATGCCTTACATGATGTGGACTCTAAATTTTCTGAAGTGAAACTTGTGATGCAAATTCTTCGTGGCCTGACGTCCTCCTATCAAAGTATCATTGATGTTGTCACTAATACAAAATCCTTTCATTCGTTTTTGGAAGCCAAAAATATGCTTTTGCTTCATGAAAATCGTGAAGATCATAACGATATCGTGCAAGACCCGACCCACTCTACCACTATGGCCCTTTATTCTACTTCTCAATAATCCAAAAAGTCCAAAAATAAATGGAAAAAAAACCGTACCAATAATCGGGCTACTTCCAAAGGGGGGGGGGGTAATTCTAGTATTTCTACACTTCATTTGTAAGGTCAAAACTTCTCTAACTAGTCTATCATTGTGCTCACGAAATTTATTTATTTTATCTTCACATGACTGAGAACATGAGGTTTTACTTACCTCCTTGGTACTAGAAGTAGTGATTGGACTGTTGTAAGAGCTCATTATTAACCAAAGGAGTTGACTGAAAACCTAGAAAATCAACAAAGACCGTCGACCGAGAACTCCAGAAGTCAATATTGTTGACCGAAAACTCCTTGACCGAGAACAAGTTGATTTCGGCCAAAAACTAGTCTAGCCGCCGAAAACTCCGTAAACCTAGCTGAGAACTTAGATATGCCGCCGAAAACACAAAAAGCCCTGACCGAGAACCCAGATGTGCCGCCGAAAACCCAAAAACCCCGACCGAAAACCCCTTGATGGCCACCGAAAATGATTAAACCCTAGCCAAAAACTTTTAACACTCTCCAAAGACGTTGAAACCCTAACCGAAATCTATTCCTTGCCGCCGAAATCACCGAAACCATAAACCCTAACCGAAATCTATTCCTTGCCGCCGAAATCACCGAAACCATAACTGAAATCACCTTTTTTGCTGCCGAAATCGTCCAAAATAAGGCCAAAAACACGTTTTTGTTAAGGTTTTCGAAATTCAAGGATCAAAAACAGTCGATTTTGCCTAAGAACACGAAGAACCCAAACAAGGATTTCGTCCAACACAGTCCAAAAACACCAAAAACACCAAAAACTTCAAGATTTAATCAATTGTATCGAAATTTCTTGATACCAAACAGCCAAAAAATCGATTTTCGAGGCTCTGATACCACTTGTAAGTCCCGAAAATCCTAGATCTAACAAGGTATCAACCAATAACTCGAATGGTGCGGAATCCAAATCGAGTATGAGCAACACGAAACAATTAATGATACGATTCAAGAACGAGTTTCAATCTTCAATGCACATTATTTGATTGCCAATAGTCTAGTACATAAGATTCCTTGATGATCGATTGCTCTCTAGCTCTTCTCTAATCGCGCACACACTCACAATCAACCAACAACATACAAATGAAAAGGAAATTACAATATATACTTAACCTAATACACAGCCCATCGACACTAAGCCCAACCGAGAACCAGTGGCCCAGCCCACCGAAATCCCCATTGATTTCGGTCATGTCCACCTAGAACCAAGTAGTTTTCGGTCCTTGACCGAAAAAGACATACAGCCCATTTAAACTTGAAATAAAACATTTTAATGCAAATCATAAACCATAAAATTATGTCTCAACACTTAGAAGTTGCAACCAAAAAAACTTCCATTTTGGTCTGTAAGCCTATTTGTAGTGTAGGGGATATGTTAACATTGTTGGACATAATCTCCTTGGATACATAGATCTTCCTCCTATTGGTTACTCTTTGATTTGTATGCATGTTTCCATGTATCCAACATGTGTATACCCATTGGTAAATATGCCTTTAAATTCTCTGTTATTATGCATTTCATTTAAGGTTTTTGTGGCATGCTTATATGGAGTGAGTTTTAGTTCCCACCTCGTATAGCAGAAATGTATGTTCTTGATGTCTATTATATGTTGATCCTACCATGGCCCATAAACTTCGCACTTAGCTTCCCTATTCCACATAGCATGGACCATCACTGAAATAAGTCGAAATGTTTTCTAACAAATATTATCAGTTTATTTCAGGTTGCGTAAATTCGAGATCAACCAAACCTGAGGAAGTAATGCTACGAACCAAAGAGCAAATTACAAAAGTGTCACACTGCTACAGCAATCACGACCCGACGGACACCATGGTCGCGACGTGAAGAAGAGCAAAGACAGAAGTCCAGATCGCCACAGCGATCGCGACGCGACGGCAATGGTGGTCGCGACGCGAAGACCCAAACGCGACACCACCTACTTCTTGCTCGCGAGACTACCAACACAACGCACTAACCAGTGGCCGACCAAAAGCAACACGACACATGCACCTTCGCGACTCGACGGCATGCCTGGTCGCGACGCGATGCCTGTTCTTCAGCAACTATAAATTGAAGCTCACCTTTTGCCATTCCAAAACACACAAAAATCAACCAAGCACCATATACTCATATACTCTCCAAGAAACCCACGACCAAACACCTCAAGACACTCAAATTTCCAAACTTGTCAACAAGAACCAAACCACACAACCGCAAGAAACAAGACATCCTCCCGACACCAAAACTTCAAACCTCTAAACAACCTCTACCCGACACCAAAACTTCAAACCTCTAAACAACCTCTACCCGACACCAAACCTCTACCCGACACCAAAAATCACCAAAACCTCATCCTACCGCAAAGAACAAGAAATCGACACATCAAGAAAACGCCACATTCTTCCGTCATCGATAAGTTCTTTTGAAATTATAATTCCAATAATTTATCTGTGTCGTTATTGATTTATTTAAACTGTTATAAATCAACTGTACCAAATATCCAATACATCCAAATTGAACCGTGACAACCAAACATATGTGGACTGTATTTAACCGAGACATCTAACTTCTAATTTCTAACCTTTATATTTATTGTAAAAACACTTTATCGTTGATAATGGCGTTTATTACATCTAACATCTAACTTCTAACCTTTTTATTTATTGTAAAAACACGTTATCGTTGATAATGGCGTTTATTACATCTAACCTCTAACTTCTAACTTTTACTTTATTTACCGCTTTCTGTCTATTTATTTATAGCTTTCAGCAACTTAACTTTATTCCGCAACTCTTATTTATTCCGCATATTATAGCTAAAATACATATCTGTCACACAGAAATTGGCTTAAAAACCTTATTTGTGGAGATCAGTTATAGTATTTTCAACAATTGGTATCAGAGCTCATGTGATTTAATCTGAAATTTTTGTCGAAAACTTTTGTGTAGCGTTTTTATAAACCACCAATAAGTTATTCTTTAAAAATTTCATCTTAATATCACTTGTTCATCAAAAAAAAAAAAAAAAAAAAAAAAAAAAACATTTAGAAATTACTTGTGTGATTTACTTTGAAATTTTTGTCGAAACCTTTTGTGTAGTGTTTTTATAAACCACCAATAAGTTTTTCTTTAAAAAATTTCATTTTAACATCACATTTTCGTTAACAAAAAAAAAAACAAAAATGTCTTCCGCAAACTACTCAAACATAAATTCTGTATCTATTGCTAACAGTATAGGTTCAGGTACTCGAGCACCCATTCTTATTCCCGAAGAATATAAATCATGGGTAGGTCGTATGAATCTTCATCTCAACTCTATAAGTGAAGATGTGTGGAAATGTGTAGATGGATCTCTACCAGATAACATGACCTCTCTTACGAGTAACTTGGATATACTGAATGAAAGGAAGAAACTTGAACTTCAAGCCAAAAAGGAGCTTGTGTCTGGAATACCTCACAGTATTCTAAGCTAAATGAATGATATAATCCTTTTAACTGTAAACCAAATTTGGCAAACTTTGAAAAATCGTTTTGAAGGAAATGAGAGAATCATTGGAAACAAGAAAACATCTGTTTTAAACGAATTTGACAACTTCAAAATGTTTTCACATGAGACCATCCATGATGCTCATGACAGGTTCAATCTCATTACCATCAAAATGAATAATTTAGGCATAAAAAAGTCACAGCATGAGATAAACCTCAAATTTTTAAACAACCTTTATGAAAGCTGGAAAATGGTCAAACTCATCATCCTGGGAAATCCGGCAATTCACACTGAATCTTTGTACAATCTGTACGGAGAATTACAATCGTATGAATCCTCGATTGACCCACCAACGTCTACTTCTTTTGGAGGACCACTTGCTCTTTTGACAACATCCTCTCAAAACCAAACACATTTTCTTGATCAAAGTCAAACTGATTTAAATCAAAACCAAGCTTTTTTAAGTAATTCTTGTGACTTGTCTGATCCAAATAATGAAGCTGATTACCAACAATTGTGCGCTTTGGTAGCAAACACTAATCTCGAAAGATTTTTGCCACATCATAGACCAAATTTTCAACAAAGATCCACTTTTGGACAAAACTTTCAGAATCGTGGATTTCAAAATAATCACAACTCTTATAATCAAAACAATGGTTTTCAAAATAACCAAAATTCTGGATTTCAGCAAAATCATTCAAAACCATCTCAACAGAAACAAACTCAAACATCTGAAAGACCACCCGTTAAGAGCCAAAAGACTGACAATAACGACGATGATGATGACGTAATCATTTGTCACAAATGCAAAGGACTAAATCATTATGCCCGAGATTGTCGAGCCAAAGTCAAGGTCAAAGACTCAGCTTACTATGCTCAAAAAGCCGAAGAGCTGAAGAAACAAGAAAAGAAAGCAAAGCAAAAAGCTTTGATGGCATTCTACGAACCTAGCGTGGAACACTGGCCAATTTCTGATGATGAAACAGATACTGGTCAAACTTCTGCTTCATGGCTGACAATGAACCAACCACAAGAGCTCCATATGTCATCGATCAGGTATGGTCTATGATCTCAGATCTCGGTCTTTCAAGAACACCATTTGAGTCCCACATGACTAAGATTGAGAACAGTCTAAAAGCTGATCTCAGACTGTATCATGACACAATAGTCAAATCTGATATTTACAAATCTGAATTACAAACCTTGCAACTCAGATTTGGAGAATCCACAAGGACTAGAGACAAACTTGAAAGAGACATTGAATGAAAATCTGAAGAAAATAATCACGTCCTAGAACAATTAAATGAAGCTCTAAAACAAAAAAGGGACTTAGAAATAAAAATTCAATCTGTTATTTCATCTGAAATAAAAGATACCTTGGAAAAGGAAGTCCTTCAGTTAAAACAAAAAATTCAAGATTTAACTGACAAAAACACTAGTTTAAATCTAAAACTAGATGATTCTTCAAAGCAAATCAAATTTCTTGAATCCGAAAATCAAAGATTTCAAGGAAAACTGGATTCTATCAATATTGCCAGAAAATTGAGTGATGATGTTTTCACTAAAGCAAACAACTTAGGAACTGGCAAAATTGATACGAATTATAAACCAGGAATTGGAAGAGAATCTTTTGAAAATGAAGAGACTGAAAAGAAAAATGGGACAATTAGTGAAAACTCTAAATCGCCTCAACCAGATTTTTTCTCATCTGCTAATGAGGACGATTCAGATGATGAAACAGTTATCAACTGCAGCCCAGATGATACTTTTTTCAACAAGTCATACAAAAGAGTTGTAAAATCTGAATCAGACTCTGCTAGTTCAGTAACTCATCAATTGAGATCTACTAAACTAACAAAGAATGATGGCACAATCAAACTTGAAAATTTCTTAAATGGAGAAAATTCTGATCATCAAAATGGTAGTACTTCTGTTCCAACTGTCTTTCCCTCTTTAAATTCAACCTTTATTGGAAAGAACAGTCTGGGACAAAAGTATTCAAAGAAACAACAGACAAATAAACAACCCATTCAAGCTATCTTTAAACCAAAAGAACAAAGCAAACCCAAAATTTTCAAAGAAACCCAAGAGAAACCTTTGAAACCAGTCTCTGTGCCACAAAAACAAACCTTTAATCCAAAACAAAAACTGTTTCAAAAACCAATTCAAAGTCACTTTCAAAAGATAAACTTCAATCTCTCAAGGAACTTTCAGAAACCATCATTTCACCAAATTCCATTCCATCATCAAAGTGTTTTCCAAAACCATTCAGATCCCAGATACAAAGAAAGGTTATCAAACAGATCTTCACATATAGGATACTTTTCACAAAACCAGAAATCATTTCAAATGACAGGTTTTCAAAAACAAATCTCACTTTGGGAAAATCTAATAAATCAAATTAAACCTCAACCATTCCGTCCAATCAACAAATATTACAATGATTCCAAATTATTAAAAACCATTAACAAATCAGGACCCACCATGGTTTGGGTACCTAAAATTTCTGTCTAATTGCAGGCACTTTGTGCTGGAGAGCCCAAGGATGGCACATGGTATATCGATAGTGGCTGCTCCAAGCATATGACAGGAAACCAAAGCTTTCTACGAGACTTCAAACCCACAGAATCCAAACAAGATGTGACTTTTGGAAATAACATGACTGCAAGAATCAAAGGTTATGGAAACATAACAAATGGTCACTTCACCATCAAGAAAGTAGCCTACGTTGACGGACTGAAACACAACCTAATCAGCGTATCACACCTTTGTGACAACAATCATGAAGTTCTTTTCACCAAACAACGAAGCATAATCACGGATGCCAAGACCAAAGCCATTCTAGTTAATTTTGATCGTCTAGGCAACATGTATCCACTAGATATGGACCTTATCTATGGAAAACCAGACATCTGTCTCTTGTCCAAAGCTTCTACTGATATTAGTTGGTTGTGGCATCGTCTTCTTTCCCATCTCAACTTCGGCTACATCAACAAGTTGATTGCAAATGATCTTGTTCGCGGATTGCCACTTCTGAAACTTAATAATGAAACTCTTTGTGCAGCTTGTGAAGGAGGAAAACTGTCTAAATCCTCTCATAAAAGCATTCCTGAATCTAGTGTATCCGAACCACTAGAATTACTGCACATTGATCTTTGCGGCCCTGCAAAACCCCAAAGCATAAAAGGGAAGAAATACATCCTTGTTATTATTGATGATTACTCACGCTTTACTTGGGTTTTCTTTTTAAGGCTAAAGTTAGAAGCACCTGAAGAAATAATCAACTTCATCAAACAGATTGAATTAAAGCTCAAACGACCAGTTCGAAGAATCAGAAGTGAAAATGGTTTAGAGTTCAAAAACATAACTCTAGACTCATTTCTCAAAAACAAAGGCATCGAACACAACTTCTCAACCCCTTACACTCCTCAACAAAACGGCGTTGTTGAAAGAAAGAACCGAACTCTGTGCGAAGCTGCAAGATCAATGCTCATCTTTGCTGATCTACCACAATACTTCTGGGCAGAAGCTATAGCCACAGCTTGCTACACTCAAAATCGTTCTTTAATCCATAAACAACTTCATAAAACACCATATGAAGTCATTAACAACCGAAAACCAAACATCAAATTCTTTCGTATTTTTGGTTGTCGATGCTTCATAAAGAATAACAAAGATCACCTTTCAAAATTTGAATCAAGATCAGACGAAGGAATTTTCCTTGGTTACTCCTTTACCTCAGCTGCTTATCGAGTACTGAATAAACGTACTAGAGTAATTGAAGAAAGTACCGATATTCATTTCGATGAATTTTATGTCAGGAAATTGGATCGTAAACATTTTGGTTCTAAAATGATCGATAATATTTTTCAAAATCCAATTCAACAAATGCCTTCTACGGACATAGAAATTGATCTTGATTTACTTTTTGAACAACCCAAAACCGCTTATAGTTCTGAATTTCTAACATCTACTACTATTCCTACAGGAAACTCCGATGCAGAAACTTCACAATCAAACAAAGAAAATGCAGATCAAGTTGAGGGGGAATTACCAACACTAAATCCCTCTTTGAACACTCCCAATCCACCTGTCCAAAATGATCCCAGTGCATCATCTATGGGGGAACCTTCATTACCCCATTCTCACCCTATAATCCAAAAAGACATATCTGACAACAACCAAAATCTATTCCCAACAGAATCACCTAACCAAGAAGAACAATGGGACATAGAAACACCAATCGAAATACCTGAAAAAACTTGCCTAAACAAATGGACCAAGAATCATCCTATAGAACAAATCATAGGAGATCCCAATTCTGGTATTCAAACAAGAGCCGCTACCTCAAATGAATGTTTATACAGAGCATTCTTATCCATGACTGAACCCAAAACCATCCATTCAGCTCTCAAAGATCCAGACTGGGTCAAAGCCATGCAAGAAGAACTAGCTGAATTCGAAAGAAACCAAGTATGGGATCTTGTTCCTACTCCTCCCGATGTTACTGTAGTAGGTTCAAGATGGGTTTTCAGAAACAAAACTGATGATCAAGGCATAGTTTGTCGAAACAAAGCAAGACTTGTCGTCAAGGGCTATTCTCAACAAGAAGGAATCGATTACGATGAAACTTATGCTCCAGTTGCAAGACTCGAAGCCATTCGTATCTTTCTAGCATATGCAGCACACAAGAACTTCAAAGTTTACCAAATGGATGTAAAATGTGCATTTTTACATGGAGAGATTGATCGTGATGTGTATATTCAACAACCTCCAGGTTTTGAAGATCCACAGTTCCCAAATCACAGTTTTAAGTTACAAAAAGCAGTTTATGGCTTAAAACAAGCACCTCGAGCCTGGTATTCAACTTTGTCAACATTTCTAGAAGAATCAGGATTCAAAAGAGGTTCAATTGATCAAACTCTCTTTCGTAAAATTTTTAATAAACATCTGTTAATCGTTCAAATATATGTCGATGACATTATTTTCGGTTCTACTGATGAATCCTTGAGTATCAAGTTTGCAGATTTAATGAAGAGCAAATTTGAGATGAGCATGATAGGAGAAATGACTACTTTTCTTGGACTTCAAGTCAAACAATCATCAGATGGAATTTTCATCAATTAAGAAAATTATGTCAAAAATCTTCTAACTCGTTTTTCTCTTGACAAATCAAATACAGCAAAAACCCCAATGGCCCTTGGTTACAAATTAGATGCAGATTTAAATGGCAAGCCTGTTGATCAAAAGAAATATCGAGGAATGATAGGATCACTCCTATACCTTACAGCCAGCAGACCCGACATCATGTTTTCTACATGTGTCTGTGCCAGATACCAACCCAATCCTATGGAATCTCATGCCATAGCTGTGAAAAGAATTTTCAAATATCTTAAAGGAACTCCATCTCTTGGCCTTTGGTATCCAGCTAACTCTGATTTTCAGCTTAACGCCTTCACCGACTCCGACTATGGAGGATGCAGACTAGACAGAAAAAGCACATCTGGTTCTTGCCAATTTCTAGGAGGCAGACTGGTAAGTTGGACTTCAAAGAAACAATCATGTGTGTCCACTTCAACCGCAGAAGCTGAATATGTAGCTGCCGCAAGCTGTTGTTCACAAGTCATGTGGATGCAAACCCAATTACGTGACTATGGCTACAAAGTATCACAAATTCCCATATTTTGTGACTCAACCAGCGCAATTGCCATTTCTCACAATCCCGTGCACCATTCCATGACAAAGCACATCGACATTCGATATCATTTCCTCAAAGACAACATACAAAAAGGTCATATCGAATTGCACTTCATAAACACCGAAGATCAAATTGCCGATGTCTTTACTAAGGCTCTAGACGAAACCAAGTTTCAATACTTCCTAGGCCGTCTAGGAATGTTGAATCCAGATAACACCCATCCCTAATCTCTTACTTTTTGTTTGTACAAAAGAGTGTTTACTTTCATTCAAAAAGAAAATCCAAAAACATTCAAATAACAATAATTTTACCAAAAACATTCAAATAACCAAAATCTTCAAAAACATCCACATAATCAAAAATCTCAAAAAAAAAATTTGGGATAAAGTTTTATCTTTTTAAATCTTTACAAAACCATGTGATTAACATCTTCTTGACTAAATTTTCAGATACTTATGCTCGATGAATGTTCTCAGTAATATTGATTCTTAAATTAAAGTGAAGGTTCAAATCTCAAAATTTTCGTTATGAACATTCTCCTATTCCCTTTGAATTTATTTCAATTATAACGATTTTATCTATTAAGGGACATAAGATCAGGAGATTCAGATGAAAACCAAACCCATGTGAGAAATTGTGCCTCGTCTTTAACTGCTAAGTGGAATTCATTTCTGTGAGCAAAGGTGTTTTCATGATGACTTATAGGATTTATACTCTTATACCGTGATGCTAGTCTCATTTTTGCTTAGATATCAAAATGACCAAGGACGATACAATCATTTCCTTATATATTAGACAAACTGTCTTTTATATCAGCTATCCCTATCCTCAATCAAGCCACATCAAGAAAAGCTTCATCATCTGGCATAACGAATCTGACAAAAGAAGAAACGACAAAGTCATATCCAACAAATGTTGTAAACAAATCACAATTGGTAACCACATCAGATATCTTTTACACAATGTGTATTCACACAAATCAAGAAAAGATAAAGACAAAGGTGAACACATCACCAAAGAAAAAGAAGATTTACAACAACAATCCATCAAGACAGACATCTCTCAAACAACGAATTCTCAAAAGCTTTATCAAATATAGCTGTCAAAACCAAAGATTTACCGGGATACTATAGCCTTCATAATTGAATATTTATAGTTGCAAACTGCACTATGAAAATTTCTAAACCCCTCTACATGTATTTACCGACGAAGAGAGAGTGAACATCAATGGCATGAATGAAGAAACCCTCTGAGTAATGCCGAAACCAGTCTTATGTGATTGATTATCTAATATGAAGACCAAGTGACTAAAGTATATAGGTATAAATCCACATTAAGCATAAGTCAACACCTTCAAACTGAGAGATATCACTCATCCTTAGTGATTATACACCAGTTCTGCACCCAGAACAAACAAACACCTCAGTCAAGTGTGAGCTATACCTATGAGAATTCATCTGAATCGACCTATTAAGATCACTTGTCGTCTTTATAAATGCTATAAAATCTTAAGGAATATTATGAAAATACATATACAAAAACCTTTTGATAATCGAACTCGAGACTTTGATTCAGAAACAAATATTCTTGACAAACATTTTTCAAAACATAAGTAAAATCTAGTCACACTCTTTCAAAACAAGTGATATGGTTTTATAAATGTCTTATCCAAATTTCAAGAATTTCAATCAAACATTTTTTCTCCTCATTTCATTAATGATCACATAGGGGGAAATTGTTGAATAATGTTTTTATGTTTTTATGTGACCATCACTGAAATAAGTCGAAATGTTTTCTAACAAATATTATCAGTTTATTTCAGGTTGTGTAAATTCGAGATCAACCAAACCTGAGGAAGTAATGCTACGAACCAAAGAGAAAAGTACAAAAGTGTCACACTGCTACAGCAATCACGACCCGACGGACACCATGGTCGCGACGTGAAGAAGAGCAAAGACAGAAGTCCAGATCGCCACAGCGATCGCGACGCGACGCGAAGACCCAAACGCGACACCACCTACTTCTTGCTCGCAAGACTGCCAACACAACGCACTAACCAGTGGCCGACCAAAAGCAACACGACACACGCACCTTCGCGACGCGACGGCATGCCTGGTCGCGACGCGATGCCTGTTCTTCAGCAACTATAAATTGAAGCTCACCTCGTGCCATTCCAAAACACACAAAAATCAACCAAGCACCATATACTAATATACTCTCCAAGAAACCCACGACCAAACACCTCAAGACACTCAAATTTCCAAACTTGTCAACAAGAACCAAACCACACAACCGCAAGAAACAAGACATCCTCCCGACACCAAAACTTCAAACCTCTAAACAACCTCTACCCGACACCAAAACTTCAAACCTCTAAACAACCTCTACCCGACACCAAACTTCAAACCTCCAAACAACCTCTACCCGACACCAAAAATCACCAAAACCTCATCCTACCGCAAAGAACAAGAAATCAACACATCAAGAAAACGCCACATTCTTCCGTCATCGATAAGTTCTTTTAAAATTATAATTCCAATAATTTATCTGTGTCGTTATTGATTTATTTAAACTGTTATAAATCAACTGTACCAAATATCCAATACATCCGAATTGAACCGTGACAACCAAACATATGTGGACTTTATTTAACCGAGACATCTAACTTCTAATTTCTAACCTTTTTATTTATTGTAAAAACACTTTATCATTGATAATGGCGTTTATTACATCTAACATCTAACTTCTAACTTCTAACCTTTTTATTTATTGTAAAAACACGTTATCGTTGATAATGGCGTTTATTACATCTAACCTCTAACTTCTAACTTTTACTTTATTTACCGCTTTCTGTTTATTTATTTATAGCTTTCAGCAACTTAACTTTATTCCGCAACTCTTATTTATTCCGCATATTATAGCTAAAATACATATCTGTCACACAGTAATTGGCTTAAAAACCTTATTTGTGGAGATCAGTTATAGTATTTTCAACAATTTTATTAAGAGACACATCATATATTACTCTATTTGTAACATGTTAATAAAAAATGTTTACACTTGTATTCTAAAGAATCACTATAAATTTTGAAATACATGTGAAGTGACTTTCTTCTCCTATGATGTAAAGGAATCTTCTTAAGCCAATCACATGCTTCTCTGTCATAGTAGTCAAACCTCCTCATTAAATTTTCAAATTCATGTACAATGGTTGTTATGTCAATAACAACCAAAAAATATGTACAATTTTTTAACTAAAAGTATTAAAAAAATGACTAGCAAAAATATGAAAATCGGACAAATTCATGTACAATGGTTGTCATCAGCATTTTGAACTACCCTTCTAGTATTCACTAGATCGCCAAGAAAGGATCGAAATCCTTAAAGTCCTAAACAAGCTCCACTTGTATAATGTTAAGATGGTGAATTTGGTGTTCATCGTCTGCCTCAACATCACCCTTAGTTACATCTATTAAAGTAACATCATTTGCAGGGGGTATTCTTTTAAACCAACTATTGCATCTCATACATCCGTTATTTGATGATCATCATTAACATATGATTGCAGAATTGTTTCGTCATCATCTAATATTTCCAAGGAAAGTATCTTACATCAAGAACTCTTGTCCTTAGTTAACTTTTGCATCCCCCCTCCCTCTTTAAATTTTTGGTGACCTTAATTTAGTCATGTTATCACATAAAATCAAAGCTACATAAGAACCTGATATGTTTTCTTCCCTAGAACAAGAAAGCATGGCACCGGAAGCATATAAAAATTCTAAGGCAAGCAACAATTACTAATACCTACAACGAAGCTACTTAATGACAATTTACAACTACAAGAAGGTTTATGAATACCAACCTTTAGCAAAACCGATTTACTTGAAGAACCCTTGTGTAGAACAATTCCCAAGCTAAGGAAGGTTGCACCCAAAAGAGAGTACATCTAATGGTTCACACCCAATTACTCCAAACAATTAGGTTAATTATGTATTTAAGAAAGCTCTCTATAAAACCCTAGAAAGGGATTATAGATTCTACCTTTTAAACCAACTATTGCATCTCACGCATCCGTTATTTGATGATCATCATTAACATATGATTGCGGAATTGTGTCCTTATCATCTAATATTTCCAAGGAAAGTATCTTACATCAAGAACTCTTGCCCTTAGTTGACTTTTGCATCCCCCCTCCCTCTTTAAATTTTTGGTGACCTTAATTTAGTCATGTTATCACATAGAATCAAAGCTATATAAGAACCTGATAGGTTTTCTACCCTAGAACAAGAAAGCATGGCAGCGGAAGCATACAAAAATTCTAAGGCAAGAAACAATTTCTAATACCTACAACGAAGCTACTTAATGACAATTTACAACTACAAGAAGGTTTATGAAGGGATTTCTAGCAAACAATGAGCAAATAATTCTTATGGTTCACATGCAACCCTAATAAGATCTATGTTTTCTTCTATGAAGATTATAAACTAAACCCTAAGGCCAACAATTTAAATCTAAAGTATAAACAGAAGGACCAACCTTTGATTCTTGATCCAGAAGCTAGCAGCACAAGTGTCCTGCCTCAAATGGAGTCACACCCAAGCAATGGAGGAGAGAAGACAGCAGAGTATCCACACAAAGAGAGAGAGAGAGAATTGGCGTAGAAAAGGGGAGCCAGGAGGTTCCTTTTATAGCCTCCTAGGGTTACAGCTGAAACCCTAGAGGAGCCTCCTTAATGGGCAAGCCTCTTGACCATTTTGGACCAAGGCTTCTAAACCCTAATTAGGGTTTTCGCCAACTATGGAGTAGCCTCCATATTTGGCGCCAACTTGGCCCCTGGCTACTGTCTTGCCAATTATTCAACTATTGAATAAATACAAACCAGTCCCTGCACTTTTAATTAATTAAATTAATCTCCAAATTAAATCCAATTAATTCTAGATTAATTTCTAATTAATTATTATAGTTTTTAATTAATATATTAACACTTAAATATATTAATAAACTATTTATTTAAACAATTAATAAATCAAGCTTTCTCTCTACTAACTTCTACATCAATCCTCTTGCTATGAGGGCAAGTCAAATGGACTTTGCTTCTATTAATAAGATAAATACAAAAATAAAGTCATGGCTTAGACACCTAATCCAACAGTTTCCAACTTGGATAAGTCTATGACTTTAATGTATCTTCTGATTAATAAACAACTTGCAGCCTTCTAGAAACTGCTGCCGAACTCTAACCCAGTCAGTTCTGTCCATAGATAAGTGATTATATGATCCTTCGTCCAACAAGATATTTTCAGACACGAGACATGGATTGAGATCAATCTGTCCGATACTCTGTTTCTCGATCTCCGATTCTACTTATGACTTTAAGACTTCTAATTGAACACATCAATTTAGTCCCGGCTGGCCAGCACTTTAGTCAACTTCAAAATCATCGAGAGGCCTATAGATATATGTTTCCCATCAGGGTCAAGGAACGAATAAGCTTCGACTCATATGCTTGTGTCTTTTACTTATCAAAATTGTACACAACAATGCATTTAATAACATCGAGTTACCGATGCGTTTTCGCATTATCAATGCACAACCGACTCGCAAATTTCAACTCATATGTCTCCGCTTTAAGATCATAGGATATTATCGTCTCAATCATTACTCGTGATGTAACCCATGAAGCAATCTATTGAGCGCGGGTTTATCCAATACTCAAATCTCTATTTCTAAGTACTCGTGAATGTTGTAGTAGTCTTACTGCAATGTCTAACTCCTTAGACAATCTACAAACCAATTCACGACAGTCTTCGTTCATACTTACTCCCGAAAAGTATGAGCGACTGTGGACTTTTGAATAATCAAATTATTCGGGAAGTGAAACATGCAAAAACAAAACCTAAAATCTGACTGGTTGCTACTCTTGCTTATTACCAAGTCTCCACGAGGTAAACACCAAGTCGGATTCTTCATAAATCTATTATCGGTTTCTAGATTCCTTTTTAAACTTTTAATTCGTGTTATGTATCTATGTCTACATGACCTTTCACTCTTTCTATGTATCCAAATGTCATGCATTTATACACTTCATCCAATCGGACATCCTTCCGATGATATTTCAATTTTGGTCATACTGTCATTCTCACTAACAACTCCATTCTATGAACTGTGACTTTCCATGGTTCTCGGGATCTTTAGTCCACATGACTGCACCCTATAACTATTTCGAGGTGTTACGATGTGTCGGTGACCCACACGCGCTCCATCGGAATGCCAACGAAATTCTTTAACCATTAAGCCCTTTTACTTGTTTGAAACTCCTTTCAAATTAACGTTCACCCCACTGATTTCCCACGTATGTACAGAATCCATTAAGTATTCCCAGCCAGGTTATATCCTGAAACTGACTCACTATGTTGTATGCATTAAGTCATCAGAACATGTTATGACACTTCTGATCGATCCAAGGAACTTGTGGGATTCGATCTAGTCCTATTCCAAACTCTTTTGGGATCTTAGGATTATTTAGAATCCCTATGTCATGACTTTCAGTAACTATTTCCTTTCAGAGACTTTTCTCATGCATCTTGATTCTTATCAAGATCATGCTTAATGTGGCTAGGTCTATACTGACTGCAACATCTATCTGATAGATGTTTATGGATTATGTGAGTGTGTTGCACCTTCTTTACATCTCTCATGCCAAATCATCACACTTTGCAATGATGGGAAACTCGTTTCCTGGTGCTATGAATCTTGAATCTCATCAAGATCATCTTGGCAGAGTTTCGATCTATCTTATAGACGTTTACAACCACTTGAGTATGCCGTATCTCTATTAAGTCTTTCACAGCAATCCGTCTCTTAACACCAAGTCATTACACTTTGTAATGAAAAAATACGTTTCCTAGAAACAGTATGTAACTCACATATGGAGATAGCAGATAACAGCGATACTCCCACTTGCTTTGACACGGTTATGGACTATTCACAGAATCCAGAAGTTTTGGCACATTTTGTGAATCCAAACCTTTTCTGACATCTTAATGGAAATCTTTCAGCACATTCTCAAAATCCAATCCATTGGCATATTTCGATAATCTGAATATCCTTTCTTGCGAGAAGCCCGTGGGGTAATCCCGGGCCCATGTACCTTTATATTGGCACATTCTTTGTGAGTCCCCATTAGTGTACCGGTGATCCACACGTGCTCCACTAACGACTTACAATGTGCCATGCAGTATCCTTTCGGATTTCATCTTCTATTGAGAGTGCTTATCCCGGAATCAATTACTTGACTCTGGGTATCGTCTCACTCAATAAGATGTTCTGAAGGTACGGTTTTGTCACTCCAGGTGTAAAATCAATCAAAATGCCACATGGACTATATCTGGTCCTAAGGTTCTCTTAATTGGCAGCAACCGGGCTCACCAATGCTTCCAAGTAGTTGGATTGCAAATCCGTACCAACTATAGTGTTTTACCACTATTCAGTATGTCACCCCGATCATAACTACTTATGATGGTGATCAAAAACTACTGGTCAAGAGAAGATTATGTCCGTATTAAAACAGAAATCTGATTTCTGCTGTAAGCCTAGTGATGACTAAAGGTTCTATCACATGGCTAATCCTGAACTCATTCAGGACTGTCCCAACTCTCACTGTTTCCTAGGAACATGAGTTCATTCTAAAAGAGCTCTTCTTTTACAGGTATAGCGGGATAGCCAGTGAAACGACATTGCTGATCAGGTTCAGGCTAGTCATGAGGTTCGGACGAACACTACAAGACCCTGGACTCTCTATGTGTAAGTGGGATAATCCCAGCTTCACATTTCAGCAGTGTCTCCAAAACCTACTTAGTCTAGAATGTGGTCGGAATATGGTCTGACTGGTGTAGTATTCAATTTATTGGAAACTAATTGACTATGTATCTCATACATTGAGGATCGAACTATTTCGACAAATGCTCAATCATCTTCCTAAGACACATTATAACTATTAATGTTCTTGGAAGAACTGTGAAACATTTTCCCAGTTTATGTTGTCACTCAGGTTCTGTGGATCTTGTACTTCCTTTGAAGTCCTTGAACTGTTTAAGGTTTCAATTCAATCGCTTATTCTGATAACCAAAGCCATATTCGTCATACAGAATGACAAATGTTGTGACATACAAATAATTGTGTTCTATTTGAAGATTCGAGCAATACACAGCAACTGATGTGTCCGTTGCTCCTAATCTCAATGTCTTTTACATCTCTATGTAAACTTATGACTTTGTTAATTCTATTCAAGACTTGCAACCTTCAGTTGACTCTAAGTCAACTGATTCCAAAATCCTATCCTTTGGATCTTTGGGTGATTCATTTCTTGCCACATGTGCTTTATAAAGAACTTAATCATCATCTGACTCTAAGTCAAATGATTCCAAAGTCCTGTCCAACTGGATCTTTTTTTGATTCATTTCTTGACACATTAAGAACTCAACTCATCAAGTGACTCTAAGTCAAGTGATTCCAAAGTCCTGTCCAACTAGGCCTTTGGTTGAATTGATTCTCTTAACAATCATAAGAGACACAATTCCTAAAGTCCAAACACTTTGGATGCATTCAATATTCAAGTTATCACCAATCATGCATTCAACACAATCATACAACATTTCAAGGATAATTTCAAACAACAGGTGTTAAAAGAAAATAAACGACAATTTTATCAAAACGAAAATCCTTGAACAATGTACTATATGATAGACAATGTCATACTTATCTAAAAGCTAATAACAATATTTCAATATCTAACTAAACTTTAAAACTGCATGAGCCGGAAATCTAATCCAAATATGCTCCTATACGCCAAAGTTCCGTACCCTACTGATTCCCTGCATACAAACCAAAAATGTGACTATCACATTATGCATCAAGGAATTATGGAACAGGAGTTTTGAGGTTTTTAGATATACCTGAGCTTTCAAAAGATTTTGACCTTGGAGCGTCTTCCAATCTTTCCGTGACTGTATGCGATTTTGTGGATTCCCAACTAAAGACATATCCAGACAATCTGGATCGTTTCTTGCAGTGTATTCCCACTGGATTTAATCCAGAAGTAGCTGAACCATTGGAGCTATGCCTATCCAAAAGTGACTCGTATAAAGTCAACAGTGGACGCCTTCCCATAAAAGCCCTTTTCTGGTTTTTCTTTCTATACGTCTAAACGAACAGATCATACTCACTAGTCAACGAGTCGAGTAAAATGTTAATACTCTTCTCCTGACTCATGGGATAACCAAGCTTGTACATTTAGCTCATGTATGCTTCAATCTGAAGAACATGTGAATCGATGCTATTTCCTTCTTTTAGCTTGCACTCTGCAAGTCTTTTGAAGATCCTACATTGTTCCTCTTCAATTGGTTTTTGGAACTTTTCCTCAACCGACTTCATTAACTCATATGGCCCCAGGGATTCAAAATCCTTGCGGAACTCGGGGTCAATGGTCAACAACATAAGGTCACGCATCTCTTCGGATTCATCAACTAAGAAGTTTTTCTTATCATAAGAACTCTTTATGATAAATTGTTCCGATGGAACCGGCATCGAATACACGGTGAGATGAAGCTTGCCAGCAATGACGAGAACAAGTCTCCAATTGCGAAGCCATTCCTTACAGTTAAGGCCAGTCAGCCTTTCCATGTTTGGCAGGTGATTTCTGATGCTCTCAGAAGTGGGTGAAGGAGGAGAGGGAGGAGAATAGACACTTGATTCAGACATCTACAATAAAGAAAATTTTATTAGTTTAGTCAATCCTTCTTAAATAATTACCCAATTTATTATTTATTAAGGCTAGGACCCAAAATACCCCAATTATGATGTGAAGAGGGATGTCGTAATCATAACACAATTGTCATTAAGGTAGATAATACACTTATCAATTTCATCTTATGAAATTCCTAAATCTGTTGAGACACATTGAACTATTCAATGGCATGTTTAGTCTCGGATGTGCCCCACTGTTTGTGACTGGGATGCCGAGGATCACAAACCGGGTGTGAATAACCATGCAAGTTAGCTTGGTACTCTCAAAGTCAATTGTCATCTCTAATTAACGTGTCGGTTAACCACACGTGCTCCGTTAATAATGACAAAATCGAGAAACCCATTGCAAGTCTTTGTGAACCCCTATTGGTGTGCCGGTTAACCACACACGCTCCACCAATGTTTCACAAATCGCAATGTGCAACCTCATGGATTAGCAACTCATTCACATTTTTTACCTAAAGTAACTAGATTGGGTTTTGTTCAAAGTTCTAGTACTTTCAATTATAGCATTATACTTTTAATAGGCTTAGCGGTTCTATCAAACCCGTTCGGCTAACGACACTCGAGTGACCAGGAGAGCGGTAGGTAAGAGTGGATACCCATTAGACTGCCATTTTATAGGCAGTCGCCTTATACCCTCTTTATAGGACAGTTTCGTGAATGAGGCCTACTAACGATAAGACTAACCTTTTAATCTTATATATAAATATTAACTTTTAATCATAAATATATAAGATATATTTTAATCTTATTAAAATATTTTAGAATTAATTTATTCATAATTTTCGCAAATTTTTAAACTATTTTTGAAAATTTAAATTAATTCTTTAAGCTGATTTAATTGATCTTTTAATTAACAATTAATTAAACTAATTAAATCTAATAGACATATCATCAAATTAATCAAATTAATTTTTTCTATCTAGGCCCCTATGGTGCGAAAATCACAAGCCAACAAATAAGAGTTCTAGTTATTTAATTAATCCAATCAATTACCAAAATAACAACCTACTTATAAAAGGCAAGTAAATCAAGGAGGGGACCAAAAGGGAGGGTGGCGGCTAGGGTTAAGAAACCCTAGCAAAAATCGATGGCCTCTCATAAGGGGTGATTTTCGATCCCCCTTCATGAGCACATAAACAGTTTATGCAATTTTATATCAAAACACAAGAAAACAAGCCTATGCTCTGATACCACTAAAGGGATTTCTAGCAAACAATGAACAAATAATTCTTATGGTTCACATGCAACCCTAATAAGATCTATGTTTTCTTCTATAAAGATTATAAACTAAAACCTAAGGCCAACAATTTAAATCTAAAGTATAAATAGAAGAACCAACCTTTGATTCTTGATCCAGAAGCTAGCAGCACAAGTGTCCTGCCTTAAATGGAGTCACACCCAAGCAATGGAGGAGAGAAGACAGCAGAGTATCCACAGAGATAGAATGGCGCAAAAAGGGGAGCCAGGAGATTCCTTTTATAGCCTCCTAGGGTTACAGCTGAAACGCTAGAGGAGCCTCCTTAATGGGCAAGCTTGTTGACCATTTTGGACCAAGGCTTCTAAACCCTAATTAGGGTTTTCGCCAACTATGGAGTAGCCTCCATATTTGGCGCCAACTTGGCCCCTGGCTACTGGCTTGCCAATTATTCAATTATTAAATAAATACAAACCAATCCTTTCACTTTTAATTAATTAAATTAATCTCCAAATTAAATCCAATTAATTCTAGATTAATTTCTAATTAATTATTATAGTTTCTAATTAATATACTAACACTTAAATATATTAATAAACTATTTATTTATTTCTATTGATTTATTAAACAATTAATAAATCAACATTTCTCTCTACTGACTTCTACATCAATCCTCCTGCTATGAGGGCAACCCAAATGGACTTTGCTTCTATTAATAAGATAAATACAAAAATAAAGTCATGGCTTAGACACCTAATCCAACAGTTTATGAATACCAACCTTTAGCAAAACCGATTTAATGGTTCACACCCAATTACTCCAAAAAATTAGGTTAATTATGTATTTAAGAAAGCTCTCTATATAACCTTAGAAAGGCATTATATATTCTACCTTTTAAACCAACTATTACATCTCATACATCCGTTATTTGATGATCATCATTAACATATGATTGCGGAATTGTGTCCTCATCATCTAATATTTCCAAGGAAAGTACCTTACATCAAGAACTCTTGCCCTTAGTTGACTTTTGCATCCCCCCTCCCTCTTTAATTTTTTGGTGACCTTAATTTAGTCATGTTATCACATAGAATCAAAGCTATATAAGAACCTGATAGGTTTTCTACCCTAGAACAAGAAAGCATGGCAGCAGAAACATACAAAAATTCTAAGGCAAGCAACAATTACTAATACCTACAACGAAGCTACTTAATGACAATTTACAACTACAAGAAGGTTTATAAATACCAACCTTTAGCAAAACTGATTTACTTGAAGAACCCTTGTGTAGAACAATTCCCAAGCTAAGGAATGTTGCACCCAAAAGAGAATACATCTAATGGTTCACACCCAATTACTCCAAACAATTAGGTTAATTATGTATTTAAGAAAGCTCTCTATAAAACCCTAGAAAGGGATTATAGATTCTACCAAGAGAGAAGAGAACAATTCCAGTCTAAGAGCTCTGGAAAGGTGGCTCATCATTAATAAGGACCTGGAGGGGTTTTATAGCTTGCAAGTGTGTTAGGGATAAACCTTATTTTGAATTCAAACTGGATAAAGGATAATTGGTTAATTAATTTGTATTATCTTTAAATTCAAAAAGCCCTTCACTTGCACTCTATCTTGAACGATTTTGGAAGGGATGAATCCCTATCACCTACCATTCATGGTGAACGAATTTAAGAGATAAAACCCTTTAAAATTCATCCTCTATCCTCCTCAAACATTATACATTGTTCAACTATTGAACAATTAACATTTAGTCCGTGCACTTTTATGCTACTTTGAGTGAATGACCAATATTCTAAGTTATCAATTATAGCACACTCCATCATTGGAGAAGCAATTATGTTAAAGAAGTAATCATGCACAGTGTGCAAGTTGACCTTTAGTAATAGTCAAACTTGATTAAGGCTTTTAATGGAAGTATATCTTAGTGATAATGTGTTAAGTAAAGGAAGCACGAGAAATAGAACTAATAGATATCAAAGGAATGTATACGCTAAGTATTTCACAAAGCAATAGGGACTAAAGGCCACTTGCTTGTTAAGGACCTAGTAATAAATTCTACTTTATGTTGGACTACGCAGTTTTAAGTTAATCTCGTTATCATATTAGTGATTCCGAGCACGAAATCCGTTTAAGGGGTGGATAATTGTGACAACCAAAACGTTTTTCGCGTATAAAATATAATTTGATACTTAAACATATTATGGAAGCGCAAAAAGGCCTAAGAACATAAAAGTATGGAAATTATATGTTATGACATTTTCTTAAGTCAATGTGAAGTGTTACTTCATCTTGCAATTTGGTTGTAGCGATTTAAGGGCAAAAAGGGGAATAAAGGACTAAAAGTAAAGTTTTATTGCTAAATCTTTAAAAATTTATATCTAAAAATCAAAAGGAATTGAGAAAAAGTCCTCAATGTGACTTTGGTAATATATGAGATAACAAAAACATAGGAAAAAGATTCAGGCCATTTGGAGTTATAACAAAGAAGTTTATGAAGGTTTGAAAATGATCTAAATGTGAAAAAAATGACCAAAGTGTCATTTTCAAGGGTTGATAGCAGGAACTCTATTAAGATTCAGACTTAAGTCAGTAGGGGAAAGTTGTAAACCTCATTCCCACCTTTCTAAAGGTATGAAGTTTCTAAATTTTGGATATCATATGAAGAAGTTGTGCCAGTGTAAACTTGAGGAAAAATAAGGAACAAAAGCTAGACAATTTCACTAAGGCTGGAAAGGAGGGGCAATTTGGTCATTTCAGTTTTAAAATCCAGCCATCGATTCTTTTTCCTGTGGATTTCGTTTATAATCGGTCGCATAAATCAAATCGAGAAAAAAGGAAAATTTGGTGGAGTCAGAACGCAATCACACACACACTTCACCATCGATTGGTGTGTGTGAAGTCACGATCGATAGAGAAAGCTAGCGAGTCAGGAGGTGTGAAACCCGAGCAGGAGGAGGTAGAAATGGGAGTTTTGCAGCGGCAGTCGGCGATAACGACCTAAGGAAGGAGAAACAGTGTCGTTGACACTGTTTACCGCTGAATCCCGGTGTCCGGTGGCCGACAATAGCAGAGGGAGAACAGAAGCTTTGGATTGTTCAATTTCAAGTTTGAATCAACTCCAATTTCAGATTTTTGAGTTCTTGGGCAAAAACTTAAAAAGGTATAATTTTATTTTGCAAACCCTAGATTGTTAAAACTGTAACACCCGGCTTTTTAAAATAAAATACACCCAAATTATTTTTCATTTTTAAACATAGTTACAAACATACAAATCAACTATTTAGGTGTATAAGTTTATACAAAAGGGTACAAGTGTATCAAGGAGTACATAACAAAAGTAAACTCCTTCTAAGCCGGGCCGCTACATCATCATGTCTATCCATGAGCTATATCTTTACCCTTAGCAGGGTCACGCTCACCTGCAGGGACATTTCAAACATGTACTATGAGCCATAAAGCTCAATGAGTAATCATATAAACAATTTAACATGTAAATATATAATTAAGTTGTTAAAACTCAATACAGTGTACATCCTTGTTTGAATCAACCTTTGGATATCAATCCAATCTTCTAGCCACAAGGGCCGTTATTATTTGGATATCACATCCAATCTCCTAGCCATATAGGCCGTTTACTTTGGATACAGAATCCAATCTCCTAGCCACGAGGGCCGTTAGCATTTGGATACGAAATCCAATCTACTAGCCACGAGGGCCGTTAACATTTGGATACGAAATCCAATCTCCTAGCCTCAAAGGTCGTTATACCATACCAATTGGGTAATTGACTAACTTATAGATTGTCATTTCAAATGCTAAAGCTACTTTCAAATTTCAAGAGTTCAATCAATACAAATATCACAACTTATATAAGAGAGATTACTCACCTGGTATTGAAGTTCTTTACAGTTCTAGTTAGCACCAACGAAGCTATCACAAACCCTTAAGGTTTTCCTGCACCTACACAATCACACACATACCAAGTAGAGGTGAAAACCTTGTTTTTTCAACCATCTAGGTTTGAAACCCGATTTCAATAGCTAAGACTCGTTATTAAAAGTATTTCAACACATCCCAAACATGTGTATAAGTTCAATTTCTAGCCATACACAGGTGGTCCTTCACCACAACTCGAAACCCACCCAAAATGACCAAATCAACCGTTCAAAAGAGCTAGAACCGTAAACCTTACCTTCTAGAAGTGGAATACCGAAGATTACTTCAATCCTTCGAGTTCTAGCCTTCCAATTTGGTCCAAAAATGATTTGGGAGATGTTTCTTTGGTTTAGAAGAGGTTTTGGTTCGAGAGTTTTCCAAGAAATGGCTGAAAATCGCAATAAAAAGGGGTGGGGCCTGTACGCAGCACGACCCGTGTCCAAAGTTACACGACCCGTATAACTTACGGTATACATTTGGAGTTTTAGTCTGCAGAACTACACGACCCGTGTCAACATTACACAACCCGTGTAATTCATACACGACCCGTGTTCATCTTACACGACCCGTGTAACACACGGTATGCCCAACAAGTTCTAAAAGACTTCCCTACACGACCCGTATCATCCCTACACGACCCGTGTAACCTGCTTCTAGCATTTTTCAACTTTAAATTCCCTCCAAATGAAATTCTAACTATTCAAACTCTTGCAATAATCCAACTAATCTTAATTACCTTAATATTAATATATAAATACTTACCGAAAGTAACGTGGTGTTACAAATTCTCCTCCCCTTCAAAAGATTCCGTCCTCGGAATCATGCAAAGATTTGGGGGTATTTCTCCCTCATTTCATCTTCAGTTTCCCACGTCATATCAGAACCCCTATGGTGTTGCCAAAGTACTTTAACCATATTAATCTTCTTGTTCCGCAGCTGTCTCACTTTCCGATCTAACACTTTCTCGGGTTGTTCTGAATACTTTAGTTTCTCATCTAGTTCAATATCAGCAAGAGGTATTCGTTGGGACTCATCAAACAATTTTTTCTGCAAGTGGGACACATGGAAAACATTGTGGATACCTCGAAGTTCATCAGGTAACTCTAATCGGTACGCCACAGCTCCGACTTTTTGGGATATCCGGAAGGGTCCTATAAAACGAGAACTCAACTTTCCTTTCTTCCCGAAGCAAATTAAACCCTTCCAAGGGGATACTTTGAGCATCACCATTTCTCCCACTCGGAATTCCAACGGTTTACCCGCTTATCAGCATACTGTTTTTGTCGGTTTTGAGCAACTTTCAAGTGTTCTCGGATTTGTTTAATATTTTCTTCAGTTTGGGCTATGATCTCGGGTCCAGCCAACGGCTTTTCTCCCACTTCAGTCCAGCAAGTCGGAGTACGACACGGTGCTCCATATAACGCTTCATACGGGGCCATCTGAATGCTGGAATGAAAACTATTGTTGTAAGCAAATTCTACCAAAGGTAAATGATCTTCCCAACTCCCGCCAAAGTCTATTACACACGTCCGAAGCATGTCTTCTAAAGTCTGAATGGTTCTCTCGCTTTGCCCATCGGTTTGCGGGTGATACGTGGTACTCATCAATACTTTTGAACCCAACTGCTCTTGAAGACTTTGCCAAAAACGGGAAGTAAACCTGCTATCTCGATCGGATACAATTGACGACGGTAACCCATGTCGACGAATTACCTCGTCAATGTATATTTTTGCCAACTTTTCGATCTTGAAATTTTCACTAACCGGTAAAAATTGCGCCGATTTCGTCAATCGATCAACCACTACCCAAACAGTATCATGCCCACACGGTGTTCGGGGTAGTTTCGTTACGAAATCCATTGTGATATTATCCCATTTCTTCTCTGGAATTGGTAACGGTTGAATTTCGCCATACGGTTTCTGATGGTTCGACTTTACTTGCAAACAAGTCAGGCATTTTTCTACATATCTTCCAATATTTCTTTTCATTCCTGGCCACAAATACATAGGTTTTAGCGTTCGGTACATCTTGGTACTGCCCGGGTGTACAGCATATCTGCTACAATGTGCATCTTCCAAAAGTAAACCCCGCGCCTCACCTTGCTTGGGCACCCACACACGGCCACTAAAGGTTTTCAATCGCTGAGAGTTTTCAACTAGATGCTTTATATACCCAACCATTCGTTCACTTTTCACATTCTCGGTCTTGCAAGCTTCTTCTTGTGCTACACGAATCATTTCAGGCAACCGGCTCGCTACACCCATACACACAGATGTAACTTTCAAGGGATATTCTTTTCGGCTCAAGGCATCTGCAACTACATTCGCTTTGCCGGGATGGTATAACATTTCACAGTCGTAATCCTTGAGTAAATCCATCCATCTTTGCTGTCTCATGTTCAATTCTTTTTGATCAAATAAATACTTCAGACTTTTATGATCTGTATAGATAATAAACTTCACACCATATAAGTAGTGTCTCCAAAGCTTCAAAGCCAAAATCAGTGCAGCCAATTCGAGATCATGTACCGGGTACTTCTTCTCGGCATCTTTTAGTTGACGGGATGCATAAGCGATTACTCGACCCTTCTGCATCAATACACACCCAAGACCCACTCGTGAAGCATCACTATAAACTACATATTCTTCTCCGCTTTATGGTAAGGCTAACACCGGGGCTTCACACAAGGCTTGCTTTAATTTCTGAAAGGCTGCTTGTTGTCTTTCCGCCCATTCAAACTTTTCACCCTTTTTGGTCAACTTAGTCAACGGGGCAGCAATCGAAGAAAAATTCTCTACAAATCTTCTATAATAACCCGCCAATCCAAGAAAACTACGTATTTCCGTTGGACTCCGAGGCGGTTCCCATTTCATCACTGCTTCAATCTTGGTTGGATCAGCTTTGATACCTTCACTATTAATAACATGCGCAAGAAACTGTACTTCTCTTAGCCAGAATTCACACTTGGAAAACTTCGCGTATAACTTTTCTCGGCGAAGTAATTCCAATATTTGGCGTAAATGAATACCGTGTTCAGCCTGGCTTCGAGAATACACCAAAATATCGTCTATGAATACAATAACGAAAGTATCAAGGAATGGACAACATACTCTGTTCATAAGATCCATAAATGATGCTGGAGCATTTGTTAACCCAAAAGGAATAACCAAAAACTCATAATGACCATAACGAGTACGGAATGCGGTCTTCAGAATATCTGATTCTCGAATCTTCAACTGATGATACCCCGACCTCAGATCAATTTTCGAAAAATACGTCGCCCCATGAAGTTGATCGAACAAATCGTCGATTCTTGGTAGCGGGTATTTGTTTTTCACCGTGATTTTATTCAATTCCCGATAGTCGATACACATACGCATCGAACCATCTTTCTTTTTTACAAATAGAATAGGCGCTCCCCACGGTGATGAACTCGGTCTAATGAAACCCAGATCTAGAAGTTCTTCTAACTGTTTCCTCAATTCCTCCATTTCTGAAGGTGCCAATCGATAAGGAGCCTGAGCAACAGGTGCGGCTCCCGGAACTAATTCAATTGCAAATTCGACTTGTCGGTCTGCTGGTAACCCAGAGAGTTCTTTAGGAAAAACGTCTGGAAATTCGTTCACAATTTTTACACTTTCTTTCCCCACCTGATCTGATTTAGCAAAAGTCACATATGCTAAATAAGATGTCCCTCCTTTACTGACACTACTCCGGGCTTGAGCAAAGGAGATAACCGGCATTCTCAGACGCGGTCTTTCACCCTGGATTTTAATCCATGCCCCTTCTGGTGTTAAAACTGTAATATTCTTGTTTCTGCAATCCACGTTAGCATAATTGGTTGCTAACCAATCCATACCCACAATTACTCCAAATTCCTTGGTAGTCATCGACTTCAGATCTATAGGGAAAGTAGTCCCGTAAATCTTAAGCTAACAACCTTCAATATGTTCCGACACCCAAACATACCTACCATCTGCCACTGCTACTTCCAAACTTTCATCCATAGGATTTAGGGGAACATTTAAACAAGACATCATAGACGTTGACACAAAACAATGCGTAGCTCCAGGATCAAATATTACGTATACTGGAATTGAATTTAGAGTGAAAATATCTGTAACTACGTCAGTCTTTTCACGAGCCTCTTCCCCTGTCATTTGGAATGCCCGTGATGCCACTGGTCCTCCCCGACCCTTTACTTCTTCTTTCTTTCCTCCCCGCTCCTCTCTAGGTTTATCACTAGGTGCTCTAACTTTTATCTGGGGACAGTTTGGGCGAATATGATCTGTAGCCCCACATTGGAAACACCTCCGCTCCGCCCGACAATCTCGAGCGATATGCCCTTGCTTTCCACAGTTACGACAACCCGACGATGGAATATCGGCTCGACAATTTCCAAAGTGCTTTTTCCTGCACTTTTCACACCACTTTGCTTCCTCTTTCGGACCTTTGCCTTTAAAATTGGACCCCGTCTGTTGTGACTTTTTCTGAGGCATCCACGGTTGTTCTTCTGCCTTTTGATTAGTTTCCACAACTTTTTTTTCCTCCTCCTGTCTCTGAAGTTCCGTCTCTCTTTCTGTGGCTCTATCCACCACCTATCGGAAGGAAGACAACTGAAGCGGTTGTACAATTTCTCGAATTCTAGTTTTCAATCCCCACACATATTTATCAATCTTTCTCTTCTTAGTGTTTATCTGATGCTCTGCAAATCTAGCTTTTTCAAGAAAACTCATCGTGTATTCTTGCACCGTATGAGATCCCTGTTCCAAATGCAGAAACTCCTCTTCTAGCCTTTTCACAGCCACCTCGGAGCAATATTCTTCATTAAACTTTGTTTTGAACTGTTCCCATAGTAAAGACTGGGTCAAGTCGGGACCCAACGCCTTACTGAACACTTTCCACCAATGTAGTGCATTACCGGTTAATTGATTCGTGGCAAACTCCACCTTGTCCCCCTCAGCACACTTACTGATTCGAAACACCTTCTCTGTATGCATCAACCATTCCATAGCTTGGACCGGATTATCCGTCCCTGAAAACTCTTTGGGCTAGCCCAGAAAACTTTTATAAGTACATTCTGTCTTTTTCCCAGAACTTCCTTCTCCTTGGACGTCTTTCTCATCACGAACTCTACTTTCCCCTTGACTCTCATTTTCAGGCTGCTTGTCGTGAACTTGTTTTGCAGCACTTTCATCACGTGCATTTATCAAAGTAGGTAATAGTTCACATACCACATTAGCTACAATGGTGCGTAAATCTGGTGGATTTTCATTTGCTGGTCCACTCGCACCTCTTCCAACCGAGCCTTGAGAACGGGCCCGAGCACCTCTCGAGGCTCCACGCCCTGAATTTCCTTGCGTAGGATTACTTCTAGTACCTCTCATACTTCAAAATTCAACAATTTGTTAGGTCATAGATAATAACAAACTTATATACAACCAAATGTTCAACATGTCTACTATTTTTCAAGGTTTAAGTCCAGGGATCTATTCTACAGACAATTAGTTCACTTAAACCACGGCTCTGATACCACATTGTAACACCCGGCTTTTTAAAACAAAATACACCCAAATTTTTTTTCATTTTTAAACATAGTTACAAACATAGAAATTAACTATTTAGGTGTATAAGTTTATACAAAAGGGTACAAGTGTATCAAGGAGTACATAACAAAAGTAAACTCCTTCTAAGTCGGGCCGCTACATCATCATGTCTATCCATGAGCTATATCTTTACCCTTAGCAGGGTCACGCTCACCTGTAGGGACATTTCAAACATGTACTATGAGCCATAAAGCTCAGTGAGTAATCATATAAACAATTTAACATGTAAATATATAATTAAGTTGTTAAAACTCAATACAGTGTACATCCTTGTTTGAATCAACATTTGGATATCAATCCAATCTCCTAGCCACAAGGGCCGTTATTATTTGGATATCACATCCAATCTCCTAGCCATATAGGCCGTTTACTTTGGATACGGAATCCAATCTCCTAGCCACGAGGGCCGTTAGCATTTGGATACGAAATCCAATCTCCTAGCCACGAGGGCCGTTAACATTTGGATACGAAATCCAATCTCCTAGCCTCAAAGGCCGTTATACCATACCAATTGGGTAATTGACTAACTTATAGATTGCCAATTCAAATGCTAAAGCTACTTTCAAATTTTAAGAGTTCAATCAATACAAATATCACAACTGATATAAGAGAGATTACTCACCTGGTATTGAAGTTCTTTATAGTTCTAGTTAGCACCACCGAAGCTATCACAAACCCTTAAGATTTTCCTGCACCTACACAATCACACACATACCAAGTAGAGGTGAAAACCTAGTTTTTTCAACCATCTAGGTTTGAAACCCGATTTCAATAGCTAAGACTCGTTATTAAAAGCATTTCAACACATCCCAAAACATGTGTATAAGTTCAATTTCTAGCCATACACAGGTGGTCCTTCACCACAACTCGAAACCCACCCAAAATGACCAAATCAACCGTTCAAAAGAGCTAGAACCGTAAACCTTACCTTCAAGAAGTGGAATACCGAATATTACTTCAATCCTTCAAGTTCTAGCCTTCCAATTTGATCCAAAAATGATTTGGGAGATGTTTCTAGGGTTTAAAAGAGGTTTTGGTTCGAGAGTTTTCCAAGAAATGGCTGAATATCGTAATAAAAAAGGGGTGGGGCCTGTGCGCAGCACGACCCGTGTAACTTACGGTATACATTTGGAGTTTTAGTCTGCAGAACTACACAACCCGTGTCAACATTACACGACCCGTGTAATTCATACACGACCCGTGTTCATCTTACACGACCCGTGTAACACACGGTATGCCTAACAAGTTCAAAAAGACTTCCCTACATGACCCGTGTCATCCCTACACGACCCGTGTAACCTGCTTCTAGTATTTTTCAACTTCAAATTCCCTCCAAATGAAATTCTAACTATTCAAACTCTTGCAATAATCCAACTAATCGTAATTACCTTAAGATTAATATATATATACTTACTGAAAGTAACGTGGTGTTACAAAAACCGAAATTACTTCATGCATGTTGAAAAAGTTGGTTTTTGGTTTCAAACACCTTATCGATTCAAGAAATACCTACGATTGAATGGTTTTGGGTTGTTTCACTTGGATGATTTTGTGCATGTTTGATAATAGCTTCAAGAAATCCAGAACACAATAAATTCTTCATGTTGGGTTTGACATGGAATTTTTTAAATGCATGTTAATGATTGGTTGGAAGGTTTTAAGCACATTTGATGCAAAGTTGGAATTCTCAAAGAAACGAGAATATGTGAATTTTTTGTTTGATATTTGGAAAAGTTTAACCCTTTGTTAGTCAAATCTAAATGTTTACATATAAATGATACATGATGAGCTTTATGCACCAAGAGTGGAGTATTATGTGAATACTGGATCAAGTCAAAGCTAGATTTTTTATGTGTTACCTCATACGAAACTCAAGCATCTAAAGTGATGATTTGTGGATTTGAAATGGTTAAAGAATGTAAATAAAGGTTGACTTTATGTTTTGGTCAAACTTGACCATGAAATGTGATTTTTGTAATATGTTTGATGTTTGGAATATATTCATTTAAAAATATGAGAAAGTAAGTTTAAAATAGGTATTTTGAATACCTTTAGGTTAAGCCTTAAAGATTGTATAGGTTTGAAATTTTAAAGTGGTAGTTTAAAATTGAAACAAAATTTGATTTAGTTTCGTTGGTTAATTTTGAAGATTTCACTGGAATTGCGAATTCCACCATTTATGGGACAAATTTTATTATGTGTAAACATAGTGTTCAAATAAACATCAATTTAGTCGGAATGACACTTATGAGATGCTAGGAATATCTTGGTGATAATTTGAATGAAAGTATCAATGTTTTTATGGTTTCTATTTTTAAAAACTTTATTAGTTTTTTTTTTGCCAAAATGACATAAATTGGTAAAATGATGGATGTTTTGACATCTAACTATTGAAATAAATTTGTACACATAGAAAAAATATAAAATTGGCTAAAATAACCGTGTAGAACCCAAAAATACCATTTTGGTCAAAATCGGACAAAAGGATAAAAATGTCCAAAATTGGTATTATACTTTAATAATCACAGTTGGACATTGGAATGGAACTAAATGATGGCTAGAAGTAGTTCAAGAATGGTTAGACACACGTTGTCTGTTTAGTTGTGTAATAAGTTCTAATCTCTAGAAGCTAGACGTACTTACCTACTAACGTGAGTACATGTGACTTTTTCCCACTATGGGGGTACATGGAAAAGTATTTATAATATTTATGTGACTATCAAATATGAAATGAAATGCAAGCATTTTTGCTTATGTCATGTTTATGAATGTTTTATACCATGACTATGAAAGAATATTTGATGAAGGTATGTTTTGGCATAAACCCATAATATTACGAAAGAATGTTTTGGCATCAAGCCATAATATTACGAAATAATGTTTTGGCATCAAGCCATAATGTTACAAAAGTATTGTTGAAAAATGTTTTTTTATGTGACCATCATTGAAATAAGACGGACTGTTTTTATATTATCTAACAAATATTATCAGTTTATTTCAGGTTGCGTGGATTCGAGATTAAAAACGAAAAAAATAAGAAAAAGAGTTTTAAAGCCAAAACAAAGAAAAATATAAAAGAAAATTAAATTAAATCTATTTAAAATGAATTTTTGGAAATATATTTTCTAAATAATTTATTTTATTAGACTTAATTAATTTTATAAATTAAAAATGATTTTTCCTAATTAATTTGAATTTATTTCGATTTTAAATCATTTTTTAAATTAAAAACAAAAGAAATCGGACCAGGCCAACTGTTCCAGCCCAGCCCAAGTCCGGCAGCCCACTCCAATCCGGCCCAAGCTCCTCCGCCTGATCACCATCCGGCGATCCACGTCTGGATCCAAACCCGGGATCCGAACCGCATCCGCCAACCACTTTGCCTCACACCAGGGTCCGCGCTAAAACCCGGAAGCCGACCCGTCCGCTCCACCGGCGACCCACTCACCTCACAAACGCTACGCGACCCAGCAAACCACATCCGATCCGCATCCGACCCATTCGCGATCCGTTTCTTCTCACATACAACCCGCGCATAAAACCGGAGAACCGACCCATTTCCGATCCGACCCAACCGGCGACAAAACCGCGAAAATTGACGAAAATATTACAGTTTTGGTCCCTACACTTCCGAAAATCATCCAAAAACCACCCAAACCCATTTTACACCCTTTATAATCATTTTTCCACCATTTTTTTCATAACACACATAATTAAAAACCAAAAACTCTCCCAAAAACCTCTCCAACTTCCACCATCTTATTTCCAACCTTCCAAACACTCTCCAAAAACACCAAGAACACCAAGATCAACACCAATAAAAACACCAAGAACACCAAGAAAAACACCAAGAACACCAAGAAAAACACCAAGAACACCAAAATCAACACCAAGAACACCAAGATCACCAAGATCATCAAACAAGAAAACCAAGATCACCAAGATCATCAAACAAGAACAAATAGAGACACAGTCTATTAGAAATCCAGTCCAACCATAAGCCAGTTCAGTCAATTTATTTAACGAACCTACTTGATAGACCAGTCGTTCCATCAGTCCAGTTACAAACCAGTTGAGTCAATTCATTTGACGAACCTACTTGATATATATATTTATATAATTATAGTTATTTATATTATTCATCATTCTATGTCTTTTAATTATAGTCATTTATATTATTTATCGCTTTATGTCATTTAAATACAGTTATTTATATTATTTATAGCTTTCAAGTTTATTTATATTCCGCAACTCTTATTATTTATTCTGCATATTATAGTTAATTTATATATCTGTCACACAGTAAACGGTGCGAACCTTTATTTGTGGTGATCAGATCTTTTTATTTTCATCAATTTGTATCAGAGCTTGTGTGATTTATTTTGAAATTTTCGTTGAAAACTATTGGTTAGCGTTTATATAAACCTTCCATAAGCTTTTCTTTGAATATTTCATTTTAATATCACTTTTTCAAAATCCTTTCAAAAAAAATTATTATTAAAAAATTAAAAAAAAAAAACAAAATGCCTTCCGCAAACAACTCAAGAGCTCCCAACGTCATAGAACATGTATGGTCTATGGTCACTGAACTTGGTTTTTCAAAAAAAAATTTCGAGTCCCACATAACCAAAATTGAGAAAAGCCTGAAAGCTGATCTCAAAACATACCATGACACAATGGTCAATTCTGATATTTGCAAATCTGAGTTACAAACCTTGCAACTCAAATTTGGAGAATCAACAAGAATAAAAACCAAATTGGAAAGAGACGTTGAGAGAAAATCAGAAGATTATAATCACGTCTTAGAACAATTAAATGAAGCTCTAAAACAAAAAAAGGACTTAGAAATACAAAATCAATCTGTTTTTCCATCTGAAATAAAAGATACCTTAGAAATAGAAGTCCTTCAATTAAAAATAAAAATTCAAGATTTATCTGACAGAAACACTAGTTTGATTCTAAAACTAGATGATTCTACAAAACAAATCAAACTTCTTGAATCCGAAAATCAAAGATTTCAAGGAAAACTGGATTCTATCAATATTGCTAGAAAATTGAGTGATGATATTTTCACTAAGGCAAACACCTTAGGAACTGGCAAAATTGATACAAATTACAGACCAGGAATTGGAAGAGAATCCTTTGAAATTGAACAAGCAAAATCCATTCAAGTCACCAAAACCCCACTTGTCAAGCCAAATGTTTTTGAAAATCAACCAAAGAAACCAGTTAAACCCTACGTTATACCTCATAAACAGGTTTCCAAACAAAAACCAAAACCGTTTCAAAAACCTTTTCAAAACCGCTCATCATACCCCAGATATGAAGAAAACTTTTCAAACAAATATTCACATCTAGGATATTTATCACCAAATCACAGATCTTATCAACCCACAGGTTATCAAAAACAAATCACATTTTGGCTAAACTTCATAAATCAAATCAAACCTCAACCATTCCATCCTCATAAACCAAACACTTACAGCAACGTGAAGATAAATGCTACAAGAAATTCATTAAGCAAAGCACCCAAAATAACAACAACTGACAAACCAGGACCCATTCAGATTTGGGTACCTAAACTTTCTGTCTAATTGCAGGGATCTAATGCTGGAGAACCCAAAGATGATACATGGTACATTGATAGTGGCTGCTCCAAGCATATGACACGAAATAGAAACTACCTTCGTGACTTCAGACCCACCCAAACCAATCAAGACGTTACCATTGGCAACAACATGACGGCAAAAATCAAAGGTTATGGAAACATAACTAATGGTAACTTCACCATAAAGAAAGTTGCTTATGTTGATGACCTGAAACATAACCTCATCAGTGTTTCTCAACTCTGCGATAACGATCTTGAAGTCCTATTTACCAAACAAATAAGCTTGATCATGGACGCCAACACCAAAGAAATCATTGTTGATTCACACCGTGCCGGAAATATGTATCCACTAGACATGGATCTTATTTATGGTAAACCCGATATTTGTCTGCTATCCAAAGCCCCAGCAGATATTAGTTGGTTATGGCACCGCCGCCTTCCCATCTAAATTTTGGGTACATCAACAAATTGATCGGCGATGATCTAGTTCGAGGACTGCCACTTCTGAAGCTCGACAATGAAACTCTTTGTGCCGCTTGTGAAAAGGGAAAACTTTCCAAATCCTCTCACAAAAGCATTACAGAAACTAGTGTATCCGAACCACTAGAATTGTTGCACATAGACCTCTGTGGCCCCGCCAAAATCCAAACAATACAAGGGAAGTATGTCCTTGTCATAGTTGATGGCTTCTCTCGATTTACATGGGTCTTTTTCTTAAGACTAAAATCAGAAGCACCAGACGAGATGATCAACATTATAAAACAGATCGAACTAAAGCTCAAACGACCAGTTCGAAGAATCCGAAGTGATAATGGTTTACAGTTCAAAAACATAACTCTAGACTCATTTCTCAAAAACAAAGGCATCGAACACAACTTCTCAGCCCCTTACACTCCTCAACAAAACGGCGTTGTTGAAAGAAGGAACCGAACTCTGTGCGAAGCTGCAAGATCAATGCTCATCTTTGCTGATCTGCCACAATACTTCTGGGCAGAAGCAATTGCCACAGCTTGCTACACACAAAATCGCTCCTTAATTCACAAAAATCTTCATAAAACACCATATGAAGTCATTAACAACCGAAAACCAAATATCAAATTTTTTCATATTTTTGGTTGTCGATGCTTCATAAAGAATAATAAAGACCACCTTTCAAATTTTGAATCAAGGTCGGACGAAGGAATTTTCCTTGGTTACTCATTTTCTTCAGCTGCTTATCGAGTACTGAACAAACGTACAAGAGTAATTGAAGAAAGTACCGATGTCCACTTCGATGAATTTTATGTCAAAAACTGGATCGTGAACATTTTGGTTCACAAATGATAGATAATATTTTTCAAAATCCAATTCC
Source organism: Cichorium intybus (assembly GCA_023525715.1). NCBI lineage: Eukaryota > Viridiplantae > Streptophyta > Magnoliopsida > Asterales > Asteraceae > Cichorium > Cichorium intybus. Next base: position 2,155,402 of record JAKNSD010000024.1, read on the forward strand.
ACAAACACCATCTCCTGACATAGACATTGAAGTTGATATTGATTTACTTTTTGAACAACCTAAAACTGCTTATAATTCTGAAATTCTAACTACTCAAATTGATCCTACAGGAATACCCACTGAAGGAACTCCACAAAGAAACAGAAATGTTGCAGATCAAGTTGAGGGGGAACCACAAACACATACTTCCTCATTAAAACAAACACCAAATCCTCCTTTAACCACTCCAAATTTAACCACCCCAGATTTTACCACTCCATCCCTAAATATCCAAAACAATCCCGATGCAACATTTATGGGGGAACCTTCAAACCACTTCCAAGAAGAAACTACTGGAGAAGAACAATGGGATACTGAAAATCCTATTATTACAACGGAAGAAAATCGTTTAATAAAATGGACCAGAAACCATCCCACTGACCTAATCATCGGAGATCCCAATTCAGGCATCCAAACTAGAGCCGCAACTGCCAATGATTGCTTATTTGGAGCCTTCCTATCAATGACTAAACCCAAAACCATACATACTGCTCTTAAAGACCCAGACTGGGTAAAAGCTATGCAAGAAGAGCTAGCTGAATTCGAAAGAAATGACGTATGGAATCTTGTTCCTACACCACCCGATGTTATTATCATAGGCTCAAGATGGGTATTCAGAAGCAAGACTGACGATCAAGGAGTCGTGTGTCGAAACAAGGCACGTCTCGTAGTCAAAGGCTATTCACAACAAGAAGGAATAGACTACAATGAAACATATGCTCCAGTCGCCAGAATAGAAGCTATCCGCATCTTTCTCGCATATGCTGCACATAAGAACTTTAAAGTTTTTCAAATGGATGTTAAATGTGCATTCCTACATGGAGAGTTAGATCGAGATGTTTATATCCAACAACCACCAGGCTTTGAAGATCCCAACTTTCCTCATCACAGCTTCAAATTGCAGAAAGCTGTCTATGGCTTAAAACAAGCACCCCGTGCCTGGTATGCCACCTTGTCAACATTCCTCGAAGAATCGGGTTTCAAAAGGGGTTTAATCGATCAAACCCTCTTTCGAAAAATCTATAATAAACATATCTTAATCGTACAAATATATGTTGATGACATTATTTTCGGTTCTACTGATGAATCTTTGAGTGTTAAGTTTGCAGATCTAATGAAGCGCAAATTTGAAATGAGCATGATTGGGGAGATGACTACTTTTCTCGGACTTCAAATCAAACAGTCCAATGATGGCATATTCATCAACCAAGAGAATAATATCAAAAACCTTCTCACTCGCTTTTCAATGGACAAATCTAATACTGCCAAAACCCCAATGGCCTTTGGATACAAAATCGATGCAGACTTAGATGGCAAACCTGTTGATCAGAAAAATATCGTGGAATGATCGGATCACTATTATATCTCACTGCCAGCAGACCTGACATCATGTTTTCTACATGTGTCTGTGCCAGATACCAAGCAAATCCAATGGAATCACATGTCATTGTTGTGAAACGCATCTTCAAATACCTAAAAGGCACTCCCAAACTTGGCCTTTGGTATCCAGCTAAATCCGATTTTCAGCTGAACGCTTTCACCGACTCAGACTATGGAGGATGCAAGCTAGATAGGAAAAGTACATCTGGTAGCTGTCAATTCCTAGGAGGTCGACTAGTGAGTTGGTCTTCAAAGAAACAGAGTTGTGTATCCACATCAACAGCAGAAGCTGAATACGTCGCTGCCGCCAGCTGTTGTTCACAAGTCATATGGATGCAAACTTAATTGCGTGACTATGGCTTCACAGTTTCACAAATTCCCATATTTTGTGACTCAACCCAGTGCAATAGCCATTTCTCACAATCCCGTTCACCATTCCATGACAAAGCACGTCGATATTCGATATCACTTCATTAAAGACAACATTCAAAAGGGTCGTATCAAATTACACTTCATAAACACCGAAGATCAAATTGCCGATGTCTTCACTAAGGCTCTCGATGAAACAAAGTTTCTATACTTCCTAGGCCGTCTAGGAATGTTAAATCCAGATATCATCAATCCTTAAATTGTATTTTTTTGTTTGTACAAAATTGTGTTTACTTTTATTCAAAAAGAAAATTCAAAAAAAAAAGAAAAACAAAAAAAATTACAAAACTTCAAAAGACAAAAAGATTTTAGATTTTTATAATTTTCATATATTTCCTTAAAAAAAATAAAACCAAAATTTCCAAAAACATTCAAATAACCAAATTTCCAAAAACATTCAAAAAAAACAAATTTTCAAAAATACAATAAAAGACTTGCCATAATAATATTTTATAGAACCTTGTGATTAATCGTCTCTTGACTTAATTTTCAGATGCTTATGCTCGATGAAGATTTTAAGTCATATTGATTCTCAATTGGAGTGAAGGTTCAAATCTCCTACTTTTCATAATGTATATAACTTTATTTCTTTCAATTTTATTTTATTATTGACGATTTTAAACAATCAAGGGACATAAGGTTAGGAGGTTCAGATGAAAACAAAAACCCATGTGAGAATTTGTGCCTCGTCGATCTAAATCACTGTGGAATTCATTTCTTGTGAGCTTAGGTGTGTCACTATTGCTAATAAGGTATACCCGATTATACCTTTTCACGGTCTCATTTTTGCTTAGATATCAAAATGACCAGGGACGATACTTTCATTTCTTACATACTAGACAAATTGTCTTTTATGCCACCTATCCCTACCTAGATAAAAGCCAACCAAAAATGAAGACATCATCAAAATGGAAAGACTTCAAATAGCGACATATCCTTACAAGAAAATCAAAGGCGAAACAAAGATCTATCAACATCCAATCCTCAAAGACGAATCAACAAGAAACTCAAATCACTCACCGAAGAAATACCAAGTTAAACAAACTTTCAACCAAATGGTTATTTCAAAACAAACATCATCAAATCCCGCAATTTGTTTTTAACCATTTTTCAGAAAAGCAAACATCTCAATCACTCAAGACAGATACTCTTACAAAAACAAAAACACAAAATTCTCAATTGTAGCAAATTCTTAATGTTAAAACAAAATATCTTTTTACAATAAATCAATATTGATCAACAAACAGGATACCATCAAAGAAGAAGCTGCAACAATAATGGATTTCCCGAGATACTGTAGCCTTCATCACTGAAGATTCTTAGTTGCAAACTGCACTATGAAAATTGCTAAACCCCTCTACATGTATTTATCGACGGAGAGAGAGTGAACGTTAATGGCATGAATGAAGAAACCCGTTGAGTAATGTCGAAACCAGTCTTATGTGATTGATTATCTAATAATGAGACTAAGTGACTTTACAGGAAAAGCATAGATGAACACCTCCAATATGAGTGTGAGTCGTCAGAGAGAGATATCACTAATTTTTAGTGATCATTAACTTGTTCTGCTGCCAGAACAACCAAACACCCAAGTGAAATGTGAGCTATAATTATGAGCGTTCATCTGAATCGACCTGTTAGACCACTTGTCGTCATTGATAATGCTATAAAATCTTAAGAAATTTCTTTAGATACATATATGGCTACCCTTTGATAACCGAACCCGAGACTTTAATTCGGAAACAAACATTCTTCAAAATCTTTTTCAAAACATTAGATATGTAAAACCAAGTCACAAACTTTCAAAATAATTACAATGGTTTTATATATATCTTATCATTGACAAAACTTTTATCTCAAATCTTAAATATTAAAACTTCAAATGTGATTATATCTGTCCTTATTTCATCAATGATCACATAGGGGGAAATTGTTGAAAAATGTTTTTGTATGTGACCATCATTGAAATAAGACGGACTGTTTTTATATTATCTAACAAATATTATCAGTTTATTTCAGGTTGCGTGAATTCGAGATTAAAAACGAGAAAAATAAGAAAAAGAGTTTTAAAGCCAAAACAAAGAAAATTATAAAAGAAAATTAAATTAAATCTATTTAAAATGAATTTTTGGAAATATATTTTCTAAATAATTTATTTTATTAGACTTAATTAATTTTATAAATTAAATATGATTTTTCCTAATTAATTTGAATTTATTTCGATTTTAAATCATTTTTTAAATTAAAAACAAAAGAAATCGGACCAGGCCAACTGTTCCAGCCTAGCCCAAGTCCGGCAGCCCACTCCGATCCGGCCCAAGCTCCTCCGCCTGATCACCATCCGGCGATCCACGTCTGGATCCAAACCCGGGATCCGAACCGCATCCGCCAACCACTTTGCCTCACACCAGGGTCTGCGCTAAAACCTGGAAGCCGACCCGTCCGCTCCACCGGCGACCCACTCACCTCACAAACGCTACGCGACCCAGCAAACCACATCTGATCCGCATCCGACCCATTCGCGATCCGTTTCTACTCACAAACAACACGCGCATAAAACCGGAGAACCGACCCATTTCCGATCCGACCCAACCGGCGACAAAACCGCGAAAATTGACGAAAATATTACAGTTTTGGTCCCTAAACTTCCGAAAATCATCCAAAAACCACCCAAACCCATTTTACACCCTTTATAATCATTTTCCACCATTTTTTTCATAACACACATAATTAAAAACCAAAAACTCTCCCAAAAACCTCTCCAACTTCCACCATCTTATTTCCAACCTTCCAAACACTCTCCAAAAACACCAAGAACACCAAGATCAACACCAAGAAAAACACCAAGAACACCAAGAAAAACACCAAGAACACCAAGATCAACACCAAGAACACCAAGATCACCAAGATCATCAAAACAAGAAAACCAAGATCACCAAGATCATCAAACAAAAACAAATAGAGACACAGTCTATTAGAAATCCAGTCCAACCATAAGCCAGTTCAGTCAATTTATTTGACGAACCTACTTGATAGACCGGTCGTTCCATCAGTCCAGTTACAAACCAGTTCAATCAATTCATTTGACGAACCTACTTGATATATATTTATATAATTATAGTTATTTATATTATTCATCATTCTATGTCTTTTAATTATAGTCATTTATATTATTTATCGCTTTATGTCATTTAAATACAGTTATTTATATTATTTATAGCTTTCAAGTTTATTTATATTCCGCAACTCTTATTATTTATTCTGCATATTATAGTTAATTTATATATCTGTCACATAGTAAACGGTGCGAACCTTTATTTGTGGTGATCAGATCTTTTTATTTTCATCAAGTATGTTTTGGCATCAAGCCATAATGGTTATGAAAGTATATTTTGGTGTCTAGCCTCATGTTAATTACAAAAGAATGTTTTGGCATTGAGCCTTATGCTGAATGAAAACATGTTTTGGCATTGAGCCTTATGGTATTATGAAAAAATGTTTTGGCATTGAGCCTTATGCTGTTATAAAAGAATGTTTTGGCATTGAGCTTTATGTTATTATGAAATAATGTTTTGGCATCTAGCCTTAATGAGTATTTGAGCAAATGTTTGACAAAATGAAAAGTTATGTTTATGAGTGATTGATATTTTGAAGCAAGCAATGTAATGGAATGTAAAGTAATGTGAATGAAATGATGATGTTTTGGCCTGGGAAATAATGTTCCTGAAGGGGACTATAGAGGAATCTGCTGGGACGGTAACACTCCCTTCGCGAAGTAGATGTCCAAACCTAATGAGGCTAGGATGGACTGATCAAGTTCTCTCCATTCTGTTATAAACTACCCATCACCAAGAGTGATTAATGCCCTAAGTATAAAAATCAAGCATGTTGAGATACTAGTCAAAGCATGTGATAAGATGCTGAGGTGGTTTGTATATGTTCTTACCCTCTAAGTATAGACTTGGGGTATCACCAATATTGACTAAGGCCCTAAGTATAAAAATCCAATTGTGTTCGGATATCGGTCAAGCTGAAGGAAAGAAAAAGAAAAGTTTTATGTTAGTCGCATTCTTACTTGATTTATCTGAAAGACTTTGAAAATAAAATATCTTTACATGTTTGTTACGAAAGTTTTGACAGCTAGTGTCATTACATGAATGCTTTATAAAGGTAGGGGTGTGTGCGGTGCGGTGTGGTGTGGTTTAGAGGCAAAACCGCAGACCGCACCGCATATGCTCTTTGAGTTTTTTGGAAACCGCAGACCGCACCACAAAGGTCCTAAACCGCATTATGCGGTGCGGTTTTCGTGCGGGCGGTTTGTGTGATTTGAATGCGGTTTATGCGGTTTTAATACGGTAAATTATATATATATATATATATATATATATATATATATATATATATATATATATATATATATATATATATATATATATATATATATATATATATATATATATGTATGTATGTATGTATGTGTATGTGTATGTGTATGTGTATGTGTATGTGTATGTGTATGTGTATATGTATATGTATATGTATATGTATATGTATATGTATATGTATATGTATATGTATATGTATATGTATATATATATATATATATATATATATATATATATATATATATATATATATAGTGTGGTGCGGTTTAAACCGCGGTTTTGTGACTATAAACCACAAACCGCACCACATAGTGCGGTTTACAAAAATTACGAACCGCAGACCGCATTGCGAAGTTTCAAAACAACATTATGCGGTGCGGTGTGGTGCGGTGTGGGCGGTTTATGCGGTTTGTGAGGTTTTGTGCACACCCCTATATAAAGGTTTTGGAAAATGACCGAGTTATGCTTATAAACGTTTTGTGTCCAACCCGATGAAGCTCACGACACGTTTTCATCTTACGTATTTTATTTTATGTCATGTATCCCAGATTCTAGATACGAGGGATAGAAGCAAGTAGATGACCCGAGGAGATTGGGATTTTAGATGGAGCGAATTCTGGCTAATGTAACAATTTGTATCCTAACTTGCTTTCTATGGTCTAGTTTGATATGAAGTTGTAACCCCCGAAGTAGAATATTCTAAAAACATAAATATTTTTGTTGGGACCGAAATTTTAAGACGTGACTCGACGTCATGAGAAAAGTTTTTAAAAGTTGACATTTTGTTTCGTAATGTTTTTATAATATTGCACTTCTCAAAGTGTATCAAAGATCGGGTTGTTAGGATCGAATTCGATGAATTGAACAGTAAATGCTATAAATCAAAAATAATACGACGAAAAGCATGAATAGAAATGGTGCCAAATGCTTGATTAATCAGGTTTGAGTGCAAGGATAGTGCTCCTAATTACAAAACGTAACGAGCAACTTGAATAAGCGCTAAAACGACTCAAACCCTAAATCGTATTTTTGTCACTCCTAATACAGCTAGAAAAAATGTATTTATATACTAAACAAACATAAAATACATAGACTCAAAACCCTAGCCCATAATGATAAAACTTGTTGAATGGCTCGTGGGCTTCGACATATTGTACCACGTCAAAATATGCACGTCTTAATTTCTGCCATATATATAAAATAAATGCCACTTCATCAGTTTCGATATTTCAAACCCAACAATCTCCCCCTAAATTTTGAAACTAATGAATGAACACGTTTTCCAACCAAAACATTTCTCCCACTAAAATGTGAGAATCATCAGCGTCCGGAAATAAATTCCATCTCCCCCTTGACGGATGCAAACATGCATTTTTTTCATAAACATCAAATTTCTAAATATACGCCGGCCCAATTTGAAAATATTGCAGCCCAAATTTGAAATGGATTTAAAACACCCCTGTCAATAAATTTCAGCCCAAATATGATCTGGCCCACCTTTGGTTGGTAGACCAAGATCCACCATAGATGGGGCACGGCCCACCTTCGGTTGATATATCTAGCTTATCATCCAAATTATGTGTTCAGTCTCGCGGTCTTCATCCAATAGAATTTTCTTCAACGTCACTTTTCATCTTCAACCCCTTCTGCGATCTGTTCCATTAACACCTTCATCTGCAAAATTAACAAATCACCCGAAGGTCGTCATATGCATCCGCCAACTTCGAATTTTAGATCAAGGAACCCCTTTTGTGTTCAACATGATGAACTCCTTCAAATAAATGAACTTATCATCATCAACCCGTATAGCATATTCGATCGGAACAGCAGACCAACGAGACTTTGTACAATTCGATTCATCACATGCCGATGACCACTTCCCCCGATCAACCGTTTGTCTTCCTCCTTCTGCACCGGCGAAGAAGACAATCGTCCGAAGTCATTCGGGTGAAGGAGGTATCCTCTTCACTGACTGTAATCTATCACCAGCGAAAGGTAACTCAACAATCATTTGAACGCCTTCGGGTCTTTCTCTTCACAAGCAGCAAAGGAGTAATCTTTCTCAGGGGATTTTTAAATGTATAGAACCCAAATTCTAAATTTGAATTCTATGTTTGAAGTACTGACTAACTAATGTATTAAGTTCTTCTTGATTTCCGATGAATAACCAGGCACGTTGATGTGTATGACGAAAAAGAATTTTTGACTTTAAATTCGGCTATAAGTTCATATGTTTGTGTTTGTGATGCAAAGTCAATTGTCCTTCGGTTCAAGTGTTCAGCAGATATCTAAATTTCATTTTGGTAACGAGATCCCAATTCAAAAGCAATAAAACATCTCATTTAAAGGCCGGGCAATAGTGACTGTTTAACGGACACAAGAGAGACATAGACTGACTTTAGCTTTGGCATGTCCTTGATGGGTAAAGAGACAGTTACACTTTCACTTTCTTGATAAATAGGTAACGTGTCCTTGATGGGTAAAGAGACTGACTTTAGCTTTGGCATGTCCTTGATAAATAGGTAACGGACACAAGAGAGCAATAGGTAACGTGCCACATTTTTTTTTTTTTTTTTTTGAACAGCAACAACAAGAATATAATAAAACCAAAAACAACAACAGCCTAAGTGAGCAGCTCAGGACTACAAACAATGAACAATAGACATAGGAGAGTTGCACCAAGCATACCAATCAAGACTAAACATTTTTCCTCTATTCTTAATCCAATTAAACGTACTAACACTAATATCATCAGCAATCATCGACCACGCCCGCCTTTCATTCTTGAAAACCAAATTATTCCTCGCTTTCCAAATGAACCACAATGTAGCATAAACTAAAGAAAGTATCAACTTCAAACATTTCCTGTTGAATGATCTTGAGAACAAGGTCCGAGATACTCGAAGGAAGTTGCTGGAAGATTTTCGCCCGGTCCATAATCCATCTCCACAGATCCGACACCGCCTCGCAGCTCAGGAAAACATGATTTATATCTTCCTCCATTGACTTATAGAAAGGACACAAGAGAGAACTCACCTTAACTCCCGAATGGCTAAATTAGGAAGAACTGGAATTCTATTTTTGATAAGTCTCCACATAAAGCAATTAATTTTTAGAGGGATCCACTTAATCCACATGAAGTTGTCGGCTGTCCTTTGAATGTTACCACCCAGCTGCATCCTTAAGGCTTTAACAGAAAAATTCTGTCCCGCTCCATTCCAAACCCACTGATCTGGACCATCTGCATAACTAAAACTCTCCAGGTTCTCAACCCACTGAATTGGCTTTCTTCACGTCCTCTCCTCAGCTGTCTGCGCCAACCCACGCCCGTCACGCACACACACTCTATCAGCCACCAAACAATTTTTGTTGGATTCAACCATATAAAGATTTGGAAAAGCATTCTTTAAACTAGAACTTCCACACCACACGTCCTTCCAAAATAGCGTTTTGTCCCCTTTTCCCACCACTCTCTTGAACAAATTGCTCATGTAAACATTCTTATCCTCTAGCTCAATTTTAATGTTGGAGATAGCTAACCAAGTACCTTTTAAAGAACTCGCGGCAATAGGCTTATTATCAACAATCAAGAGTTTGTGCATAGCTTTAATACATGACACCCACAAGGAATTTGGCTCTTGTTTAAGTCTCCACCACCATTTGCTAAGAAAAGCCACGTTAATCGAATCTAAGCAGCCAACACCAAGCCCCCCTAAGTTTTTCGGTTTAATAACCACATCCCACGCCACCCAATTGATCTTTCTCTTGCAATCATCCCCACCCCAAAGAAATCTTCTCCTAACACTATTAAGTGTGCTCAAAATCTTCTTCGGGACTCTAAACAACGAGAAATAGTATAAAGGCAAGCTGTTAAGAACCGAGTTTATAAGCGTAAGCCGACCCCCGAACGAAAGATTTTTAGCCTTCCAATTAGAAAGTCTTTTATTGAATTTTTCTACCACCGGAATCCAATTTTTACATAACTTCATATTCGCCCCCACCGGGAGACCAAGGTAAATGAACAGAAGCGTCGCCGGTTCACAATTAAGAGTATTCGCAAGTCTATTAACTTTACTGCTGTCAACCCCGACACCATAAACCTTGCTCTTATGCAGGCTCACTTTTAAACCCGACGCAAGGTGAAAACATCTCAACATTCTATTAATATTAACAATGTTCATTTCAGACCATTCACCCACAATTGTCACATCGTCAGCATACATAAGATGTGATAACTTTACATCACCTTGCCCAAAAGAAATCCCTTGAAAAAAATGAAGATCACAAGCTGCTTCCGTGGTCACGTGAAGCCCTTCCATCGCCAGGATAAACAAAAAAGGGGACAGCGGGTCTCCTTGCCGAACTCCTCTCGAAATGCAGAGTTCATCCGAAGGAGCACCGTTGACAAGGACCGAAGCTTTACTTGAAGAAAGACAACCCTTAATCCACATCCGCCATTTCCGTCCAAACTCCATTTGTTCCATAATCGAGTCCAAGAAACCCCAACTTAAGCTATCGAACGCCTTATCAAAATCTACTTTAAAAATCAGAATTTTTTTCTTTGTCTTCTTCGCCCACCCAACAATCTCATTTAGAATAAGTGGACCATCTAGGATACTCCTGTTGCTAACATAGGCCGATTGTTCTTTGCAAATGACTTTGTCCATTACCAACTTCAAACGATTAGCGAGAACTTTCGAAAGAATTTTATAAATACTTCCAACAAGATTGATGGATCTAAAGTCCTTTAACGTAAGAGGATCACTTATCTTTGGAATAAGAGATATAAACGACGAATTGCACCCATTCGCCAAACATCCCGAAACTTCAAACTCCTTAATGAACGCAATAATATCTTTTTTCAACATCTCCCAATATCGCTTAAAGAATTTAAACGTGAGACCATCGGGACCCGGCGCTTTTTCATTACCGCAGCACCATATCGCACTTTTAATTTCCTCCTCTGAAAAAGAAGCCGTGAGACAGCCTCTATCTGCATCTGTGAGCTTTCGGAATCTGCTACTAATAAGCTTCGGGCGGTTCGAAAGTGATTCTGTGAATTTGGACTTGAAAAAGTTAAAAATTTCTTTCACCATGATCACCGGCTCCTGCACCCAATTCCCCTTAATTAAACCATAAATACGATTTTCCTTAATTTGTTATTAATTAAGCCATGAAAAAATTTAGAATTTTCATCTCCTTCAACTTCCCATCTAACACGCGCCTTTTGTTTAAGATCCAATCTATGAATAACATCCAGCTCTTTAATTCTCCTTTTCCAGTTTAATCTATTATCTCTATCTGTAGCCGAAAGATCTATCTCTTCCGCCCTCAATTCCAACGCATCAATTTTTTCCAGTAGCATCTTCTGTTCTTCCAGTTCAGTCTTTTTCCCCTCCATTCTCCACTTTTTAAGAGCATATTTAATCGCCTTTAATTTCTGTAGCAGTCTCCTGTCGGCAGTAGTGAGCAGTACCATAAGTAACACAATTATCCCAAGCATTCAACACCACTTGCTCAAAGCCATTTAAAGAAAACCAGGAGTTGAACATACGAAACGGAGTTGGTCCAAAGTCCGAGACATCACTTAATAATAAAATCGGGCTATGATCCGAGAATTTCCTCGGCAAGATCGTGGCTGAAGCAAGGCCCCAAACATCCAAAAACGAAGAATTCGCAAAAAACATGTCCAATTTACTTAAACTTCTGCCATCTTCACTAATCCAAGTGAACTTCCTTCCCCCTAGCTTATATTCCACAAGATTAAGGTCTCTAATAAAAGAAGTAAAAGCTTCCATGGAGGTCCTATTGCCCCTATTCGAGAATCTTTCCTTCCTATTACGGATCTCATTAAAATCGCCCATTAGCAACCATCGACCATCTATAGATTCAACCACAGATATAATTTGATTCCACAACTCCGCTCTAGCATCATCATCACAGGGGGGATAAACATTCATAAAGCTTGTAATTCCATCCACACCATTCCATCTCCCTGAAGTAACAATGAAGTGAGGGTGCGTGATCGTTCTAACCTGCTGAAACACGTGCGGATTCCAAATGCTGAACAACCCGCCTGATCTTCCTTGTGACTCCATACAAACATGACAAAAATCTGAACCATCCCAAAAATTGATCACCGGAATGTTGTCAATGTTAAACATTTGAGTTTCCTGGACACAAATTAAGTGAATCTTATGTTTAATTTTAAGCTCACGAATCCAATCCGCCTTGCCAGCATCTCCAGCACCTTTTATATTTATAGATAAACAATTCATTGGGCATTTGTCTTTACACCTTCACCTGCAATGATTTCCCTGAGTGGTTGCATCGCATCGTCTAGCTGGTATCCTACCTCTTTTCCAATCTCCATTGTTTTACGGATTTCGCACGACGTATCGTTAGCAGAGCTCGAGCCACATACAGAATCAACTACTCCTTTCGATGCCCCTCTCCTTTCCTCTGAAGAAAACCTTGAACCATTTCCCTGTGAAGCTCTTATCATGTCTTTTAATTTTAAGGAAGTAAGATATTTTGACTTAGCACCTTTCTTTTTGTTACTAGCTTTCTTCGACAAGGGCAAATTTTTTGATGCCGTCTCCTGTAAGGGATAATTCAAAATAGGGATCGAAGAGTCCCTTTCCGTCTCCTCGACTTCGTTCAAATCCGGAATACTATGGCCCAAATTCCCCATACTTTTTTCTTTAATTATAATTGGGTCGGAGATAAAGGGGTGAACGCCCATCATTCCATTGGGCTCTGACCCAACACCCATGCCCAACACACTTTCCCCAATATCCGTAGTTAATCTGTTTTTGTTGCCGTTATCTATCCTGACAGAAGGCGAACCGCCATTTGCTCGAAACGAGGCGTCACTCTAAAACTCCCCACCACATGAAGAGGTTTTTCTAGGGTACTACTGTTTATCTCCTCCTCTATACTCTGGTTGGCTGCAACTAATTTAATATATTAAATTAACTAGGTTAGAAACTCGTGTAATACATGGGATGATTAAAAAATGTATAAAATAATATGAAAAATATCAATATTGCAGATGATAAAATTGTCATTTGTGAATTTTGTTTATTTTGATATTTTATATGATATGATAAAATGCTAAATAACATATGCAATTGAAATCCATATGACATTAATCTTAAAATTCAATATTATTTTAGTTTTATTGCATAAATCCCTACTATATGCAATGAGCATTATATGACAGTTACATCATATGACAAAGTTATTCCCTGCAAACCACACATCCGATTGCAATGAACATCAAATTTCAACTTAGGGAAGCCAAAGTTTTAGACAAAATACAGTCAAAAGTAAATACAATCAACTGGTGGAAAAATCAATAACATAATCTATAACTATTTATATCTTCCAAATTATAGTTTTTATAATAACGTATGTCGGGCGAGTGAGTTACACTGTTCTTCAACATGGCTACAATCTCAAGCTGCTTGACCACGGTCTCATGTAGCACCTGTCAAAGGATGATGATGATGATGAGTGAAAACTAAATAATCAGAAACGATGTTTTGGCAATGTCTTTACTTACCCTCTTACTTTTATTTAGGTCAAACTCGATTGATCTGATGCGGTCCAAGGAATGTACTTTCGTTTATTCTTTTACAGCCTTATACGTCAAATAATTTTACGTCTTATAGTATTTTACTTTTACAAATCCATCCGGTTTTAGCAACCTATATTTTCCATTTATTTCTTTCTTATACGACATTGTACTTCCATTTTTTCCGGTAAACGCATTTTCGGGAACTTCAATTTGTGAATGCATTGTCCTCTGTATCTCGTGCTACATTGGTTGCATGAAGATCAGGAATTTCAATTTGCAAAATTTGATGCCCATCTTTTACAAGATACACAAAACCATAAATGGTGTAAGAGGACACACATTCATAGAAATTGCACATCTTGCCACTTTACGATTCTAAGCTTCACAAAAACCAACTTCTGTATCCTCAAATAGAACCGGCGATGAACAGTAGCTACATTCCTCTTCTTCTACATATTTGACCATTTTGCGACCGGAAACCTAATTTTTGTCAGACAATATTATTTTAAGAAATTCAAAATTCTAAGGAAATACCATGTGGCAATATGGCTGAGGAGAGGACAAGTGTTTTTATTTATTAGGATATGATATGTATTTAACATATTTACAAAAAATATCAGACATTATCATTTTATAAATTTTGAAAAAAATCTAAGTTGAAATGTTGTAAACTGAATGAGACAATTGTTTTTTTAAGAATATTTATTTTACCCAATGTATAGTTAGGTAAATCCGTAAACGTGACTAAATAATATATATTTTTAATGATAATGACCAATTGTCAAAAGTCTCTTTCAAAATCATCAAGTTGTTTTTTATACATTTATTGCTGCTAAACTTTATTTAGCGATTTCAAATTTTCAAAATTTTATTAAATTTAAAAATGACTATCATTCCCTTATGGATTTCAAGGGTATTTTAAAAAAAATATATATAAAGTTCGATTAAAATGTTAACCAACCTTCTCGCTTCCATAAGGCATAACCCCCTATATGTCACAAATTGACACTCAAAACATTAATGAACAATGAATCAGTGTTATAAATTAAAAACATCGATATTACAAATTTAATAAAAAGATTTAGGAGAAACTATTACCAGTGGTTGTGAAGCATCCTCCTACTGAACCACGATCCATGGAACTCCGATATCAATCAAATTAGCCATATTCAACACAAACTTGATGGATCGGCTCCCTCCTCGAATACAGACCTACATTACTAAATTTCTACAATGCCATTAAAATCCATATAAGCAAATGTGTGTTGGGATCAAAATTTGGATGTTTTTTCACTCACACCAAAAGGACTTTCATCTACTTTACACTCAAGACACAAAGCAATTGGGTAAAATATCGAAAACCCATAAAGAAATTAGGTACAATATGTGTTTATATCTTGTGTAATACCTAATGTTAGGGATACCGGATATGCAGTTTAGTTGCCTACTGTTGGTTTTGTAACGCAAATATGATGTATTCTATTTTCTTTTACCCTGAATCGAAGAAAAAAATCAAAATGCTTTACTTACTAATAATAATAATCATAACATGATAGTAAAAGGTCAAGAATAAAAGCATACAGGTTAACAATGGCTGATTAGAGAAGCAAGCCACCAAAAAATCAAATTGTTTTTAATGTTGTAATCAAGGGAGGAAGAAACGTACCTTAATGGTCAATTTTTCGATTTTACGCTTCATGGAAATATCTGAACAGAAACTCGCAATCCTAACTCCAAGGCGTAGTCACAAGAAGCGGGAAGCAAAACAATCTAATTGTGACCAATAAAACCCCAAAACCCGCAGAACTAAAAGCAATTTAAGATGCCAAATGTTAATTTTGACCACAATCATTGTTTATAAAACCCTAGGAGCTGGATTGAAGGGTTGCATCCAGATACACAGGATAAAAATCGAATTGGGGATACAGAAAAAAGAAATACAAATCAATAGATGGTTTACCTAAGAATGAAGGAAAATGTGGGAGGATGGCAGAGAATGAGAAGCGTATGAACCATAGCGAAATAAAGATCATAAGAAACAACTTAATGAGAGATCTAGAACTAAAAACCATCAATTGAACATACCTGATGTTACCCCAAAGAAATCGAAAGAAATTATGAAGGCTTACAGGTGCGACTTGCAGAAATCGACGCTATCCATGAAGATTCATATAGAGATTTTAGGTTTTCTAGGCCGAGATTAGTGGAAAGGGTGGGTTATGAACTTATGGGGGAGAGATTAGGGACGAGATTGGTGGTGGGATTGCAAACTTTAGTGAACTCTCCTCTCGAATTCCAGCGAATGAATGCGAGTTTTCCATCAAATCCGTGTTCAATCCGCGTTCAATTGCTTCCTAATTGTATGGGATTTGATTGAAATTGTCAATGAAAATTCGGATTCAAAAGTTTTGTGGGATGAGAGACCAAGAGTTCTGTTACACGTGTCAGCAAGAGGATAGTCTTTAAAAATAGGACACGTGGCAAAAATTATTTTTATTTATTAGGTATAGTAGATTTTCAAGCTCTACATCAACTGAAAGCCTCATCATTGATTTTCTTTTCAACGGATGCATCGTAGAAAATAAAAAATACGTATCTCATATATTAATTTATTTCAAACTCTATTTAACCATTGCCGCATAATACATGTATAATAAGATATATTTTGAAATTAATCTATTTAGGGGTTGTTTGGAAGTGCTTATAAAATCAGTTTATTGGCTTATTGACTTTTTGGAAAAGTCATAAGTCATAAACAGTGTTGCAGAAATCAGCCTTGGCGGCCTATTAATCGACGATTAATCGTTTTGGCGGACTTCAACCGATTACGATTATGCCTAATTGGTCAGCGGGACGGTTTGCTGCAAAAATCGGTCAAATATCGGCCTTGGTGGCCGGTTAATCGGTCTTGGCGGGCATTTTATCATTTTTTTATTTTTTTTAATTTATTAATATTTTTTTAATTTATTATTTATTTTTTTATTTTTAAATGACGACACAAACATTTTTAATAACTCAAGAAAACTGAAAAAAATCAATATTAAAGAATAAAAATAAACAAATGTATAATATTTGATGCATATCTCAGAATAAAATGAATCAAACTTTGCTATTTTTTATATTTATATATTTTTAAACGAATTCCTTTACAATTTAGGGTTTCCGATTAATCTCCGACTAATCTCCGCTTAATCCGATTAATTACTTAACCCCACTTGACCGCCAAGCTACCGTCAAGCGATTTTTACAACCTTGGTCATAAGTAAAGTTTATTGGCTTATTTGCTTTTACTTACGATTTATGACTTTTCTAAAAAGCCAATAAGTTAATAAGTTGGTTTTATAAACACATCCAAATATCCCTTTAATAATTTTATGTAACTTCTAGATTAGATTAATGACTGTATATGAATTATATATTTCAATTGATAAATTTTATTGGCATTAGAACAAATAAAACAGTACACCATCTTTTATTATAAAAATGGGAATATTATATAATTTATTTAGAAATATATATATATATATATATATATATATATATATATATATATATATATATATATATATATATATATATATACACACACACTAGGTGTGTACCCGCGCTATGCGGCGGTGACAAATAAATATTTTCAGTAAATAAATTATGGATGGCGATTTGATTCCTTACGGTGAGTGATCACATTCTAGCTTGGCGAATTATTTCCATCGGTGGATTACGAATACTTTTTTTCTACGATATTTCCTTTGAGGATAAGGTTTTAATATTTGTGTTATTGGGTTTTGGGTTTATGTTTTAAGTTGTATAGTTTAGAGTTGAAGTTTTACAGCAGATGAAGAATAATTTCTTTTTTGACAAATAATTAATTATATTTTAGGTCCTTTTGGAAAATAATCTAAATTGGTGTAACTGTTGCATGTATGTCTCTTGAGGATAAGGTTTTAATATTTATGTTCTTGGGTTTTGGGTTTATGTTTTAAGTTTTATAGTTTAGAGTTGCATGAAAGTATGTTATTTGGTTGGGTTATGATCACTATATATCACCACTTTGTGACCATCACAAGCAACTCGTCGATGCAGCGGGCGGTAAATGCAAATGATGTTAAATCTACTTAGAGCCCGACTTCATCTCACCCTCTCCTCTCCCTTGTAACATGGTGTACTCATGCAATGTGGTCGACGACGGCAAATCAATTCCTTATGGCAGATAGTGATTGATTTTCTTTGTGCAAATAGTTTCTTTTCATAAAAATATCATAGTTAAAAATATCATACTTTCGGAAACATATAATATTAGAAAGAACACACAACATGCACACATTGCTACCGAAACTTTGTTGCATTTGTTGGACCTTCATTAAGATTTAATTCATGATTTTATATTTCACAAAATTAACATCAAATTTTCTTGAATTTAAATCATTTAAGAAAAAGAAATTCGCCAAAATTAATGTCAAAAGAAACACTCATGTGAGACAACTTTTTTCAACTGACTAATACAATTGTGATAACTCTAAGGGGACATTGAGCATCTCCACCATTAACCTTTTCAATATTAATAGTATTGTTGCATTATGTTGCAATTTAATTATTACAACATATTAATAAACTGATTTTAATTTTCGTTCATTCTAAGTGGGTTCTTGTAAGTATTTATATTGATATTAATTATGTCCATCAGTAATAAGATATTGGGTTTGAATTCAACAACAGTTACATACATATACATGAACAAAATTTATATAACAATATTACAATATCAATTAACAAAAACAATTCAAACCACACAGATTAACAACTCAAAGTCTCAAACTATTATTCATTCCATCACCAAATAAAATGAAACACATCAGTCCCTTTTTTCCGTTTCAAAATCAGCACCACTTTGTTTGGGTACCAGAAAACAGGACTTCCATATATTTCATAATTGCTCCATCTTTGTATATATGATCTCTCAAAAGTATACAATACAACAACATCTGCAAAAAAAGAATGAACAAATCCGATGTCAAAAAGCCTAAAAACAGAATAACATCAGCAAAAGATTGAACAAAACCTCTATATTAGATAGAGAGAGACAGAGAGGCATGAAGAGGTTCAGTTGTGTTGGTGTGGTGGTAAGCCAAAATCATCCCCATTTTTGTTTTAGGAAGAATTGGTCCATGGGCCCACACCATTCAGACCCAGGAACAGATTTAAAGAGAAAATCAAAAGCTTCCTTAGAGACAACTTCTAAACTGCATGGCCTGGTGGTGCAAGACAAAAAGAGTGGCCTTTCGATCCATTATCTGTGACCAATGAAAAAAATGAATGAACTCTTTTCTAGTGAAAATGGATGAAAAAAGATGAAAAGCCAATCCGAAATTAAAATGGAGATGAAAAGCAAGTCCAAAAAAAATCACCGCCTTCATATTCAAGTAAAAACACAGAAAGATCCGGTAAGCTTAGACAGTTAACAAACATGGAAACCTTTTTCAATAGATACCCCTTTAATACCAGATCCGAAAATACGTCTTAGTAACGGTGTTAATGATTCCATTAGCAGAAAAAGAAACGAAAAAGAAACATGGCATTCAACAGAACACCTCCTGAATCAAAATACCTGAAATCAAATCATAAGAGAATATATTAAAAGAGATGTTGAGAACATTTGTGATGAAGTGCTGATATATCCGAAGTCCCACCCATGAAGAAACCCCGAAGTGAATAAACAAGAGAAGACACCGAAGTCTAAAGACTCCGAAGTACTATGCATAGAGGATCCGAAGACTTCACAGTCTGTCATCTTGTCTTTTGTGTGCACGCGTATAGTACAATACGGTTTGCATGAATCTTCTATCCTATTGGCTAGTACACTGATAGGATATTCTCTGTAAAATTTGTACTATTGGTATCACTGATTTAGTATAAATATCAGTGATAACATACCGTGTCAAAGGTGAGATTACAAGATTAGCTTACGAGAGTTGTATGTCTCCCAGATAGAAAACCCAATTGTAAAACCAAAGTTCTAATCAAGCATTCGGCACATGTTATTCATATCACATCGTTTAATTAGCTTTGTTGCATTATCATTATACTATTGATTGCGTTATTGTTTGCATATCTATATTAGTTCATCTATTCTCATATTTCAACACCCAACAAGAGAAAAGTAAGAAATAGAAACTAAAGTTTTGCAGTCTTGGTGTTCAAGTTCTCAATTAGCTTCCTTTTTTTCAAAAAAATCAATGCCAAATGGTTTATTAGGCCAAAAATCAACGTAAAAATGGATTGCATGCTAAAGTTTTCAGAAAAAGAAAAAGAAACAAACCTAAGCAGCAAGAAATCGAAGTTTTCAATCTCTTGATGTTCGAGTTCTGGATCTACTTCTTTTTCATCCAAATTAGATATGTATAATTCCCTTTGATTTAAGGTCTTCGAAACATCCGAAGACTTCAGATCAAACATTACCTGCATCTGCTTTGAGAGTGAAAGAGGGAGAGGGGTAAAAATCAAGGTAAATATGTGGCCTTGCTGGGAGATCTAAACGATAAACAACACTTAATTCAGCTTACAAAATCCACACACATGGTCTGATCTACTAAGAGTCTCATAAAAATGTGACGGATCGAATTTAGCCTTCTCAACCCGAAATTCAAGAAATCAAATACAAAAAGAAAAAAAAATTGGATTAAATACCTGATTTTAGAGCAGCTGAAGATGGAAATCGGGATGAAACTTAAATGGAAACCAAACCATACCCAAATTAAACCTTATGTTGGTGACTTGTCTTCTAAAAGAGAGATAAAAGAGACTGGTGACAATAGCTGCTATGGGTGGCGGTCCAGTCATGATAGTGTGATGTGTGGTTGTTGTGAGCGGTGGTTCGTCGAGTGGTTTCTGATGACAATGGAACCGTGAGGTTGTTGATGGTAGTTGTACGATGGAGAGTGGCCAGCAACCATACGTTTATTGTGATGGTGGCTGCTGATACAGGTTTTAGAGAGTTATGGTTTGTAGAGGGGGAAGAAGGAGAATATGGAAAGTCAGAAACGAATGGAGATGCAAACATTACGGATAAGAACTTCAAGAAGTGTTCAGGATCGTTATTTATAGAACTTTAGAACTCGATTAACGGTGGTGAGAGTAGCAATTGGTAGCGATGAAGGAGGCGGAGGGTGGGGTTAGATAAAGGATCGAGAATTTGGAGAGAGAGAGAGAGAGAGAGTGTGTGTGTGTGTGTGTGTGTGTGTTTGTGTGTGTGTGTGAGGGAGAGAAAGATGGGATTTAAAGGGGATGGGGAGAATCAAGAGACGTACTGATTTGAAAGGAAGAGTATGAGAATTGTATTTCAAATTTTGAATCAGCCTAAAAAAGTAGAGATTTTACATAATGAGAGCAATTCAAAATTTTAAGAGTTTTGAATCCCGCTCAATTGTCTATATGCATTAACAAGTTGTATGATTGTCTTAAATTTAAGATCTTACTGCATTAAGCTGTTGTAATTTATATATGCATTATAATAGGTAATATATATATATATATATATATATATATATATATATATATATATATATATATATATATATATATATATACATATACATTATAATAAAGCAACCATGTTAATGCCACATGTCCCATTCTTAAATCCCATTGATGCCACATGTCACTTTGTTATGCATTCTTAGAATTTTTCCCTCCTAAAATTCGTATCTTCTGTTTCCGTTTAACTCTCATCGTCCCATGATCGCATAAAATCAGGAATGATATGATTTCGGTTTAACTCCCGAATCAGCAACCTAATTGTAAACAAATTGAAAATTTAAATCCTTCCAAATTTCACGGCCACAATTTACACACTCTCTATATAATCAAACTGAATATTCAAACCCAGCAATTAACTTCTCATTGTATCCTACAAATCTGAGTCTTGATCTTCTTCTTCAAAATCTGATTTCAAGCCTACAATTTGACTCTTCGAATCACCGCGTCTGCTATACCCCTCCCCTGCTCCCTCTTGTGGGTTTGTTCATATGTACTTTCGTTTCCATCTTGCTTATTGTAAGGGTTTTATAGATCCACTACCCTGCTTCGTCTTCTACGTCACCTACCATCTTCGACCTTCTTTGTTTCTTTCCTTTCCTGATTTTCAGTAATAAGTGGTACATGGATGTTCCAGTTCGAATACACCAGAGCTAAACCACCACACCAGCACACACACACACATAAGACGAAGCATCATACCACCGCCTTTACAGACCTCCTTAAACCCTTAAAAAATCATCGATCTAATACCAGACAATACTTCATATCGATGAGCTCACTTAAATCGCATCTTTGGTAAGCATCTTCAAACTGATTCTGCAATTGTGTGTGTTATGTATTAATAAGGTGTGTATTGCTGCGACTATTCTTTTTCTTTTTTTCTTTCATTTTTACAATATATTCTGTTATCGATCATTCTATTTGAGACTGAATATGTTGGAAACAATTAGGTCATATAAAAGGTACTATTTTCAACAATTAGGGTTGTTTAGTTCATTGTGGGGTTTCATAGAAAAAAGACACATATATAATTCTTGGTTTTTTTGGTCTTGCAGCTTGAAAACATCAAGCTAACGTACGATGATCATGCCTTTGTTGAGTCTTCAACTATGCAGAAGGAATCAAAGATTAGGGCAGTCAAAACATGAATCAGAAAGGGATTGTCCTTCCATTTGAACCATATTTAATATAATTACATGCCACTAACATTATTGTAACTTTACTTGTATATGGCTGAATTCGGTGTATTCCCACATGCAAGATGATATTTTTACCGATGGGGTTGTAAAAGGTAATGTTGGAAATTTTAAGAGAAAGGGTCGGTGCATAAAATGAGAGAGATGTATATTTAGCCGATGATCACGGATGCCACCCTTCATGACCCCACCATACACAGGTGGCACTTTTCCGCTGCATTTTCTAGAGCTCTTTGGATTTTGCATTTCGAAGCCCATTACTTATTTAGTATATTTGAACAATTTGTATGACAATTAACAAAATTATGTGTCACTGCCACTGGAGAATAAATTATAGAATTGTATGGCGAGAACCTTAGATAAATCGAGATTGAAGCTTAATTTTTTCCATTCCAGGTGTCCCAAGTGTGCCAAACAATAAGGGTTGAAACTTTATCAAAAATGGTTCCTTTCTTTGACTTCCGACTGTGGAAAGGATCCTTGTTGATGCTGTCAAACTTAACTTCATTGCAGTGAAAGTTGACCCATAAATGGTGCAATCATCTTCGGTGACTTGGTAAGTCTCAATATGTATGTTTCAGATATTTATTTGTTTTTACACTAACATTGTTTTCCCTTTGTTTTGAAGGGTTTTGAATCTCACATTCTGCAAGACCATTTGAGTACCCTTGCTACAAATCTGAATAAATCAAGGTCTCTGATTTACCCCTATCAATCAAAGGCATCAAAACTAAGTGTTATGCTGCCAAGCTTGACAGACATCATAGATAAAGAGCACAAAAAGCTTCTTGCTTGCAAATCCATCATTAAAAAACGAAAGGAAGAACAAGAAAGCCACCTTCTTGAAATGGTATCCCTTTCTCCATTGTATATATTGCATTTTTGCCCCTGTTTTGTAAAAACTAATTTTTTTCTTCTTTTTTAAGCAAAGGAATGAGAAGAGGAGACAAAGAATAAAGCTTCAAAAGAAAATCAAAGCACCAGAATAAAAGAGACTTGCATATTTATACAACATGGGTATATGAGCTGCACCTAAATCGGGCAACCGGCCCTCATTTTTCAGTATGGACTGGCCCGGTTATAAGATTGTCAGTCCTTAACCGGTGCAGACAAGCAGTTCATGTTTAGTCTTACAACTTTTACATGTTGGTTCCCAGGTCGATCAGTCTTAGCAACTCCTAACCAGTCTTGAAAGTTGGTTGCCTCTGTTCTTGGTGGAGTTCAAAATTTTTAATGGTGGTAAGTTTACACAATAACACTTTTTTAGAAGTATGACGTTGTTTGATATTGATGTTCGTCTCTTTCTTATTTTGTTTAGAAATTTGGGCTAAAGGTGCTTTATTTTGAAGCTGTATCTTCTGGGATATAGGTATTTCACTTTTATTCTTCAATTATCGCCAACCCATATTATTATTGAAAATTCAAACCAACCTGATTGTTATTGAAACTCTTTTTTCCCTGTTGATGTCTAATTGTAGTGATGGTGACCTTAGTTAAATTAATTTCTTCATCCGCTACTGATTTCAGAATTTAGTGAAGCCCACAACCTAACTATATTTCTATTGAAGCTTTATCCCACTAATGATGTTGAAACAATCTTGGAATATTTGCCACGAGAGAGACCATTTAATCCCAATAATAACTCAGGAACTGAAGCAAGAAAATTAGGAATTTTGATTTTTTTTTTGACAGAAAATAAGAAGAGAGGCACGAGAGTATTTAAAATGGTGGGATGGAACTTCCGATTTGGTGCGTGGAGGAGTTACCAACGAGTAAATTCCTCGACTCTATGCTTATTAATCTAAGGTTACGATCGGGGAAAATGGTTGAATACGAATGATCAGTGACAAAGGTATGTTTGCTACAAATTTCCTCTTCTATTTCTCAGATTTAAGATTTTGATTACTAAGAAAATTACCGATGTACCCTTTGAAATAGTAATAGATGAAGATGGGATAGCTAAACATGAAATATCTAATGGCATTATGTGATTATGGTAAAGCTTTGTGTGTTAATCTCTCATTTACATCGGTCCAGGTCCAGTTCAATATGCAGAATATACTTTATTTGTTACATGCAATAGCGATGTACTAACTGTATTTACCAATAATAGCAATGCACTATTATTTTTACCCACATAGCAACTGCGCTTACCTTCATGCTACCAATGGATTTGTTGTCTTACATTTTTTCTTATGGAATTTGAGTTATATCAGGAAAATATCAAGAAAAAACTATAATTATGTTCATAATGTTTATCGGAAACATGAAAAAGAAAATTCATTATTAGGTTTTTAAAAAACTGAAAGAATTGCTTGACAACACATGGAGTCTTTAGGTGTACTCATTGCATCAAAAATTGTACCATAAAACTCATAAATGCATCCTCAAACCAACTATGACACCACAAATATGGCGAATTTATGATTGAACCAGCAGGGGAATGATAAATTGAGAGAACAAGCAGTAAAAACTAAAAACTATAACTCATCAATAAATTCTTGAAATTGCAAAAATTCTTGAAATTAAGATCATCAATAAATTCTTGAAATCACAAAAACTATTGCTAAATTCCCGTCATTTATCATCTGGATATCCCATAAGTTTCTTCATGCCACTAAAAATGGCATTTTTCCACTATAATACACTTTTCTGGAAAAAGAAAATTAAACATTGTACATTGTAAACCTTTCCTTTTGTAGCAATGAACTTTCTAAAAAGAGTATTTTGGAAAGTACATTACCATAAAACAAAAGGTTTATAAAGTTTGCCGCTACAAATGGCTTTCATATTCAACATATGAAATTGTATGATTAAATAAAATATTTCTCTTTTTATATTAGTTTTTTTAATGTCAACCGTGTAACACACAAGTTTCTAACCTAGTATATGTATATATAACAACAAGTTTTTTACAAAGTACAACATTTGTATAATAATTTTCAAAATCAAAGGTAAAACCATCAATGGCGAAATGTCGTTTTAAAAACCGTTTTTGAGGCTTTTGATGTGGAAAACAACAAAAAGCCATTCGTTAGTACTTATTATTGTTTATTTTTTAATTCTTCAATGACGATTTATTTATCCTACAATATAAATATATATATATATATATATATATATATATATATATATATATATATATATATATATATATATATATATTGCAGGATATCCGACCGTATAGAGCCGCTGTAGTGAAAGGGCTCGAAATTTTGGCCGTTTATTTTTTATATTGAAATGATTTTCCATAATTTTTGAAATTTTTGAATTTTTTAGTATAATTATTATTAGGGGTGAGCAAAAACCAAACCACGTGGTAAAAACCGCAAAAACTGAAACCGATTAACCGCAACCGAAACAATAATCGACGTTGAGGTTTTCAATTTTGAATTAACTGCAAAAATTGCAGTGTGCTGCGGTTATATGAGTTATATGCGGTTAATAACCGTTCCGGTTTCAAAAACGATTAACATGTTCCGCTGCTCACTATATATATATATATATATATATATATATATATATATATATATATATGTATGTATGTATGTATGTATGTATGTATGTATGTATGTATGTATGTATGTATGTATGTATGTATGTATGTATGTATGTTCAAATACAAATCATAAATATTGTGTGAATGTAAGACCAATTGTGGTCCAATCATTCATAAAGGGTAAGAAGGTAAATTATCACAATAACCAATTAATTATTATTTTAATTTCTCCACTAATTTAGGTAATTGATCATTATCTCCAAATTTATATCATTCTCTCTCTTCTTATACAGAACGTAATATCAAAACCCTACAAAGAAGAGAGACGACGGTTGAACGGGAAAACCACCATTGTTGGCGGCGACCATTCTTATGCTCCAAAATTCTACAATTATTCATTATTCCAATTATGTTCAATATGCATGCAGAATTTTATTCAATATGCTCCAAAAAGTTTTGAAGCAATTCTTCGTATTTTTTTAAGAAATAAAATTACTTTCGTCCAAATTGATTAATTTTTGTTGAACAAAATTCTCGAACTTTCGGCCAATTTGCATGCGTATGTTTGTTTCCAAATTGACTTTCTCAATGTAAATTTCCATGCTTATGTTTTTTTATGGTGATTTTGACGGCATAATTGAATGTAAATTTCAATGGCTATGCAATGTTCGAAATTTTAGCCCTAAAATTATACAA
Source organism: Cichorium intybus (assembly GCA_023525715.1). Classification (NCBI taxonomy): domain Eukaryota; kingdom Viridiplantae; phylum Streptophyta; class Magnoliopsida; order Asterales; family Asteraceae; genus Cichorium; species Cichorium intybus. Next base: position 2,182,141 of record JAKNSD010000024.1, read on the forward strand.
AAAGCATGGAAAAAATATATTGAGAAAGTCAATTTGGAAATATTATGAACAAGTCTTATGATTTGTGTTATCGAAGGTGTGTGTTATCCCCTTTCTCCCGATCGCATCTCTATTGCTCGATAATCCTATCCCTCAGTTTTTTTCTCGATTCCAAAAATCACGCACACACACACATCAAGGGTGTGTGTGGTCGGCGGTCGCTGCAACTGAGGCGTCGGAGGTGGCACAGGTGCTGTCAACGACCGGAGATGGGACGACAGGGAAAGACAATCGAATATTGCGTGATGGAGGAGACTATGCTGTAGAAGAATGTATAAGTTACATTCTCCAAAAATGTTGTATAGGGTACATTCTCCAAGAATGTACAAGTTACATTCAAAGTGTGAGCAGTTCAATTTTTTTATCGTAAGTCATTCTTTGAGAATAATCGTGTAATCGCACGTTGAATAGTCATGTATTAGAAGTTCAATTGTTTGGAATGTGTACTTTTTGTTTTGGATTTCGGGATGTGCGACCAATTACATGATAATAAATGTGAAATCGTTTTGAGCAGTGTCAATTTTGTTGTATGTCGAACCCCATTCTCTGAGAATGTGTATTACTTTTTATTGGTTTGTGTTTTGGTAAGTTCATTCTCTGAGAATGCGTGTTAATTTTTATTGGTTTGTGTTTTGGTAAGCCATTCTAGGAGAAATGGTACGCTTTTTTTTATCACAAGTAACTCCATTCTCTAATAATGGTTCAAAGAATTTGATGTATTCTCAAGGATTTTGAAGGTACTGTAATTAACTTAAAAACTCACAAACTATTCTTTGAGAATTCGAAGGTACTGTAATTTTTAGTTTTTAATTTGCAGTTTTAATTCACGTAATCCCACCAAATTAAGAGATAAATTGGATATTTCCTTTTTTAAATAATTATAAATAGACTAAAATACCCTTTATAAGGGTTTAAATGAAAATTCTGATTAATTAATTGTTATAATTTTACAATTAGGCCCTTAAATCTAACATCGTTGATCATTTCGGTCGGACGCTCCACATTTGGTCCTACAATCACACAATAATTACCAAATGTATTTAATCCTAACTATATATATATATATATATATATATATATATATATATATATATATATATATATATATATATATATATATATATATATATATATATATAATGATCAAATAAGAAGTAAAAATTATGGTAAGAATGTAAGAAGTTTTTTATTTACTTGGTTTTTTGGCGAATCACCAAAATGAATCACTAGATTAATCAAAAATAACATATTCATTGAAAAAAATTTCTAAAAAAACATATTGATAAATCATTTTTTTAGTAAATCAAGTTTTTATTCACGTTACGGAAAATTTTAGTAAATAACAACAAAATTATCGTAAAAATGAATCATTAAGTTTCTTTTTCGAGAATTTTTTTTGTGAATCATGTTATTTTTGCATCATCTATTGATTTATTTTGTTGTTTCGCCGAAAAAATATGTAAATAAAAATTCTTACCTTCCTACCAAAATTCACTTTTTACCGGATCTCAATTCTATATATATATATATATATATATATATATATATATATATATATATATATATATATATATATATATATATATATATATATATATATATAGGGAAGGGTTCAAATGAGAACCACTAAAAGGTTGAGAACCACTTATTCACAGTTTAATTAAAAATCTACTTTATAGTATTCACAGTTTAATAACTAGAAATTTTATTATATTGTGAATATTGTAAAAACGTATTAAAAAATAAGGAAATTTATTAAGTTTGATGTATTTTCACATAATAAACACGTGTGAAAAAACAGAAAAACAAAAAAAAACATAATTCTTAATGTGTGAACATCAGTTCTCACGGTTCTTAACCTTTTAGTGGTTCTCATTTGAACGTATTCCTATATATATATATATATATATATATATATATATATATATATATATATATATATATATATATATATATATATATATATATATACTCGGACGTGAAATGTGAATTTACGTTATATATTATAGAAAACATTTTATTACAAATCTTGAATATTGACATATGTAATACTTGGACATAACATGTGAATCAATTCAAACTCTTTCAGATCACTAACACGTCTAAGTCGTCGTGCAGTCAAAAATAAGAAAATAAAACTTCACACACACTAGTACATCAGTAGTAAGGGTCGATCCACATGAGTTTCGTGATCAAGATATGACGATAGCTTACCAACTGTAGTGTCACGTTACAGCCAGAGGGACTAGTACTACTTTTCCAAAAACACAATTCTAAACTTGTAACGCCGAAACATGTTTAATATATAATTATAATAAAAAAGGGCGAAATGGTCATTTTACCTCAAAAGGGTAATTTGGTCTTTTTGACAGAAAATGACTTGTTTCGTAATAATATTTTAAGTCTTGGATTTAAAATGTTATAAAAATGTGATTTTGTCATTAAAATTTGTAAATTGTGGCAAAACTTTGAGATATGCAACTTCAAGGACCAAAGTGCAAATCTTGGAGATATATAAGCAAGAACTTGTGCAGAATTTTAACACTTACGGGAGGAGTTCTAAGTGCGATTCTGCAGAAGTTTGGAAGGGTTTCTTGAAGGTTTGAAGCTTGGATTGTGATCTTTGGCTTAAAAGGGCATAATTGGAAGATTTGGAGGTAAGTTCTTCAAGTTCTAGCTAGTTGTTCTTGAGGAGTTTTGTAGAACTCAAAAACTGCAATTACAGTTAAGATTGGGTGTTTTATTTGATGAAATACTTCCATTAAGTCATGCTAGTAAGAGCTTAACTCAACCAAATGGAAGTAGGATGTTATATTTGATGAAATTGAAGATTTGGGGTTGTTAGAAATAAGAACCCTAATTCTTTGTGTGATTTATTGAGGGTGTTTTGATGGTTAAAAACCTTGTTAATATGTAAGGTTTTAGCCTAGGAACAAACCCCAAGCGATTAAGAACAGAAATAAGGACTTAATGGACCAAATCTGCAAGCTACAGTGCATAAATCGCGACTGGCCAGGGAACCTGCACTGCCGTTAGGCGCAGTGCGCCCCATAGCCAGGCGGGGTGCGCCCAGGCGCAGTGCGCCCCAGGCAGGGGATCAAAAACGCTAACTTTTGCTTGGCTTGTCCGATTTAGCTCAAATTTGAATCATAGGCTCGTTATGGTCTAAAAAGTTTGGGAAAATTTTCATATCGAGTTTTCGACCCCTCGGGGGCACTGTAGACCGATCCGAATGCCTCGGTGAATAGTAAAATTCATATAAAGTTAGTAAACGGAAAGTTTATTAACTAGGCATTGTTTATAACGATATTATATTGAACTCTATTGTATTAGAGTTAATTGGAGTGGTTATTAACCTATAATTATTTTGATAATAAATGGAATTATAGGTACGAGACAAAATACTACGGATTTCATTTCAAGGCAAGGAACAACAAACGCTAGTTGTAGCAAACCTTCAGGTGAGTAATCTCACTATTATCCGATGTGATATGTGTTATATGGGCAGCTGCAAATGGAAATGATTTTGGGGGACAAAAATGACAAATTACATGAGTCTGATAAAGACAAGAACGGAGCTGTGAGTCAACAATAATGACATGACAATACCAGATAAGCCGTGAGTCTGCTATAGACAAGAACGGAGCTGTGAGTCAGTCAATTTTAATGGTGCGACGATACCAGATAAGCCGTGAGTCTATATTAGACAAGAACGGAGCTGTGAGTCAAACCTATATTAGGCAATACCGGATAAGCCGTGAGTCATTTCGATGGCAAGAACGGAGCCGTGAGTCTAGGCAACAGCGGGATAACCCGTGAGCCATATATGATTTTTATATTGCATGACATTGCTTATTTGATTTTGTATAGAGAATTTTATTCTTATACATGTTATACTTGATTTGATTACTCATTGGGCTTTATAGCTCACAGTTTTATTGACATGTCCCTGCAGGTGAGCGTGACCCTGCCAAGGGAAAGGATAAAGTCCGTGACTGAGGACTTAACATTTGAAGTAACGACCCGGCTTGAAGAATGTATAATATTCTATGTATTGTACTTCTTGATACTCTTGTACTCGTATTGTATTAACTAACACCCCTACTTATGTTTTATTTATAAAATATGTGGTTTGAAAAATGAAAAATTTTTGGGGTGTTTTTGGTTAATAAGTCGGGTGTTACAAGTTGGTATCAGAGCCGTGGTTTAAGTGAACTAGGTGTCTTAGACTAGATTCCTGGACTTAAACCGTGAGAGAACAATAGATAAATGGACTGTTAGATATATATGAGCTTGTTATTATATATGTAATCTAACGGTTTGCTAAAATTTTGAAGTATGAGAAATACACGAAGCAATCCTACTGGTGCGAATTCGCGTGGAACTGCCAGAAGTGGACCAGCTAGGTCACGCGGCTCTGTTGGGCGAAGAGCACCAGCACGGGAACCGGTGGGACAAAATCCACCTGATATTCGGGCAATAGTGGAAGAGGTGGTTAGACAAATGCTGCCAGCATTATCGAACAATCCTAACCCGAGTGGCAATCCCAACCCGAGTGTAAATCCTGATCCTACTGAAGAGGCCGCAAAAAGTGTTCATGACAGGCAGCCAGAAGAAGAAAGCCAGGGAGAAAGTCGGGCCCGGGCAGTGAGAGAAACACAAGGTGGAGAAGCCTCTACCAAGAAAATTGGGTGTACGTATAAATCCTTCCTTGGTTGTAAACCAAAGGAATTCTCGGGGACAGATGATCCAGTCAAAGCCATGGAATGGATCATGCACATTGAGAAGGTGTTCCGAGTAAGCAAGTGTGCGGATGATGATAAAGTGGAATTTGCCACGAACCAACTTACAAGCGGTGCACTACATTGGTGGCAAACCTATTACAAATCACTGGATCTTGATTCATCCCAATCGATACCTTGGGAGCAATTTAAGACAAAGTTTAATGAAGAATACTGCTCAGAAGTGGCTATTCAGAAGTTGGAGGATGAATTCCTACACCTGGAACAGGGTTCCCGATCTGTTCAGGAATATACTCTTAGCTTTCTGGAGAAAGCTAGGTTCGCAGAACACCACATTTACACTGAAAAGAGAAAGATCGACAAGTATGTTCGGGGGTTGACAACCCGAATTAGAGAAATAGTGCAACCGTTGAAACTAACTACTTTCCGGTAAGTGGTGGATCGAGCCACAGAAAGGGAGACCGAACTAAAGCGACAAGAAGATGAAAAGAAGGCCGTTAAAACAAAAAGAAAGGCGGAAGACCAAGGTTGGACGCCTCAGAAAAAGTCGCAACAATCCGGGTCTAAAGGAAAAAGCCAGAGGGACGAAGGAAAGTGGTGTGAGAAGTGTAGAAAAAGGCATTTTGGCAATTGTCGCAGTGATACTGGGTTAGTTAGCTGCCGAAATTGTGGAAGAACGGGTCATTCTATACGGGAGTGTCGGTCGGAACGAAGATGCTACCAATGTGGAGCTACATATCACATTCGTCCAAACTGTCCACAATTGAAATCTAGTGTCTACAGTGAAAGGCCTAGGGATGATCAATTGGGAAAGAAAGAAGAGCCAAAGAACAGGGACGACCAGTGGCCTCGCGAGCTTTCCAGATGACTGTGGAGGAAGCCCGTGAGAAGACGGATGTGATTACAGGTATCTTTACTCTCAATACCATACCTGTATATGTTATATTTGATCCAGGAGCAACACACTGTTTTGTATCGGAGTCCTTGTTGCCTCGTCTGAATGTACCGTTAACACCGATGGACGAAAGTCTAGAAGTAGCTATAGCGGACGGCCGATATGTTTGGGTTTCTGAACATTTGGAAGGTTGTCAGCTTAAAATCTACGGGACCGTCTTCCCTATAGATTTGAAGCCGATGACTACCAATGAATTTGGTGTAATTGTGGGGATGGATTGGTTAGCAACGAATTATGCTAACATGGATTGCAGAAATAAAAACATCACAGTGTTAACACCGGATGGGAAATGGATAAAGATTCAGGGTGAACGACCTCGGTTGCGTATGCCAGTCATCTCTTTTGCTCAAGCTCGAAGTTGTATTAGCAAAGGAGGGATGTCCTATCTAGCTTATGTATCGGTAGCTCAACCGATTAAAGTGGGGGTAGCGAATGTGAATGTGGTGAACGAATTCCCAGATGTGTTTCCTGACGAGCTTCCAGGGTTGCCACCAGATCGACAGGTTGAGTTCACGATTGAACTAATTCTGGGAGCTGCACCTGTTGCCCGAGCTCCATACCGATTAGCACCTTCAGAGATGGTGGAACTGCGAAAGCAACTGGAAGAATTATTAGACAGGGGTTTCATCAGACCGAGTACATCGCCTTGGGGAGCCCCTATTCTGTTTGTCAAGAAGAAGGATGGGTCAATGCGCATGTGTATTGACTATCGGGAATTAAACAAGATCACGGTGAAGAACAAGTACCCGCTACCCAGAATAGACGATTTGTTTGACCAGCTGCAAGGCGCGTCTTACTTTTCCAAGATTGACCTGAGGTCGGGATACCACCAGTTGAAGATAAGGGAGTCAGACATTCCGAAGACAGCTTTCCGAACGCGATACGATCATTATGAGTTTTTGGTGATGCCTTTTGGATTAACCAATGCTCCAGCCGTATTCATGGATCTTATGAACCGGGTGTGTCGACCGTTCCTTGATACCTCGATGATAGTGTTTATTGAAGACATCTTGGTGTATTCGCGAAGCCAAGCCGAACATGAAGTGCATCTGCGACAAGTGTTGGAGTTGCTTCGCCGGGAGAAGTTGTATGCAAAATTCTCCAAGTGTGAATTCTGGCTAAGAGAAGTCCAATTTCTTGGCCATGTAATTAATGCCGAGGGAGTAAAAGTAGATCCAGCAAAGATTGACACCGTAATGAAGTGGGAACCGCCTCGGAGTCCAACTGAAATACGGAGTTTTCTTGGTTTGGCAGGCTATTACAGAAGATTTGTCGAGAATTTCTCTTCGATAGCTGCTCCGTTGACCAAGTTGACCAAGAAAGGTGAAAAGTTCGTGTGGGCTGAAAAACAACAAGAAGCATTCCAGAAATTGAAACAAGCTTTATGTGAAGCACCGGTATTGGCTTTACCACAAAGCGGAGAAGAATATGTGATTTATAGCGATGCTTCTAGAGTTGGTCTTGGTTGTGTGCTAATGCAGAAAGGTCGAGTCATAGCCTATGCGTCCCGACAATTGAAAGATGCCGAGAAGAAGTATCCAGTTCATGATCTGGAATTAGCTGCTGTGGTTCTAGCATTGAAGTTGTGGAGGCATTACTTATACGGTGTAAAGTTTATCATTTACACTGATCATAAGAGCCTGAAGTACCTCTTCGACCAGAAAGAGCTTAATATGAGACAGCAAAGGTGGATGGATCTACTGAAAGACTTTGATTGTGAAATTCAGTACCACCCTGGCAAGGCGAACGTGGTGGCAGATGCATTAAGCAGAAAAGAAGCTCCTCTGAAAATTTCATCCGCATGTATGGGTGTAGTAAGCAGATTACCAGAATTGATTCGCGCAGCACAAGAAGAAGCGTGTAAGCCGGAGAATGTAAAAAGCGAAAGAATGGTTGGATACTTGAAGCATCTGGAATAAAATGCTCAGACATTGAAGACCTTCAGAGGTCGTGTGTGGGTCCCAAAACAAGGAGAGGCGAGAAATTTGCTTCTAGAAGAGGCACACTACAGCAGATATGCAGTTCATCCGGGCAGTACTAAGTTGTATCGGACGTTAAAACCGATGTATTGGTGGCCTGGAATGAAGAGGGACATTGGAAGATTTGTGGAAAGATGTTTGACTTGTCTGCAAGTTAAGTCAAACCATCAGAAACCGTACGGGGAAATACAACCATTGTCAATTCCAGAGAAGAAATGGGACCATATTACCATGGATTTCGTGACAAAGTTGCCGCGGACACCGCGAGGTTATGATTCTATATGGGTGATTGTTGATCGATTGACCAAATCGGCACAATTTATACCATATAAAGAAAAGTACCGGGTAGATCAACTGGCGAAAATCTACATTGATGAGGTGATTTGTCGACATGGATTACCAGCATCGATTGTATCGGACCGAGATAGTAGGTTTACTTCTCATTTTTGGCAGAGTCTTCAAAAGCGATTGGGTACAAAAATACTTATGAGTACCGCATATCACCCGCAGACCGATGGTCAGAGTGAAAGAACAATACAGACTTTGGAAGACATGTTGAGAACTTGTGTCATAGACTTCGGTGGAAGCTGGGAAGATCATTTGCCTTTAGTGGAATTCGCGTACAATAACAACTATCATTCCAGCATCCAGATGGCCCCGTATGAAGCCTTGTATGGAGCACCGTGCCGTACTCCGACCTGCTGGACTGAAGTTGGGGAAAAGCCGTTGGCTGGACCTGAAATTGTAGCACAGACCGAAGAAAAGATCAAGCTGATACGCGAAAATTTGAAGGTAGCTCAGAATCGACAGAAGCAGTATGCAGACAAACGGGTGAAACCGATAGAATTCCAAGTAGGAGATATGGTAATGCTCAAAGTATCCCCTTGGAAAGGCTTAATTCGTTTTGGGAAGAAAGGAAAGCTGAGTCCTCGCTTCATTGGACCTTTCCGTATATCCCAAAGAGTTGGAGCTGTGGCGTATAGACTGGAGTTACCTGATGAACTTCGTGGTATACATGATGTATTCCATGTGTCCCATTTGAGGAAAACGTTGTTTGATAAGTCTCAACATGTACCTCTTGCTGAAATTGAGGTGGATGAAAAGTTGAGATACCCGGAACAACCCGAGCGGGTGCTAGACCGCAAGACAAGACAGCTGCGAAATAAGAAGATCAGCATGGTGAAAGTCCATTGGCGTCATCACAAAGGTTCCGACATGACGTGGGAGACCGAAAGTGAAATGCGGGAAAAATACCCTCAACTATTTGTATGATTTCGGGGACGAAATCTCTTAAAGGAGGGGAGAATTTGTAACGCCGAAACATGTTTAATATATAATTATAATAAAAAAGGGCGAAATGGTCATTTTACCTCAAAAGGGTAATTTGGTCTTTTTGACAGAAAATGACTTGTTTTGTAATAATATTTTAAGTCTTGGATTTAAAATGTTATAAAAATGTGATTTTGTCATTAAAATTTGTAAATTGTGGCAAAACTTTGAGATATGCAACTTCAAGGACCAAAGTGCAAATCTTGGAGATATATAAGCAAGAACTTGTGCAGAATTTTAACACTTACGGGAGGAGTTCTAAGTGCGATTCTGCAGAAGTTTGGAAGGGTTTCTTGAAGGTTTGAAGCTTGGATTGTGATCTTTGGCTTAAAAGGGCATAATTGGAAGATTTGGAGGTAAGTTCTTCAAGTTCTAGCTAGTTGTTCTTGAGGAGTTTTGTAGAACTCAAAAACTGCAATTACAGTTAAGATTGGGTGTTTTATTTGATGAAATACTTCCATTAAGTCATGCTAGTAAGAGCTTAACTCAACCAAATGGAAGTAGGATGTTATATTTGATGAAATTGAAGATTTGGGGTTGTTAGAAATAAGAACCCTAATTCTTTGTGTGATTTATTGAGGGTGTTTTGATGGTTAAAAACCTTGTTAATATGTAAGGTTTTAGCCTAGGAACAAACCCCAAGCGATTAAGAACAGAAATAAGGACTTAATGGACCAAATCTGCAAGCTACAGTGCAAAAATCGCGACTGGCCAGGGAACCTGCACTGCCGTTAGGCGCAGTGCGCCCCATAGCCAGGCGGGGTGCGCCCAGGCGGGGTGCGCCCAGGCGGGGTGCGCCCAGGCGCAGTGCGCCCCCTCCTAGGCGCAGTGCGCCCCCAGGCAGGGGATCAAAAACGCTAACTTTTGCTTGGCTTGTCCGATTTAGCTCAAATTTGAATCATAGGCTCGTTATGGTCTAAAAAGTTTGGGAAAATTTTCATATCGAGTTTTCGACCCCTCGGGGGCACTGTAGACCGATCCGAATGCCTCGGTGAATAGTAAAATTCATATAAAGTTAGTAAACGGAAAGTTTATTAACTATGCATTGTTTATAACGATATTATATTGAACTCTATTGTATTAGAGTTAATTGGAGTGGTTATTAACCTATAATTATTTTGATAATAAATGGAATTATAGGTACGGGACAAAATCCTACGGATTTCATTTCAAGGCAAGGAACAACAAACGCTAGTTGTAGCAAACCTTCAGGTGAGTAATCTCACTATTATCCGATGTGATATGTGTTATATGGGCAGCTGCAAATGGAAATGATTTTGGGGGACAAAAATGACAAATTACATGAGTCTGATAAAGACAAGAACGGAGCTGTGAGTCAACAATAATGACATGACAATACCAGATAAGCCGTGAGTCTGCTATAGACAAGAACGGAGCTGTGAGTCAGTCAATTTTAATGGTGCGACGATACCAGATAAGCCGTGAGTCTATATTAGACAAGAACGGAGCTGTGAGTCAAACCTATATTAGGCAATACCGGATAAGCCGTGAGTCATTTCGATGGCAAGAACGGAGCCGTGAGTCTAGGCAACAGCGGGATAACCCGTGAGCCATATATGATTTTTATATTGCATGACATTGCTTATTTGATTTTGTATAGAGAATTTTATTCTTATACATGTTATACTTGATTTGATTACTCATTGGGCTTTATAGCTCACAGTTTTATTGACATGTCCCTGCAGGTGAGCGTGACCCTGCCAAGGGAAAGGATAAAGTCCGTGACTGAGGACTTAACATTTGAAGTAACGACCCGGCTTGAAGAATGTATAATATTCTATGTATTGTACTTCTTGATACTCTTGTACTCGTATTGTATTAACTAACACCCCTACTTATGTTTTATTTATAAAATATGTGGTTTGAAAAATGAAAATTTTTTGGGGTGTTTTTGGTTAATAAGTCGGGTGTTACAAAACTCAAAGTCCAAATCCAAAGCAAACATAAACTAATCTAAGATCCAACTAATGTACTTACTGAAATCAGAGATAAGGTTCAGAATCCAAAAGCACACAAACACATCCAAAAGCATCCAAAGCAATAAAACATAAATAAAGGTAAATAGTGCAAACAAACATGAACTGAATGATTAACTTGATTAAACTCCAATCCAGAACATCTAAAGTATTCAAGTATGAAATTAAAACACTCTAACCTACTGCTGCTACTGGTTGTCACAAGCTAGACACACCAAGCCACGAGCGAAAAACAACTAAACTAATAATGAAATTAAATTGAAAACATCTCCACGATTCAAATTTCCAAGAGTTGTAGCGCAACAGTAAACACGCCGGTGATCATAGCAAGTGGAGGGGGCACGATGACCCTATACTTGCTTGAAACAACTCCTCCACAGATTCCCATTTGGTATTTATATGCAACACTCATAAACAAATTAAATGCAAAAGAAACAAACAACTAAAAACAAAAGAACTGAAAATACGAAAGATAGTAATAAGTTTGGTACAATGTTTTCAGAAGATAAAAAGAAGATACATCAATCATCCTGGCGTGTCCGGGAAGGACCCGCCTCATCACCATAGGCTCTGGCAGGGAAGGGTCGTGGGCGTCGTCCAGATGGTGTAAGAACCTTGAGTACTGCCTCCCCCAGCCAAGCCCGCTGGTCCTCCAGCACCATCATCCTCTCCCTCAAGTCCTGTAATGCAGCCCTCACATCTGATAGCTACGGCTGTGGCTGCTGGGCCGGTGCCTCAACCCTCCGGCGTCGCCTCGGTGGTCCCTCCTCTTGTATATGGGCTGGTCGGGGTGCCTGTAACGCCTCTGTCGCATCTCGCAAAATAACACCTAGTTGTGGCTGATGAATCCGCCACATGATCTCCAAATATCAGACCGATATCCTGGAGGGTAGTGTCCATGTCATGCCCTCCATGGCCTCGGTCGTAAGAATACCGTAGGATCGGGCCAACGGGTAATGTAGTGCCCACCGGCTAAGGGACTGCTGCTGGATGCTCCCACTGCTCGGGTGGTCAATGAAATCGCCAATGCGTATGGAAAGTGGAGGAATCTGGTAGGATCGGAAAGGGCCCACATGAAGGTCATGTCATCTCCCGACACCTTCTCACACCCACACTTCTGCATAACAGAAGTGGATATGATCCGGTGCATCAAGCGGTGCAGTGGATTGCGGAGATGGCTCTCCTTGGATGTCCCGGCCTCAAATGTGACATTGGACATCGTCCTCCAGATAACCGCATTAGCCTCTCACTCAGGCTGTCCCCTGATGCAGGCATGGAGAAATGGTGTAAAATGGCGGCTCTGCAGCTCCCCCTCAGTATAAATCCCGGTGCGCCTACCAAACTCGCGGAGGTTACACTCCTTACTCACTCCCCCCAGTCTAAATCGGATCATCTAGGACCTCGCCTCACGTGATGTCGGTGAGTAGCGGCAAGTCGAAAGGAACTCGACTAGTAGCTCCTTGTAGACCACGTCCTCCTAGGTAGCCATGAGCCTGTCCCAGCCCCGTCAAGTAAATGTGTACTGCCCATCAGCCCATGTACGATGAATGAATGGCTCCAGCTCCGCCAAAGTCCTGCCTGGGTCAAGATCGCTCGGTCCAGTATGGCAGCCGCGATGACCGGTCGTGAACTGATCCCGTCTCGTCGGGACTCGTACTCCGATGTGTCCTCAAGTATTTGTGGGAATCGAAGGTACGGATGATCGCGTCTGAAATCCATCTGCACAACGAACCACACAAAAACAATTGCAGAAATTACACCCTAGACATCGCACAGAGACACGCGACGCGACCTAAGAACAAGGCGCGTCGCGCCGTACGTCTGGTGCGAAATCTCTTTCCAAATCCTCGATTTTCACCTAAACTAAACTAAGATCCAAAGTATTCAAGTACGAAATTAAAACACTCTAACCTACTGCTACTGGTTGTCACAAGCAAGAAACACCAAGCTAAGAGCTAAAAACAACTAAACTAATAATGAAATTAAATTGAAAACATAAAAATACCACGAATGGTTGCTGAAATCCGAAACTTGGAGTCAAAGAAGCCTTAAGTCCACCTTATGGGTCGTTCCTTGCCTGCTGATTTCGACCTAATGACCTCTATTTATAGTTGTGGAAAATTAGAACCCGCGACGCGCAGCATTCAGATCCGCGACGCACGTACTGGCTTATCCCCGATTTTTCGCCATTTGAATTCTCTTCACCGCCTCATCGTTGACTCAGCGCGACGCGCACGTATACACTCCCGCGACGCACGTGTTTAGTCGACTGTTTTTGTCCTTATCTTCAAAACTTCTTTCATTTTGTCCGCTTTTAGCCCCTATTTATAACTTTTCTTTGCAAACAAACACTAGCAGAAAAAGTGAGAATACCAATGTATATATGATATAAAATCACCAATAATAGGGCTTAAGAACGACTAAAATACTTGAATTACTAGGCGTTGTCAATCATTCTACACCTATCTTCCCTTTATAGGAGGGATATGAATAGATCCTGCCGTTTTTTTCGGAAAAAAATGTGGTCCACAACGTTCCATCAAGAGGCAACGCATCATAGCAGTACCATGTTCCAAATTGCAGCTACAAGAGAAAGAGAGACTAAGCGTGTTGTCAGTGACTTTCTACCCATGTACTATTTGTTGCATGTAAAGAGACGTTGGTGTGTAACCGGATACATTCCCATTTAATTGTATAAAGAAAAAGAGTAACTAATTTGGTTGAAAAGAAACCAAACTAGAACCAAACATGTGTTCCATTTAACGAGCAAACATGTTCCACTGACCAAACATATATAGGGACCGTGTAATCAGATTTGACAAAATGTGTTTCATAAAACGCTTGTGTCAGAAAACTCATGTCAGACCGTGTTTCAGAATTTTTGTGTGTTCTCACAATTCTTTTCCCATGCACACGTTTGATACCGATGAGAAATACAAGGAGAGAGGATACAAAGGCTAGTTTATCATGTTCAACTTACTTTGTGACTCCTGAAGTGTCCCAAATGTTGAAAACTTGTGGGAATCGGAAAAGAGCTGAAGAATGCTCACATATGATGCCAAGAACAGAAGTTTGCATGATCTGATGATCCGAAGTCTTGTAAAAGAGGTTCATAATTACCTTCGGACAAAGGTGGTATAAGGTTGTAAGTGAAGGAAAGTTGACTTCAGTTGGAGAAAAATGTAAGTGGTTGAGAAGTAATCTGAACCTTCGGTTGTGAACAATTGAACTTCGAATCTTGTTTAAAAACATCAACTTCTAATTAAAATCGTCCATAACATTTAGTGGGACCCGTCACATCAATATCAGCAGACACATTTTGTCTTTTTCGCCACTCTCTTTCTCATCAACACATCTATTTAAAAACTCTTTTTAGGAACCCAAACAAGTTTGAAGTTTCTAAAATGGACGATTCGTTTCTCTATAAAATTACCCGAAAGAAATGAAGAAACATAATTTTCTGATCTTCTTGGGCATCTTGTTGGAACCAAAAAGTTTTCATACAATTCATTGTACCAACCAGAAAAATACCTCTGATTCGTCTTGATGTGAACATATTTTGCAGCAAGTTTTCTTTCAACAAAATTTCTTTGACTATTTCTAGCTATAATTTTCGAATTAACAACAATTGAAGTTTTACTTTTCCGTTTAGGAATCCATACCTTTTTCTGTTTTGCTTTCTTTTTCTTCCTTTTCGATTTCTTTGGCTTTTTATATGGACTTTTATAGCAAAAATACACATTTTTCTTCTTGACCTGACTGCCAAATGCCTTCGGTACCCAAATGTGACGAGTTTGATACTTCTGATCATCTTGTATAATGGGCTTTCTGTAACGTTTCATGCCTTCAAAAGAGTCTATAGATCTTGAAGAAATAGACTGACTTCGTTTGGAGGGTTCTCGAACATACAAAACTTTAACTGCTGAACTTCTTGCTGATGAATGGTGTATTTTAACTTCTGTGACTTGAGGTTCGGATTGATGATGATTAGTGATTTTCTGATGTGAATAAGAAGTAGAGACTCCAGATTTCGACTTCTCTAACTCCCCATCAACAGAATCACGATGAACTTCAGATTCTCTAACCTCCCCCTCAATCTTTGCAATTGAATAAACCTTTACTTCGAACTCCCCCTCAACAATAACACATTCTTCTTCAGATGGAAGATCAAACATAGATTCAGAGCTTACTCTTGCATTTTCATAAATAAGAACACCTTCTTCAACAACTTCACGAACTTCAAGAACATTTGAATTTTCAACAAGAGAAACATACTTTTTGATGCATTCTTCTTTTTCTTTCCATTGTTTCTTTATGACTTCATCAAGAACATTAAACATTCGTGCAAACAAAGATTTATTCAGTTCATGCTTTAAAGAATGAAAAATAAATTTTCCAGAACAATCTTTAACACCAGAAGAAATAAGAGTTTCGTTTGTAATTTTGAGATCTTTCAATACAAATCCAATAAATTGTTCTAGATACACTCTATACTTTGGATCATCACTTACAACTAACCATTTTCATAATCGTTTTCTCCCATGTCAGGTTACACAAGAATACAACCAACAAATCAGGATGAATTCTAGTGAGAGAAAGCAAATCGGAAGCGTTTCAGAGAGAGAAAACGGATCTGAAACAGTTCTAGAGCGAGAAAACGGATCTGGAATGAAAATCAAAAAACAATATTCAAATTTCTTCTTCTACTAACCTTTCTGAATTAAAAACAAGACCAATTTTGGAAAAACTCGTCTTTAAAGATATGTCTGGTATTAAGATTTCAGATCTAGAAAATACGTGCTCTGATACCACTTGTTAGGATCGAATCCGATAAACTGAACAATGAATGTTATATATCAAACATAATACGACAAAAAGTATGAATAGAAACGGTATCAAATTCTTGATTAATCAGGTTTGAGTACAAAAGGATAGTACTCCTAATACAAAACAGAACGAGCAACTTGAATAAGCGCCAACACGACTCAAACCATAAATCATATTTTCGTCACTCCTAATATGACCATTAAAAACGTATTTATATACTAAACATACATAAAATACATGGACTCAAAACCCTAGCCCATAAAGATAAAACTCGTTGAACGGCTCGTGGGCTTCAGCATATTCAACCATGTCAGAATCTGCATGTCATAATTTCTGCCATATATATAAAATAAATGTCGCTTCATTAGTCTCGATATTTCATACCTAGCAGGGTTGTTACATACGCTTCCACAAACTCTTCTATAAACCTGTTTTTGAGAAATACTTTTGAACACTTGATTTCTAAAATTCCCAACACATACCACCTATTTCTATATTAGTAGTGATTCTAGGATAACCATTAATTGGAAAATGATCCCATAATGGTCTAGAAATCATAACTAACACTATATTACATTCCCAAGTTCCATCTAATCATCATAAGTGTATCTAGAACATATTGTACATCCAAACAAGGCTACAGTGCAACTAGTTCATGAGTTAAGGGTTAGAATAAGCCAATTCCATCAATAAATTTAATTATTTACTAAGGTTTTCTCAATATTTAGTGAATGGAATCACAATGAAATCATCAAGATATGATTTATTTCATCCAAAAGATCCTTAGAAACCAAAACTCAATAATTTTAATCCAACACTCATCTATTTCATGAATCTAGGATTTATAATATCCATTTAAAAATAAAGCATCCAAGTTATCCATTGATTGGATGTAGACGACAACAAGCTAGATAACATTAAACAACTATTGGAATAATATGAAACTCTTCCTCCAAAACAAAATTTTCAGACTTAACAAAACTCCAAACCCTAGAATGGGCTTTCAAGCTAGAAAAATAGAGGTTATACCATAAATTTTTGGGGAAACTTCCAAAATTGATCAACCTTCAAACCCTAGCATCCAATCCTTCATAATCTCTATAAAATCACCATGTTCTTCTCATCTCCCTAGAAATCGTCTAGCAAATGGCGTTCCATATTAATGAATGTTTCTAACTTTAGAATTTTTCTCGAAAACTACAATTCATCTTCACCTAGGTCATTGTATAGGTTAAGCTTAAACCATAGTTTGACAATTTGGAAAAAATAGTCATCCTCACTAAAATTTATACAACCAGGTCCTTTTATCGTTTAAAGGAAATGTCTAACAAAACACAAAACTACAGTTGATAAGTTTTTGGTGTCAAAGTTTTGATCCAATGGGCAAATAGTCCACCTTTGAAATTCTGTTGTTAGAAAAATGCAATGATGATGCAGAACTATCGTTGTTTATATTAAGGTTTGGATGAGATTGAAGAAGAAGGCAGGAAATGGAAAATTAAAATAAAAGGATTATAATTGCAAATGTAGGTTAATCTAAACCGATTATCATGGTAATAGTTACGACATTGTCATATAAGAAATGAAAAAAATACCCTCACACAAGTGGAAAATGAGGATGTTTTTTAGATTTGTTAACGAGTGTTAAGTAGAGGAACTAAATCCATAATGAAAGTAGGCTAAAAGGAAAAAAATCGCAATTTAAAATGTTTTTGGACTACATCCAAGGAATATGGAAACCATGGAGACAAATTTTAGGGAAAAAAATGTTGGATGCCTTTTCCTTAACACATCCAACATTTAACTATGTAGTATTTTTTCAAACTATGTAGACCAATTTTAGAAAAAAAAAACAATTGTAAGTGTTCACTACATTTTGACTTACGAGTGTTTGAGATTCCTTACTTAAAATAACTTATTTTTTCAAACTATAGGACCACCTATTTTATCCATGAATTCTAAATAGCCTTAAATCTCGATCCAATAATGAAAATATTTATAAGTGAATAGACCATTATTAATTTGAAAGTTTTTAATACTAGGAAAAATTTCATATATATCATTGGAAACTTTAAAAATTACGTCAATATCCTTGCAAACTTTAATATTACGTATATATCCTTATAAAGATACAAAAATTATATTAATGTCCAAAACCTAATTTTAAATAAAACAAAACAGATTTAAAATTAAAAATATTATTTAAAATTCTAAATATCATGGTAATTTACTACATTACCCTTTCCCAAAAGAGGAATATCCATTCGATTCTCGATCTCATGCATTTGACCAGCTCCATGTCTAAATACCATGGTAATTTACTACATTACCCTTTCCCAAAAGAGGAATATTTATCTAATTCTCGATCTCGTGCATCTGACCAGCTACATGTCCTTTCTTCTTCCTTTTACGCCATCGCCAAACCAGAAATCGCCGTTGAGATGGATACGATTCGAAGCAACCAAAGGTTAGGGCTGGGATCGAGAGTGTGTTAACCTGTAGGCTGAAATCGCCGGTGAGATGGATAGATTCCTCCATACATCATCTTCTGTCCTCCCTTCCACCACCACTTCTATTACCTCACAAATATCTTCTTCTTATTCAAACCGCGAACAACTTTTTGCATAGAATTTCCTTCAATTGTTGCGTTGCCCTGATATAGATTCAACTCTGGCATTCTTTCCCACTGGTTCCAATTTTGATCAAGTTGGGTATGTAATGTTGTCTGTTAAGAATTCCCAATTGAAGGTGATAGGAGATGATGGTGTATTTGAACCCTTTACTACCAAAAATACATTGAATCATCGGATTCTCAAGATTTCAGTGGACCCTCGTGCTGATTGTGATTGTAATTTAGGTAATTATCATGTATGCATGTTCTATCAAATGGGTTATTGTGTGATACTTGCCATGTGATTCTACCATTGGGTATTTATTGGTTTGAATGACCTATTATGTTCATTACTACAACATTAGGAACAAGATGGATGATTCTGGTGAAATAACACAAATATTGACATTAATTGCTGATAAGTTGTTCAAAAGCTGTGCAGTTGTCCATTCTTGCTATGTACCCTCAATATCACCAAGATTAATAGGGAATAAAGTAAAAGTTTTATGGGACGAGTCTACTATTTCTGAAAAAGGTGGATGGTCGAGTTGGATTTCAGTTGGCATCTAAGAATTCTGATTGTTGCTCACTCTCATGTGGTTTTTCTTGTTGATTCAAGGTCTGAAAAGTGCACTGTTATCACAACAATTTCCATGGATCCGTACGGTGTAGCGAGCAACCATTTTTCTGTAGAAATACCGCAAAAATAGGCGCACACAACCAATCAGGTAACCATATTTACTTAAGTTTAAGCTGCATAACTCTTGTTTATTGCTTTATTTTTTGTTCCGGTGACTAAATCATTTAAATTCACTTGTAATGGGTGTATTAGGTAATACTAACAACCCACAAATTCAATTTCTTAATCTTACTTGTTTTTTTTTTTTGGTAACAACCGACTACAATAACAACTAAAAATATCAAGCTTAAACATTAAGCAATCCGTAAAACAAATTCAAAGTATCAAATAATCCATACAACAAACATTAAAGTACTAAAATCTGATCAAATTCAAACACAAAAAAGTCATGATCACTAGTGTTATTTCCTTTTTCTAGTGAATGCTTCATCACAACCTTGAGGTGCAGGATTTTTGAAAGTCCTTTGATGATGTCCATACATACCACAACGTCCACATTTATGCCTTTTTTGGGCTCATCACGTGGTGTAGGATTTTTACAATTATATTCTCTTTTGGGGCTCATCACCTCGAAAATGTCTCTTGAAGTTGCTATATAAATGTCTCATGCATTCTTGATGCTCAACATTAGGATAAACCTGTGTAATAGCTACTTGCAAGCCTTTTTGCATGTCAGAGGAGATAACAAGACCGTCTGGTGTACCGATTGCTTTTTCTAGTAACCTGAGAAACTAAGTCCATGAATTTGTATTCTCCGACTCAAGCACACCATAGGCTACTGGAAACATGCCATTGTTACCGTCGATACTTGTGGTTGCGGCTAGCACACCATTAAATTTCCCTTTCAAATGAAAAGCATCAAGCCCAATGTAAGGACGAAAACCAGCAAGAAACCCCTTAGATCATGCTGTTAGTGATATAAATATGTGTAAGAAATGTTTCTTGTCACCCTCTGTCTGCAAATCAATCTCCACAACACTTTCAGGGTTTCTCTTTTCAAGTTCTTGTTTGAAATAAAAACTATTTACGTATGAGTCATCCCACTTGCCATACATATCCGTATAAGCTTGTTCTTTTCCTCTAAAACTCTCATATATGGAACTTTAACATTTTACTTTTGCATAAGCCATGTTTTTAGATTGGCAGGAGAAACATCACCATCTGATTTTAATTTTTCGGAAACAACTTCAGCAATCCATCCTTGAGTTGCATGTTTATTACCACTCTTGTTGCTTTGAGTACAAGAATGAGTTTCGACAAATTTCTTAACCTACAAAATTGCATTAAAACATATACTTATGTTAACAAAATAAACATGTAAACAAATGTAGTATTTTGTAAATTACTTACTTCAAAAGTAATCCCATCTTGCGTAAGAGAAGCATGAATTCTCCACTCACACTTTTTATCTTGACAACATGTTGTAAGTCGTGTCAAATCACTTTTCTCAATGTCATACTCAAATTCATTTGTTAGTGCATAATGATTCAAAGCCCTCTAAAAGCAATCACACTTGCAAATTTAGAATTCAATTATAATTGGATTTTTCTTACTAGATGCATAAGTTTCCCATCATAATTTAGAACCTCCTCTTCATTATCGGAACTATGGCGACTATGATAACTTTCTTCACTAGGACAATTTGAGTATGATTCATTTTCATCTTCATATTCATCAATAACTTCAACTTGACCACTAAATGGTGTATTCCTTTGTTGTGTAAATTTTTCAGTCGTCGCATAAATTGTTACTTCTTTCTCCTCATTATACATGATAAGCATCACAATGAAGTTCTCATCGGAATCAAGTTCAATAAAAGATTGCTCTTTGCATGTTTGTCAATAAATACTATTGACAAAATAGTATCGGTTTTTTATGGATAATGCTTTTTCACCTCTTCAACTAGTTGATTCAAGTTGCATGAATATGTGTCAATATAGAGAGACTTTCTAAAGCCAAAGCAATATACTTGCCTACATGAGTTCCTTGATAACCGAAAAAAGCCTCCATATTTCAGTTTAAACTTGTAATTCGATATTACTTGCCTGATAATCACAATGAAAGAAACAATTAATCAAATTAAAGGGCAACATAAACTATCATCTACGTACTTGATAAAACATATTTGATCCTTCCAACAATTGTCTTAGAAACTTACTCAATTATTGGGGAGTGTACATTTATCTCCCATGTTGGTGCATCAACCTCATCATCCATCAAAATTAATTAAATGAAGAACGACAAAACATGTTGCGATACTAAGATTAATTGAATGCACAGTCAAAACTAATTGAATGCAAATACTAATTGAATGCTTAATTAAACCCTAAAAGATGCCTATTGCGATGTAGAAATTGATTGAAATGTGGTTTAACTGATTGCTCTTGTAACTTGCGATGCAGAGGACAAGGAGAATGGATTATGAGTACAGCAAGTTCTTCATGGCTACTGTTCACGAGTACAATTCTAAATCGTGATTTTCAATAATAGTTCACGATTTGGCTGATTTAATGGTAATCGCTAATTAGGCAATGGTAATGTGGTAAAATATCATGGTATTTAGAATTTTAGATAATATTTTTAATTTTAAATCTGTTTTGTTTTATTTAAAATTGGGTTTTGGACATTAATATAACTTTTGTATCTTTATAATGATATATATGTAATATTAAAGTTTGCAAGGATATTGAGGTAATATTTAAAGTTTCTAAGGATATGTATGAAATTTTGACTTAATATTAAGAGAGAATGATCCTAGTACTTTTTGGAAGGAAAATAAGCGTATTTTCGGTCTTAAATAAATAGAAATCATATATCCTTCTAATTTTTCTTCTACTTATCCTTCTACCAGTATTAAATGATGACAAGTTACACTTGTCATCATTTAACAACAAGTTACACTTGTCATCATTTAACATGAGTAGGAGAATAAATAGGAGGAAATATAATTTCTCTAAATGAAACTCACCTGTAACAAATAGAGACAGATTGCGTTCATTTCAAACATGTTTTCATTTTCATATGGAAACATTCGTCTTCCCATAGGTAAATACACCTAACCAGAATCCGCAATCAATTTACCAAAGACATTCACAGCTATTGGGCAAGAAAATAGAACCATATTTCTAGAATAATCTTTAACCCTCTTAAAATCCCAAAAGCTCACAATCGCTCCATTAAATGGAGCTGTATAACGAAGTAAAGTAGCCCACAACACCTTTTTCAACTAAAAGTCTTGAGGCTTATACACGTTAATTAAGGTACACATCGTTTTTGATTCAGCCAGAAGCCTTTAATCACAAACAAATTCGTATCACAATGAAGTTAATGCGTTTAAAGACCATTGGATACAATATACACGATATAAACTTTATATAAATAATTACAAAGATGCTTCTACAATCCGGGAGCGAATCTAAATGGTAACTAGGTAGGTCTTAGGAACCACCTATTTTATAAATTCTTAATACAAATTTTATAATTAAAAAAATAGGACCTACCTAAATATTATATAAGGACTTACGTTTTAATCTGTTTTTCAATTTCTCTACCTCACCACTCTCAATTATAGCCGGCTTAGCCCAATTCAAAGATAACATATTAAAATGAAAGGCCATTAGCCCACATGTAATTATATCACACAATTAAAAAAATTATAGAAAAAAAGTGACGTAATTTTTGTAACTTCATAAATGAAACGCAATTTGTAACATTGACCTATGCCTTAAGTTTTGACGCATGACGCAACCTTCTTGCCCTTTCTCCAGGTTTGCGAATTTTCTCGATTAATATCCTTAATTCCTTTTATGTAATTGTTTATTTTTATTTTTGGGTAAAGAGGGCGGCACCTCTGGTAAATTTTATTAATAAAAAGAATAAATACAATATAAGGCTGGGGACTCCCCACCAAAAAACAGAAAATCCATCGGGACAGGCCCCAACGGACAACAGGCTAAACTAGGAACCAAAACAAGAGAAGGAACCATAAGCAAAGAAGAACATAAAGGAAATCAACCTGCAAAACAAACAAACCATACAAGCCAAAACAAGCAGAGAAGAAAAGAAAGCGCGGAGGAAGAAAATTAAGGGATGGTCCAAATAGTTTTAGCCAAATCAACATTAGTGCAAGTTTTCATAGAAAGACTCAGCAGTCTACAGCGGATATCATCCTTAACACTGTTCACGACAGCATGATGAGATCTTTTTATTTTTTTTAAAATGCGTAAATTTCTTTCTCGCCATATGTGGTATACAGCTCCAGCAAAAACAAGTCTTCTAATGATGGACCAAATGTTCTTGTTCTTATTAATGGGGCTGAGTTGACTAATGATATCAGACCAGCTATCAGTGGAGAAGGAGAGATTCATGACATGATGGAGGTCATGCCAAACCAAAGAAGTGAAAGAACAATCAAAGAAGAGATGGGAAAGGGAATCCGGACAGTCCCCGCAAAACGCACAGATGAGATTGGAGTTAGTGTCCCAAATTTTGATTTTATCATGAGTCTTAAGACGATTTTTAAGAGCAACCCAAAGAATGAAAGCATGTCTGGGGATGTTTTGGGAGAACCAAACAAGATGAAACCAAAAGGCCGGTTGGTGATAGGGGCGAATAGACTGCCACACAGAACGAACAGAGAAAGGAGAGAGTTGACCGTCTCTAGATCTCCAAAGGAGTTTATCAGGGACGGACGTGGAAATAGTAGGGGGTTATGAGAAAGAAGAACACCATGGGAATCCCTCCAACAATGAGGCCGAACCCAATATCCATTAAGAACCAGGTCAGCAACCTTAGTATCAGGATTGAAACCCGCATCATGGATGTCACGGACAGACAAGAATTTAGAAAGAGGGCCCGCCGGATGCCAGTTATCGAACCAAGCAGAAATAGAGCATACATCACCTATCTGGGAAACTATATACTCCCTTATCTTATCCCGCATATCCAGGATGTTACGCCAGGCAAAACCAGAACCGTATTTTTTGGGTGCATCCCAAAAATTACGGCCACATAAACGGTAAGAGTGGATCCACTTAACCCATAGGGACTCTTTCTTGGAAAGGAGTCTCCAAACATGGGAAGCCATAAGGGCAACATTCCAGATAGCAATGTTACGTATGCCAAGACCACCATGTTCCTTAGGAAGGCATATAGTTTTCCAGGAGACTTTAGCTTTACCACGCTTCAACTCACCATGGCACCAGAGGAAACCTCTCATAAGCTTCTCAATATCGTTAGAGATAGATTTAGGAAGAATAAAAACAGAAGCCCAATAGATTTGAGTAGAAGAAAGAACAGAAAGGATGAGCTGGAGACGACCAGCAAAGGAAAGAGACTTGTTTTTCCAGTCATTAATCCTGCATTTGACTTTATCAACAAGGCCTTTACAGTCTTTGTGGGCAAGACGGGTGGTGATAAGAGGAACGCCAAGGTATCGGACAGGGAAAGAGCCCTCAGGAAACTTAACAATAAGGTCAATGGCAGCCCTGGTCCTCTCACCAACATTACAGTAGAATGCTTCACTCTTCGCATTATTGGGATGGAGGCCAGAAACCCCAGAGAATTCTTCAAGAGAATCACAGATGATTTTAACCGAAGAGCTATCACCATGACAGAAAAGAAGGAGATCATCGGCAAAGCAGAGATGGGTGATACTTTGATCATCACATTGTCTGTGGAATTTAAAAGAGTCAGAATCATGGATGTTTCTCTTGATCATAAGGTTAAGCACTTCCATGACAAGAGTGAAGAGATAAGGAGAGAGGGGATCACCCTGCCGAAGGCCCCTTTTACCGTTGAAATAACCATGAGTATTCCCATTGATACTCACAGAGTAAGCAACCGTGGAAACACATGTCATGATCCAGTCAATCATACGATCGGGGAAACCAAACCCAAACAAGATGGTCCGCAGAAACGACCAGTCAACTGTGTCGTACGCTTTTTGAATATCAACCTTAAAAGCACATCTAGGAGGACCACGATGACGATGATAATCACGTATGAGTTCGTGGACAAGAAGGACGTTGTCAGTGATCAAACGACCTGGGATGAAAGCAGACTGGTTTTCATCAACCAGATAAGAAAGATGGTTTTTGATACGATCCGCAATAATCTTGCTGATACATTTGTAAACAACATTACAACAAGCTATAGGGCGGAAATCTGTGACTTTGGAAGGGGAATCAACTTTAGGGATGAGCGCAAGGATGGTGCTGTTAAAAGACTTAAGAAGTTTGCCCGAATAGAAGAATTCCTTAACAGCCATACAAAAATCAGGACCCACAATATCCCAAGCAGATTTGAAGAACTTAGCAGAGAAACCATCAGAACCAGGAGCTTTATCATCACCCATCTGGAACAGGACACCCTTAACCTCATCATCAGTAACAGGAGTAAGCATGGCGGCAGACTGGAGGGGGGAGAGCTTATTAGAGAAGAGGGAATAAGGATCACGAATAGCAATGGAAGGCTGGGCAGAACCCAAGAAGGCTTGAAAGTGAGAAACAAAAATATTGGGAAGATCATTCCCCGAGATCCAGTTTCCGCGACCATCCTGGATAGAATTTATACGATTGCGAGATTTACGACTTTTAACCGCTTTGTGGAAAAAAGCCGAATTTTTATCACCCTCTCGTAACCAGTTAACCTTAGCCTTTTGTTTCAGGAACCTCTCTTCATCCAGGCTAGCCTCGTTATAAGCGAGGAGATACCTGCATTGTTCTTCACGAAGATCCTTATTGAAAGGGTCCCGATCCAACGCAATCTGAACTCTGTCAAGCTCATTACGAAGAGAGATAACCTTAGAAAAGAGGTTGCCCTGGTTGCGAAGCATCTTACGTATAGGAACTTTCAGATTTTTAAGGTTTTGGAAAACCTTATACATCCGATATCCAGTGATATTAGGGTTCCAAGAAGAAGCAACAATCTGCTTGAAATCGTTCTTATAAGTCAGGAAATTAGGGAACTTGAAAGGTTTAGGTTTGAAAGGGGCACGGTGGGGGAGAGAAAGCACAGCAGGAGTATGGTCGGACGAACGGTAAGGGAGAAAATTGACAGTAGAAGAGGGGAAAGAAGCAACGAAGTGAGTATTTCCCATGACACGGTCAATTTTCTTAAGGATGCCACTCGCACCATTAGGAGATTTGGTCCATGTTTAAAAGAGACCTTTATAGTTAAGATCCTCCATTTCCATCAGATTGACACAGTCCCTGAAGTCTTCCATGGCACGAGAAACCCCAGACGACCCGGAGGTGCTATCTTTAATATCAAGAGCAACATTGAAATCACCTAAAAGAATCCAAGGGGTATCTCTAACCATATTCTTATGGACCGCAAGAGAATGCCAAAGAGAGCGACGCATCATGTGATCATTATGAGCATAGACGAAGGAGCAGAAAAAAGATTTATTAGAGTCACGAATATTAACTTTCAAATGCATAACCTGATCATTTAAGTCTATAAGAATCATATCAATGGCTATCGGGTTCCAGGCAACCACAATTCTAGTCCCTCTAGGGGAAAAAAGACCGTTGGACGCCCACGACCAGGAGCCAAACGCACGACTACAGATAAGAGGGAGGTTAGGGAAGGATGCACGAGTCTCAAGGGTAGCACAAATATGAAGATTTTGATCACGGATAAGATCTCTCACGGCTATCTGATGAGAAGGCTTACAGAGACCGCGGGTATTCCATGCAGCGATGTGCGTCATATGGAAACTTGGACGGGGGTGGAGTCCATCTGCTCGGACACCTGAGTTATCATAGGTTGATCAGATTGTGATCCATTCTTATCAACAATGAACATGGCCGTCTCACCATCATCAGAGTCGACCTCAATACAATTGTCCTCGTGAAGAAGGTTATCAGTATCAGGATTAAAATCACCAGTATTAAAATGGGGGGAACACTAGGAAGAGGAAGAGGGGGAGCAGTAGAGGGAAGATCAGTAATGTCTGAGGAACAGGCCTCAAGAACGGAGAAAGCATTGAATAAAGGTGTGTGGGATACAGATTGTTTAAGGGGCATGGAAGAAGAGAGACGAATGATAGGGCTCGGGAAACCAACTAAGTCGTTAGTTTCCTTGATAAGGGGAGGAATAGAAGTAGGAGGAATGGAGGTGCGGGAATCATTAGGAACCGGGCGAAACTCGAAACGAGACTTATTAATAGTTTTTTTACTTTTATTCCAAAACTTGTTTATAGAAGAATCTTTACTCTTCCTAAATCCTTGTGTGTTTTTATTAGAATTACTATGCAGAATATCATTATTAGTGTTTTCCGAATTAGCCCCATTTTTAGAGCGATTTTTCTTTTTATTGACGACCATAAATCCATCATCAAGTTGCATAGGAGTAGTCACTATACCATGATCAATAGGTATTTTATCTTTGGAATTACCTTCATTAGTATTAGAAATGACATGCATACATTTTATAGTTTCATGACCAAAGACCATGCAATGAGAGCACATAGGAGGTTTCCATTCATACTCAATACGAAGAGTATGGGTATAAAACTCAAGAGTATCAGGATCAGGAATACGGATAATCACTTTATCCACCCAAGAGGATTTAGTTGGTATCTCAAGAAGGACACGAGCATAAACAGATTTTCCTGCCGCATATTTGCACATATTAGCAGTATAGGAGTCCATAGCAAGAGGCTTTCTAATTTTAGAAGCAATGTGGCTGAGACCGTCATCACTCCATGCCTCATAGGGAATATCATGGATTTTAATCCATAAAGGGAGCTTGTCATGATTATTTTTATGTATATTGAGACCGGGACGCCATTTTTGCATGACAATAGGGACACATTTAAAAGTCCAGGGTCCATGAGTGACAACATGATGAAGACCATTATCGTCACTAAATTTAAATAGGTAAACACTTTTTCCATTTAGAAGGACATCTTGGAGACCATGGGTAGACCACATTTTTGATGCTAGATATCTAACATCAGAGTAATTCATTTTTATACCGACAAAATAACCACATATAGTCCTAGCAAATGTTTCACACACTTTATTAACGGCGGTTAAAGGAATATCAACAGGCACATTATTGTCATTACTTAAATTGGGAATAAAACGAAACTTATCATTGGCGTGTTTTTGGGATCCGGTAATAATATTGGCATGAGAGTTATTAAGCAAAGGTAAAGGTCGATGCCAAGCATTATTAATATTTTTTTTATTTTCGTTTTTACTAGTATCATAAATTAAATTTTTGTCATTGGTTTTAAAATCACTAGAAGTATTAGGCTTAATTTTTTGACTTAAGTCAACAATGTTGGTTTTATTTTGGGCATTTAAAGATACGTGTGTTTCAACAAGTGGGGGTTTGAC
Source organism: Cichorium intybus (assembly GCA_023525715.1). Classification (NCBI taxonomy): domain Eukaryota; kingdom Viridiplantae; phylum Streptophyta; class Magnoliopsida; order Asterales; family Asteraceae; genus Cichorium; species Cichorium intybus. The sequence goes on from JAKNSD010000024.1 coordinate 2,210,610, forward strand.
AATTGGCATTACTTTACGAGTACCTTTGAAATGTAAATCTTTGGCCGAATTATTTATTTTTTGAGTATTGTATTTTAGTTCTTTGACACTTTTATAGTTCGATTGTTGATTTCGAGTGCTATTTCTTTATTGCACAAATCAGAATTGAGTGATTGATTGTGTCAGAATTAGAATGTCTTTGTTCAAGTTTTTTTTAAAGAAAGATTAGGCAACAAAATGGGTGATCAATTTTTGAAATGATAGTTTAATATCATATATTAAAAAAGTTGTTTTAAAAAGTGTTAGTAATAATACAATCATGCAAATAATTCAAGGTACAAGACATCGTCTGATACAATTGTAAAAACTTTAATACAACTATTGAATATATATGTTTAAATATTTTAAGGTATACGACCCGACCCGCTACTACCGACAAATATTGTTGATCCTTTCATTTTTCTCGGCTTCACTTAATTAAGGACTAAGAAACCACGTGATTTACTGTTCTAGATTCGCCACTACTACAATCCATAATTAATCAAAGAATTCGAAGAGATCAATAAATTTTCACTAACGGAGTGTTTGGAATTCGTTATTTAAACAGTTTAGTATTTTTAATATTTCTTAAATGGAGTTCAATAAAAATGCTGACTTAGCTTTTCCATGAACTCTGAAAAGCCTTACCTCTCGATCCAAGGATGAAAACCTTTAAAAGAAAATAGACCATAATTGAATGAATATTCTTTCAGTGCTAACGCACAATGATCTGAATTCTTTTTTAAGGTAAATGAATTAGTTTATTATTATTATTATTTTTGCAAAATACAAAGATACCCGAAAACAAAAAATAAGCAATGAATTACGCTCATTTCCGACATGTTTTTGTTGAAGACATAACCACAATTGGATACATATTAGAACCATATCCTTTTAAATTTTCACTAACCTCATTGAAATCCGGAAACCTCACACTGGCTCCATTAAATGGAGCTGTGAAAATAAACAAATAAGTAAAGTAGCCCACCACACTTTTTTCATTTGAATGTATTGAGGCGCAAACACGTTAATGAAGATACATAAGATACAGGGCGTGTTCGGCAAAATTAGCTGGTAGCTGGTAGTGGTTAGCTGTAAGCGGTTAGCTGTTAGCTGGTAGCGGTTAGCGGTTAGCTGTTAGCTGGTAGCGGTTAGCGGTTAGCTGGTAGCTGTGACTTTTATTGCTGCAGAAGTATTCGGCAAAAGCAGCTGTTAGCTTTTAAAAATATAAAATAATATAAAAATCAAAAGTCAAACGCTAAAAGCTCTCTAAAGCTAATTAAAATAGCTTTTGAATTATGAGCGTTTAGTTAAAAGTAAAAGCTAAAAGCTCTTGATGCCGAACGAGGTTTTTTCATTTTTTCCAGCGTTTTCCTAAAAGCTAAACGCTAAACGCTCCCAAAAGCTCTCAAAAGCTGCATGCCGAACATACCCGATATAGTCTTTGAATTCGACCACAACACAACTCATATGAAATGAATTTTTTGCTTTGAAAAACCATTAGATTCCATATACACAATATCAACTTATCAAATTGAACTTTATAAAAGGTATTTACAGAGATGCTCCTAGAATTAATATTTCATCAAACAATTCCAAAGAGTTTAGTATATAATTCATAGAGGGTGTTTGACATTGTTTACTCAAAACAACTTGCATTTTCATTTAAAATGCATATTAGCTTATATGATACTAAATGGAGCTTAATAGCTTCTATGATACCTAGACGCAATAAGTTGATATTATAGTTATTATATTTTATATTAGTAAATGCGGTACCGAAATATATAACCGTGCATATTATTTAGTTATTTATTTTTCTACAAAAAACAATTTCTTATTTTTTTATCATTTTAATGATATATTCATCATAACTTTCTATAATATATCAAAACATATTTCTCTATGACTCCAAAGAACTTTCGGTGTATGATGTAATGCTACGATGAATTTGGACTAAAATTAAATTTCATTCGAGATATTTTTCATTTATAAGGCGTTATATTATAGAAAAAGAAACAGAACGTACATGGTTGGCGACCTAGCCATAGCTAATTTAAAAAAGTTGTTAAGAAAACCAAGGAGGCTTTTATAATTTGTTTTCGACAATTGAAATTCATAATAATCTTCAGTAATATCTTAGGCGACCGGGAGTACCGATCACGGATGGACCGTGATGGCCACGGTGGCACCCATCACGGCGTGCACACCGCCCCGTGCTACCGTGATGGGGCGTGATCATGGTATACCGTGTTCCATTTCACGCTTGATCACGGCCAATGAGAAGATATAGCCGTTTAACGGCTAGAAATTAAAAAAAAAAAATTACCTTTATTTTATTTACAATTTTACACACACACACACACACACACACACACACACACACACACACACACACACATATATATATATATATATATATATATATATATATATATATATATATATATATATATATATATATATATATATACACACACACACATCATTTTAACCATACTTTACACATACATTCTTCACCTTTTTAACCTCAAACACTCCAAAATTCAAACTTCTTTTGCAATGGAACAAAATCCAAACACCCCACCTTCAAACCAAAACCGCGAGTATGATCCGTTCGGATTAAACTCGACCCCGCGGCAATACCCTAATCTTGAATCGCCCCGCGGTGGTCGAGTTTTTTGTAATTTTTATTTTTAATGAAATGGTTTTTAATTTAAAAATTATGTTCTAATTTATTTTTTATTTTTTTTAATTAAAAAGATGATGTGGTGTGATGAAAATGTGATGGGTATAAAGGGGGTAATGTGATGGAGTGTGATGGAATAAAATCCTATGTGGCGATGACATGGCGCTCATCACATTTGGGCAAAATGATGGGTACTCCCATCAGCCTTAGCACATCACTCCACTCAAAGAATCGGTATACTTTAAAAAAAAAATATGTTAATATATTTATGTCAATTGGATATTAATTGTTGTATCTATATTTACTAATTACCTTTTCTATAAAGTTTTTGTATGCATTCAAATATTTTCTTTTCGCAAATTAGTAATTCAACAACACAACATATATATTTAAAATATATATTCTCATCGTGCTAGATATAACACCCCAATTTTCCAAAATAAAATAGATAACAAAATCAATCCTAAGGTAATACTAGCGACAATTAAAAACTCTTAAAATCGTCTTAATAATAGCGGAAGCAATAAAATAAATAAAATTCTTGATAGGCGAACATCGGGTGTTACGTCCTCGTGGATCTTCTAGGTCTTCATTCCACCTAAGCCTTCTCTTTCCCCTTCCCACTGCCACTCGCTAAGTTGTTCCCTGGGTTGCGCATATTTAAAATTCTAACTGGGTAAGCCTAGGGCCTAGTGAGTTCATGTTGCACATACATGTCCATCAGAATAAAAAACAAATGGTTTTAACATCAAATCACAGTAAAATGGATAACACCGAATGTCACAATTTAGGGGAACGTTTAATTATCCAGAGAAAGAACCAAAGACTCGTTTCTCTTCCCACTTGGCACAACACACCCTTATGCTCAAGCATTTAAATATCCAAGGAAGAGAATATATATATTCCCAATTCCCATCCCCGTCGTTTGCATTACATCCGTCATGCTCACGACTAATAAGCACCCCGTTCCCACTAAGTGTGACACATAGTAGACAAGCAAAGGCAAATAACATATTCATGCTTACCATCAACGATTTATCAAATAAACATTTAATAACCATATTTTACATGATAAACATTTTGTGCAAGCAACCACAGAACACGAAAAACTCACCTCGTAAGTGTTAAGTTCTAAACCGAGTCTTGTTGCGCTACTCGTACCCTTAATTGCTAGAATTCCGAAAAACTTCACAAACTTTCTCCTCCGATTTCTCCTTCGATTCTTAACGCTTTCATGTAATTCCGATGGGTATTCTACTCGATTTTTCGAGCTCTATATAATGCCCAAGATTACATACGTTATAGCCTTTTATTTCGCCTGAATTGATGTGGGAATTAAAGATGAAGGTTTTCCTTATTCAAATCCCTTAATTTTCTCATAATTAACTTAATTACTCCCAATAATAACCTCAATCATTCCTATATTAATATAATCAGACTTAATACATATATATAAATATATTTTAGCCTTTTATTTCGCCCGAATTGATGTAGGAATTAAAGATGACGGTTTTCCTTATCCAAATCCCTTAATTTTCTCATAATTAACTTAATTACTCCCAATAATAACCTCAATCATTCTTATATTAATATAATCAAATTTAATACATGTATATAAATATATTTTAAATTTGATTTATCACAAACTTCCCCCCTTACGAAAATTCCGTCCTCGGAATTTGAACTAAGCAAACAAATGCGCGTATTTGGTCTTCATGTCTCGTTCAGTTTCCCACGTTGCATCTGATCCTTTATGATACTTCCATTGAATCTTCTCCAACGGTATTTCCATGTTTCGTAATTTCCTGATTTTTCGATCTATAACAGCGATGGGCTCTTCCGTATAACGTAGCCTTTCATCTACCTTGATTTCTTGCAATGGCACTTCCATGTCTGCCTCCTCCTAACACTTCTTTAAGTTAGAAACATGAAACGTGCTATGTAATATCGTAAATTTTAATTACGATAGAATAATAGTAATTTTAATATAAACGAGTTTAGATAAGTTAAAATATGAGTTTAGATGTTTAAAAACAATTTAGGAAAAGTAGGTTGTTAAAAAAGAGCAAAAGAAGTAACTTAAATTCTAAAAAGGTCAACCCGGGTCGAGTTATGCAAACCGGGTCGAGTTAGATTGAAAGGAAGTTGAATAAGTTAATAATCCGGGTCGTGTTTTTGAGCCCGGGTCGTGTTCGAATGGAACCCGGGTCGGGTCACATAAACTGGAGCGGGTTACGACAGGGATGAAGCGAATTTTAGCGTAACAAAACCCGGGGCGGGTTGCGGGTAAAAACCCGGGGCGGGTTTGACAGCCCGGGGCGGGTTCGGTGCAGGGTATAAATACCCATTTCTCCTTTCTTTTTCATTTATGAACACTAAACCACTCTAGGCGATTTTCAGAGCTTGAATAGCGATTTTTAAGCCTTTCAATCGAGGGTTTAACGTGGGAAAAAGCTTGGTAAGTCGGATTTAATACTTGAATTTCATTCTCGAGTTCTTGAATTGAGGTTAGTATATATTGAGTTCTAGGGTTTCAAAACCCTAAGTGCCCAAATCCGATTTTCTGCTTTGAAGTAGCTTATATATTGTAAATAGGTTAGTAATATGTCTTGTGTTGAGTCTCTATTATAGTTATTGTCGAGTTCCTACGGTTGATTTGGTAAAGACCGCGAAAATTGGAGGTTATGAGTAAATAATGTATGATGTTCATAGATTTTGATCTTTGTTAGTCATTGAAGTTGAGATTAATGATTTGATTGTGGAAATTTTGGTAACTATTAGAATGAATTCTAAACTTAATAAATTTTCTCACTGAGCTAATTTAGCTCATAAAAATCGTTATATGTTGTGTTATAGGTGAAAGGGGTAAGAAGATTGCTGAGGGATGATTTGTCTGGATGTGGGACTTGACTTTTGGACTGTTGTAAACCAGAATACACTCTTTTGTATAGTTTTGTAAACGGTCTTTTGTAAACCAGTTTTTGGGACATGATGTTTAAAGTATTTGTTCTTTTGATTTCTACTTGTACTTATGTTGCTTAATCTTGATTATACCATGATCACTTTGTTTATTTTTGAGTGATTATGATGTAATCCAGAGATAAGAAACTGGGTGTTACAAGTTGGTATCAGAGTGAAGGTTTGAGTGAATTAGATTTTAAAGGGTAAACTCCAAACTCAAACTAATAAAGAGAGAGGTCCCATATTGTCCCTATGCAATTATTCCCTTAAGCACACATAGTGAGTATGTGTGTTATTCCGAGAATTTTGATGAGATATGTGATGAGAAAAAGAGTATTGAGATAAATGAGATTATAATGAGTTAAATTTCTTTTCAGCCTCATTATGAGTTCTGGAAAGGAGAAAGAGGGAGGTGATCACCGAGACGAGCCTTCGGGATCACAAGATTCAAGACTGGGGCGCCAGTCTGAAGGCGAGAGACCGCCTGAGTTAACATCATCTTTACAAGAGTTGATTGCTGCGGAGGTAGCAAAAGCAGTTAAAAGCTTATTGCCTACATTAATGAGACCTCAGACAGAGGTGATAAATAGAGATGATCGAGACCGACCTCCTATCACACCTGTGGTTGGGGAGGGACAGAGAGAGCCGGTTACTATACATACTGAAGTTGGAGGGTCGGGCGAACCAAAAGGTTGTAGTTATGAGACGTTCCACAAGTGTAAACCGAATGATTTCTTCGGTACTGATGATCCTATTATTGCACGAAATTGGCTGACACATATCGAGAAAGTCTTTCGTACAAGCAAGTGTGCGGAAAAAGAGAAAGTCGAGTATGCCACAAATTGTTTACAAAAAGATGCCCAGTTCTGGTGGGAGAACATAAACCTTGATATAGAGAAAGGATTAGAACCAGAACCAACATGGAAGGAGTTCAAAACAAAGTTTATGAAGGAATATTGTTCAAATACTGCAATGAAAAGTTTGGAAGAGGATTTTCTGAGATTGCCTCAGGGAACGCGGTCGGTACAGGAGTATACTACAGAATTTAATGAAAAAGCCAGATTTGCTGCTCATCAGGTGGATACTGAAGAAAGGAAGATTGACAGGTATCTGTGGGGACTTAGAACCCAGATACGAGAGTTCTTACAGAGTTCAAGCTTTACAACTTATCAGCAGATTGTTGAGGCAGCCAAATCTCGAGAAAAAGAACTACGGAGGCAAGATAATGAAAAGAAGGGGGACCAAGGAAGCAGAGGTCAGAAGAGGAAATGGGAAGGAAAACCGGAGGGTAGTTCTCAAAAACAGCCAGTTCCGAGTTATCAATATCGAGGTGATTCAAGAAAGACTGAGAGTAAATGGTGGGAAAAATGCTGTCGAAAACACGCTGGAAACTGTGATACGAGCACCCCGTCTCTTATGTGTTATCAGTGCGGGAATACAGGGCATATGGCTCGAGATTGTTTAGGAAAAAGTCGTGTGTGTTTCAATTGTGGGGAAAGCGGTCATATTCGCCCGGATTGTCCAAAGCCGAGAACCGATTTCCGTCGCGAGACTCCGAGGGCGGGACGAGGTGATAATCGAGGTGATAGACGAGATAGAGGCGGTGGAAACGTGAGAACTTGAGCTTTCCAGATGACCGTGGAGGAGGCTAGAGATCAGACCGATGTTATCACAGGTATCTTTAGCTTGAACTCTTTTCAAGCACGAGTTCTTTTTGATTCGGGTGCATCTGTGTCTTTTATATCAGAGTCTTTTGCTTCTAAATTAGACATTTCATTAGTTGAATTATATAAAAAAGTAATAGTAGATGTAGCAGATGGGAGATGTGTCTTAGTAAAAAGTCAGTATAAACAATGTCGGCTTGAGATCTTTGGGGTTAAATTCCTTATCGATCTGAAGCCGATCTCTAATCATGAGTTTGATGTAATAGTCGGGATGGACTGGTTAGATGACAATAGAGGTAACATGGATTGTCATGAGAAGACACTTTCCATAAAAACACCGAGTGGTTCACGAATCTTGATACGAGGTGAAAGACGTTCTCGAAAAGTACTGATAGTATCATTAGCGACAGCTCGAAGATATATAGAAAGAGGCGGTGAAATGATTGTAGCACATGTGATTAGTGCCGAATCAAGATTTTTAAAAATTGAAGAATTAGAAGTGGTTAGAGATTATCCCGATGTATTTCCAGATGATCTTCTAGGCTTACCACCGAGTCGGCAAGTTGAGTTTGTGATTGATGTAATACCAGGGGCGAAACCGGTAGCTCGACCACCTTATCGGTTGGCCGAAGAAGAGATGCGGTCAAAATATCCCTTTTTGTTTCAACAGATTCCGAGGACGGAATCTTCTGAAGGGGGTAAGAATTTGTAATACCGTAAATTTTAATTACGATAGAATAATAGTAATTTTAATATAAACGAGTTTAGATAAGTTAAAATATGAGTTTAGATGTTTAAAAACCATTTAGGAAAAGTAGGTTGTTAAAAAAGAGCAAAAGAAGTAACTTAAATTCTAAAAAGGTCAACCCGGGTCGAGTTATGCAAATCGGGTCGAGTTAGATTGAAAGGAAGTTGAATAAGTTAATAACTCGGGTCGTGTTTTTGAGCCCGGGTCGTGTTCGAATGGAACCCGGGTCGGGTCACATAAACCAGAGCGAGTTACGACAGGGATGAAGCAAATTTTAGCGTAACAAAACCCAGGGCGGGTTGAGCAGCCTGGGTCGGGTTGCGGGTAAAAACCCGGGGCGGGTTTGACAGCCCAGGGCAGGTTCGGTGCAGGGTATAAATACCCATTTCTCCTTTCTTTTTCATTTACGAACACTAAACCACTCTAGGCGATTTTCAGAGCTTGAATAGCGATTTTTAAGCCTTTCAATCGAGGGTTTAACGTGGGAAAAAGCTTGGTAAGTCGGATTTAATACTTGAATTTCATTCTCGAGTTCTTGAATTGAGGTTAGTATATCTTGAGTTCTAGGGTTTCAAAACCCTAAGTGCCCAAATCCGATTTTCTGCTTTGAAGTAGCTTATATATTGTAAATAGGTTAGTAATATGTCTTGTGTTGAGTCTCTATTATAGTTATTGTCGAGTTCCTACGGTTGATTTGGTAAAATCTGCGAAAATTGGAGGTTATGAGTAAATAGTGTATGATGTTCATAGATTTTGATCTTTGTTAGCTATTGATTCTTGATCTAATGAGTTAGATGTGGTTAAATTGTTTTGAGAATATTGAAGTATGAGATTGTGATATCATTTCTAGCACATACACATAGGAGAGAAGGAGATACTCGAGGCACGGGTGGACAACGGACTGAACAGACGACAGGTGAGTAGTTATAATTCATTATAACTAGTTTTATTATAACTAAATTGAAATATTATACATCTTAATTGGTTGAGATAACCAATTTACATGAGTTAAACAGTGATGAGAATCCTTGATTTGACATGATTACCTAGTTTGATTGAGTACGCCAAATGACTGAGATAGTCATTGAAGTTGAGATTAATGATTTGATTGTGGAAATTTTGATAACTATTAGAATGATTTCTAAACTTAATAAATTTTCTCACTGAGCTAATTTAGCTCATAAAAATAGTTATATGCTGTGTTATAGGTGACAGGGGTAAGAAGATTGCTGATGGATGATTTGCCTGGATATGGGACTTGACTTTTGGACTGTTGTAAACCAGAATACACTCTTTTGTATAGTTTTGTAAACGGTCTTTTGTAAACCAGTTTTTGGGACATGATGTTTAAAGTAATTGTTCTTTTGATTTCTACTTGTACTTATGTTGCTTAATCTTGATTATACCATGATCACTTTGTTTATTTTTGAGTGATTATGATGTAATCTAGAGATAAGAAACTGGGTGTTATAAGTTGGTATCAGAGCGAAGGTTTGATTGAATTAGATTTTAAAGGGTAAAATCTAAACTCAAACTAATAAAGAGAGAAGTCCCATATTGTCCCTATGCAATTATTCGCTTAAGCACACATAGTGAGTATGTGTGTTATTCCGAGAATTTTGATGAGATATGTGATGAGAAAAAGAGTATTGAGATAAATGAGATTATAATGAGTTAAATTTCTTTTCAGCCTCATTATGAGTTCTGGAAAGGAGAAAGAGGGAGGTGATCACCGAGACGAGCCTTCGGGATCACAAGATTCAAGACTGGGGCGCCAGTCTGAAGGCGAGAGACCGCCTGAGTTAACATCATCTTTACAAGAGTTGATTGCTGCTGAGGTAGCAAAAGCAGTTAAAAGCTTATTGCCTACCTTAATGAGACCTCAGACAGAGGTGATAAATAGAGATGATCGAGACCGACCTCCTATCACACCTGTGGTTGGGGAGGGACAGAGAGAGCCGGTTACTATACATACTGAAGTTGGAGGGTCGGGCGAACCAAAAGGTTGTAGTTATGAGACGTTCCACAAGTGTAAACCGAATGATTTCTTCGGTACTGATGATCCTATTATTGCACGAAATTAGCTGACACATATCGAGAAAGTCTTTCGTACGAGCAAGTGTGCGGAAAAAGACAAATTCGAGTATGCCACAAATTGTTTACACAAAGATGCCCAGTTCTGGTGGGAGAACATAAACCTTGATATAGAGAAAGCATTAGAACCAGAACCGACATGGGAGGAGTTCAAAACAAAGTTTATGAAGGAATATTGTTCAAATACTGCAATGAAAAGTTTGGAAGAGGATTTTCTGAGATTGCAGCAGGGAACGCGGTCGGTAAAGGAGTATACTACAGAATTTAATGAAAAAGCCAGATTTGCTGCTAATCAGGTGGATACTGAAGAAAGGAAGATTGACAGGTATCTGTGGGGACTTAGAACCCAGATACGAGAGTTCTTACAGAGTTCAAGCTTTACAACTTATCAGCAGATTGTTGAGGCAGCCAAATCTCGAGAAAAAGAACTACGGAGGCAAGATAATGAAAAGAAGGGGGACCAAGGAAGCAGAGGTCAGAAGAGGAAATGGGAAGGAAAACCGGAGGGTAGTTCTCAAAAACAGCCTGTTCCGAGTTATCAATATCGAGGTGATTCAAGAAAGACTGAGAGTAAATGGTGGGAAAAATGCTGTCGAAAACACGCTGGAAACTGTGATACGAGCACCCCGTCTCTTATGTGTTATCAGTGCGGGAATACAGGGCATATGGCTCGAGATTGTTTAGGAAAAAGTCGTGTGTGTTTCAATTGTGGGGAAAGCGGTCATATTCGCCCGGATTGTCCAAAGCCGAGAACCGATTTCCGTCGCGAGACTCCGAGGGCGGGACGAGGTGATAATCGAGGTGATAGACGAGATAGAGGCGGTGGAAACGTGAGAACTTGAGCTTTCCAGATGACCGTGGAGGAGGCTAGAGATCAGACCGATGTTATCACAGGTATCTTTAGCTTGAACTCTTTTCAAGCACGAGTTCTTTTTGATTCGGGTGCATCTGTGTCTTTTATATCAGAGTCTTTTGCTTCTAAATTAGACATTTCATTAGTTGAATTATATAAAAAAGTAATAGTAGATGTAGCAGATGGGAGATGTGTCTTAGTAAAAAGTCAGTATAAACAATGTCGGCTTGAGATCTTTGGGGTTAAATTCCTTATCGATCTGAAGCCGATCTCTAATCATGAGTTTGATGTAATAGTCGGGATGGACTGGTTAGATGACAATAGAGGTAACATGGATTGTCATGAGAAGACACTTTCCATAAAAACACCGAGTGGTTCACGAATCTTGATACGAGGTGAAAGACGTTCTCGAAAAGTACTGATAGTATCATTAGCGACAGCTCGAAGATATATAGAAAGAGGCGGTGAAATGATTGTAGCACATGTGATTAGTGCCGAATCAAGATTTTTAAAAATTGAAGAATTAGAAGTGGTTAGAGATTATCCCGATGTATTTCCAGATGATCTTCTAGGCTTACCACCGAGTCGGCAAGTTGAGTTTGTGATTGATGTAATACCAGGGGCGAAACCGGTAGCTCGACCACCTTATCGGTTGGCCGAAGAAGAGATGCGGTCAAAATATCCCTTTTTGTTTCAACAGATTCCGAGGACGGAATCTTCTGAAGGGGGTAAGAATTTGTAATACCGTAAATTTTAATTACGATAGAATAATAGTAATTTTAATATAAACGAGTTTAGATAAGTTAAAATATGAGTTTAGATGTTTAAAAACCATTTAGGAAAAGTAGGTTGTTAAAAAAGAGCAAAAGAAGTAACTTAAATTCTAAAAAGGTCAACCCGGGTCGAGTTATGCAAATCGGGTCGAGTTAGATTGAAAGGAAGTTGAATAAGTTAATAACCCGGGTCGTGTTTTTGAGCCCGGGTCGTGTTCGAATGGAACCCGGGTCGGGTCACATAAACCAGAGCGGGTTACGACAGGGATGAAGCGAATTTTAGCGTAACAAAACCCGGGGCGGGTTGAGCAGCCTGGGTCGGGTTGCGGGTAAAAACCCGGGGCGGGTTTGACAGCCCAGGGCAGGTTCGGTGCAGGGTATAAATACCCATTTCTCCTTTCTTTTTCATTTACGAACACTAAACCACTTTAGGCGATTTTCAGAGCTTGAATAGCGATTTTTAAGCCTTTCAATCGAGGGTTTAACGTGGGAAAAAGCTTGGTAAGTCGGATTTAATACTTGAATTTCATTCTCGAGTTCTTGAATTGAGGTTAGTATATCTTGAGTTCTAGGGTTTCAAAACCCTAAGTGCCCAAATCCGATTTTCTGCTTTGAAGTAGCTTATATATTGTAAATAGGTTAGTAATATGTCTTGTGTTGAGTCTCTATTATAGTTATTGTCGAGTTCCTACGGTTGATTTGGTAAAAACCGCGAAAATTGGAGGTTATGAGTAAATAGTGTATGATGTTCATAGATTTTGATCTTTGTTAGCTATTGATTCTTGATCTAATGAGTTAGATGTGGTTAAATTGTTTTGAGAATATTGAAGTATGAGATTGTGATATCATTTCCAGCAGATACACATAGGAGAGAAGGAGATACTCGAGGCACGGGTGGACCACGGACTAAACAGGTGAGTAGTTATAATTCATTATAACTAGTTTGATTATAACTAAATTGAAATATTGTACATCTTAATTGGTTGAGATAACCAATTTACATGAGTTAAACAGGGATGAGAATCCTTGATTTGACATGATTACCTAGTTTGATTGAGTACGCCAAATGACTGAGATAGTCGTTGAAGTTGAGATTAATGATTTGATTGTGGAAATTTTGATAACTATTAGAATGATTTCTAAACTTAATAAATTTTCTCACCGAGCTAATTTAGCTCATAAAAATAGTTATATGTTGTGTTATAGGTGACAGGGGTAAGAAGATTGCTGAGGGATGATTTGCCTGGATATGGGACTTGACTTTTGGACTGTTGTAAACCAGAATACACTCTTTTGTATAGTTTTGTAAACGGTCTTTTGTAAACCAGTTTTTGGGACATGTTGTTTAAAGTAATTGTTCTTTTGATTTCTACTTGTACTTATGTTGCTTAATCTTGATTATACCATGATCACTTTGTTTATTTTTGAGTGATTATGATGTAATCTAGAGATAAGAAACTTGATTATACCATGATCACTTTGTTTATTTTTGGCTAACCTTTCCAACGGTTATGTCTCCTTAATCGGCAAGAAGTGGGCCGATTTAGTTAACCTATCAACTATCACCCACTTCCATGTCGGAATCTCCATTGATTATAACTGACCGTAAGGCCTTTGGTGCTCAGCTTTTACCTTCAGACACGTCAAACACCTCTCTACGGAGTAAGCTATATCGTTCTTCATCACTGGCCACCAATAAGACTGACGTAAGTCTTGGTACATTTTGTTCGTTCCGGGGTGGATAAAGTACTTTGACATGTGTGCTTCCTTGAGAAGTAACTTTCGGATATCGCCTACTTGCGGCACCCAAACTCTTCCTTGGAAGCATTTTAGCCCACGACTATCCTTCTCCAAGGACTGAATGATCCCCACCACTCGTTCACTTTTCCATCTTTCTTCTTTCGAAGCTTCTTCTTGACTCTTTTTCAATTCATCTAGTAAGCTGGTGGTTACATCAATCCTCATCATTCGAATCTTACTTGGTTCCTTTCTTTCCTTACGACTTAGCGCATCAGCTATGACATTTGCCTTTCTTGGGTGGTACAATATTTAACAGTCGTAATCCTTTAACAACTCCATCCACCGTTGCTGTCTCATGTTCAATTCTTTCTGATCAAACAAGTATTTTAGACTCTTGTGATCAGTAAAGATTTGACACTTTGTCCCATACAGGTAATGTCCCCAGATTTTCTGTGCAAAGACCACCGCAGCCAATTCCATGTCATGTGTTGGGTACTTACGCTCGTGTACTTTCAACTAAGGTGAGGCATAAGCGATCACCTTACCATTCTGCATTAAGACACAGCCCAAACCTAATTTGGATGCATCACTGTACACAACAAACCCATCATTCCCTTCTGGCAATGCCAGTATTGGTGCACTGCTAAGCTTTTCCTTTAACACATTGAAGGCATTATCCTGCTCAGACTTCCACTCAAACTTTACATTCTTCCTAGTGAGAGAAGTCAATGGAGCAGCTATACGGGAGAAATCTTGTATAAATCTTCGATAGTGCCCTGCTAGACCCAGAAAACTTCTAACTTCTGATGGTGTACTTGGTGGCTCCCACCTTTCAATTGCCTCAATCTTAGCCGGGTCTACCTTGATACCTTTGTCATTAACAACATGCCCTAAAAATTGAACTTCTCGAAGCCAAAATTCACACTTCGAAAACTTTGCGAACAATTTTTCTTTCTTTAATAGGCTAAGCATTAGTCGTAGATGTTGCTCGTGTTCTGCCTTGCTTTTTGAGTAAATTAAAATGTCATCGATGAACACAATCACAAACTTGTCGAGGTATGGCTTGCACACCTGGTTCATCAGATCCATGAATGCAGCTGGTGCATTCGTCAAACCAAATGGCAGTACTAGGAATTCGTGATGGCCATACCGAGTTCGGAAAGCTGTCTTCGAGACATCTTCCTCCCTAACTTTAAGCTGGTGATACCCCGACCGCAAATAGATCTTTGAGAAGTAACTCGCCCCCTGGAGTTGGTCGAATAAGTCATCAATCCGAGGAAGCGGATACCGATTCCTTATTGTCACCTTGTTCAACTCCCGATAATCGATGCACATCCGCATCGTCCCATCCTTTTTCTTAACGAACAAAACCGGTGCACCCCATGGTGATGTACTAGGTCGTATGAAACCCTTATCGAGCAGATCCTACAACTGCGACATCAACTCTTTCATTTCTGTAGGTGCCAATCGATAGGGCGCGCGAGCTATCGGTGCCACCCCTGGAGCTAGATCGATTCGAAACTCCACTTGTCGGTCAGGTGGTAAGCTAGTCAGATCGTCAGGAAAAACTTCTAGGAACTCGCGTACAACTGGTATTTTTGACATTTTGGGTTGTTCCCTTTTAGCATTGAGAACATATGCCTAGAAGCCTTGACACCCCTTCCTTAGACAACGAGTTGTCTTGGCTACTGAAATCAAAATCGAGTCCCTAACTAGTCGATCTCCATAAATCATTACTATTCCCTTATCTGGTAACCACTCCTGAACGCTTTTCTTATCACAAAGTATGGCCGCTTGGTTTTCTGACAACCAATCCATCCCTATGACAACATCAAAGTCACGTAGGGCTATGGGTAACAGTTTTAATGGTACCATACACCCTTCTATCTCGATCGAGCAGTCCTCAAATACCTCCCTTACCACTACCCAATGATCGTTAGCAGTCTCTACTTCTAAGGCATGTTTTAAAGTTTTTGCATGTCTATTAAGGCATTTGCAGAAAGTAGTGGACACAAAAGATCTACTTGCACCAGAATCAAATAATACCCTAGCATTTACTGAGTTTACTAGCAAGGTACCTGTCACCACATCGGTGGTCTCACGAGCCTCCTGGGTTGTCATATTATAGGCTCTGACCTTTGGTCTAGACGTCTCTGACTTCTTATCTGCTGACCGACTCCCTTTGTCTTCTGCTCAACCTTGGTTGTTGTTACCCTTATTCTGAGGACAGTCTGACCGGATATGATCGAGGGACCCGCACCCATAACATACTTTCCCCGTCTTACATTCTGTAGCAATGTGTCCCGTCTTCCCACATTTGTAGCAAGTCCTTTGGTTCATGGTGCACTCCCCCTTATGATAGCGATTGCATTTAGAACACTGTTTAACTCCAGAACTTTGCTCACCCTTACGCTCCTGGCCTGTATTCTTCCCTTTCTTGGAATCGTTATTCGTACCTTCCCATTTTCTTTTCCCCGACACCCTATCCTCACCTTGGCGATTCTTTTCTTGTTCTCGACTATGTGTAGCGTCTACAGCCGACTGAAAGGTACTTGAGCTCTGGATCTCTACGAATTCTCGGATAGATGTTTTTAGCCCCCAAATGTACCATTCCACCCTTCTTTCCTCGGTAGCTACATAAAATTCAGCAAACCTAGCTTTCTCGATGAATTTGGTGGTGTACTCCCTTAGTGTCATACTCCATGTTCCAACCTCAAGAACTCCTCTTCCAATTGCTTGATCCTTGTACGAGGGCAGAATTTCCTTCTAAAAATATCCTTGAACTCATCCCATGTCATTCTTCTTGCTTGGTCAGCACCCCTTGTTACTTTCTCCATTTGCCACTAGTATAGAGCTTCCCTCTTAAGCATCCTTGCAGCATAAATCACCTGATCTTCATCCGCATATTTACTTGTGTCAAATGTTTCTTCGATTTCCGTGACCCAACTTGATGCTATGATAGGGTCAATTTCCCCTTCAAATGATGGTGGTTTGCAGGTCAAGAAAGTTTTGTATGTACAACTCCGTCGCCCGTGCTGAGCATTTGATCTTGACGGCCGGGCAATACTAGGCTCATGGTTTGAGACCGGTGAGCTATGCTCGTACCCATAGTCATCATCACCCACATTATCATCATTGTTTACATTAAGTATTGCATCACGAGCTTGAGCAATTACATTCGGTAAGTTAGCTTGTATAGCCTGAGCAATCTCATGAGCTAGTTCCTCCCTGGTTATCACATTTGTTGCACGGCCTCGCCCCCGACCTCTACCACGACCGCGGTTGGAGTTGGAGCTTCCATGGGCTGAGGCTGTAGGTATCGGTGCTGTTCCGGCTCCTCGGCCTCGACCTCTGCCCCTACCTCCTCCTCTTCCTTGACCACGCCCATGGCTTCCGATAACATTCAAAGGAGCCTTCGGTACTCCTCCAGGAGGCGTGACATTTGCTCCGGTAGCAACATGTGTTCCCTCTGGGGTGACCCTAGTAAACCTCCCAGATCTCCGTGAAGACATATTGGCTACATAACAAGGTTTCAACACAATATGGATAGAATTCATGCAAATTCTTTTATTCCAACTCTTTCAAAATGACAACTAACAAAACTTGCATTGTTCACAAAAATTAAACAAACAAACTCTAAATTAACACATCTCCCGAGTTCTAGTCCTTAAATACGATATCGTCATACTTCAAAACTCGTTTCCCCTCCTTCAGGTACTTCCTTATCTTCCTTGCCTTCCTGTCCCCAGGGTCGCTTTGGATGACCAACACTTCAGGCTTGGGTGGGTCCGTCTGTGTTATCACGTCAATGAACCTATATGTTGTAGCATTTGCTTGCTTTGTGAAGCCCAAGAATCCTCCCCACAACTTGCAGATGGTGGGTCTTTTTAAATCTTCCATATCTTTCTCCAACTTCTAAATCTTGCGTCGGTGTTGCTCATCAACCTCGATCCACTTACACGTCGCTTGCCCGAGCCTCGTTCTATCTTCATCTATTTCTTCTATCTTTTTTTTCAAGCTTTGGATTTCGCTTGTTGCCTGAGCCATGTCCTCCTCGTGGAGCTGTTTGCAGTAGCGTTTTGAGGTCATCGGAGTGTACTTCTCGTCGGGCATATAGAACGTCTCATACTCCCATCCCAAGAGAATCCCTCCACGTTCATGTTGGATTAGGTGTCTAAGCCATGACTTTATATTTGTATTTATCTTATTAATAGAAGCAAAGTCCATTTGGGTTGCCCTCATAGCAGGAGGATTGATGTAGAAGTCAGTAGAGAGAAAGGTTGATTTATTAATTGTTTAATAAATCAATAGGAATAAATAAATAGTTTATTAATATATTTAAGTGTTAATATATTAATTAGAAATTAATCTAGAATTAATTGGATTTAATTTAGTGATTAATTTAATTAATTAAAAGTACAGGGACTGGTTCTGTAATTATTCAATAGTTGAATATTGACTGGCCAGTGGACAGGGTGGAAGGTGGCAAGATTTTGGTGGTGACACCATAAATCTCGAAACCCTAATTAGGGTTTAGAAAAGCCTTGCCCAATTGGTAAAAGGCTTGCCAAAGATGGGCTCTAGGGTTTTAAGCTGTGCCTCCTGAGATCTATAAATAGGGATCCCCTGGGAACCCTAATCCTGCGCCAAATCTCTCTCTGTATGAATACTCTGCTGTCTTCTCTCCTCCATTGCTTGGGTATGACACCATTTGAGGCATGACACTTGTGCTGCTAAGCTTCTGGATCAAGAATCAAAGGTTGGTTCTTCCGATTTATACTTTAGAAATTACTGTTGGCCTTTAGGTTTTATATATTATATCTTTATAGAAGAAAACATAGATCTTATTAGGGTTGCATGTGAACTTAGGAATTGTTTGTTCATTGATTGCTAGAAAACCCTTCAGTTCATGCTCCACGTGGTCATCGTCAGAATCATCCGACGTAGGAGTAACCGGAACATGACTGGGACTGGACCATGGCGGCTCCTCGGGGTCCTCCTCTTCATCTTGCTCGGAGAGGTTGAGTGGAGTCACAGGCTCAAATTCATCCTCGGATTCGTAGGTGTATGTCTCGGCATCCGACTTCTCATGAGGAAGTAGTCTGCTAGTGCCCTCCACTGGAACCTCTCTCATCATTATTCCCTTCCCGCGATCCATAGTACCTACAAGCGGGATGTGGTCCAAGTTAGCCAATGAGTTACTTCGCTCTTCTCGTCTAAGCTTTGGCGTTTAGGAAAATAAACACCTAATCTGCTTAAACAGCGCTCTGATACCAACTTGTAACACTCCAATTTTCCAGAATAAAATAGATAGCGAAATCAATCCCAAGGTGATACTTGCGACAATTAAAAACTCCTAAAATCGTCTTAATAATAGCAGAAGCAATAAAATAAATAAAATTCTTGATAGGCGAGCATCGGGTGTTACGGCCTCGTGGATCTTCTAGGTCTTCATTCCACCTAAGCCTTCTCTTTCCCCTTCCTACTGCCACTCGCTAAGTTGTTCCCTGGGTTGCGCACATTTAAAATTCTAACTGGGTAAGCCTAGGGACTAGTGAGTTCGTGTTGCACATACATGTTCATCAGAATAAAAAAAACAAATGATTTTAACATCAAATCACAGTAAAATGGATAGCACCGAATGTCACAATTTAGGGGAACGTTTAATTATCAAGAGAAAGAACCAAATGATTGTTTCTCTTCCCACTTGGCACAACACACCATTATGCTCAAGCATTTTAAATATCTAAGGAAGAGTGTGTATATATATATATATATATATATATATATATATATATATATATATATATATATATATATATATATATATATATATATATATATATATATATATATATATATATATATATATATATATATATATATATATATATATATATATATATATATACTAGCTGCGTACCCGCGCAATGCGGCGGACGGCGAGTAGTTTCCTTTCGGCAATTTGTTTTTGCAAGATTTTGGTATCATTTTACGGGGAATTCCATATGTTGTTATAGAGATTTTTATCGAACACTTCAAAATAATAATGACACTGTGTCCTAATCTTAGTGGAGTACCCGCGCAATGTGGCGGACACAAGATAGTAATCTCAAACCGAAACTGAAACATGTATACTGAATCGATATGAGGATATTTGTTTAGGCTAAGGGGATGGGTACGGAGAGAACGTGAAAAAGGGGGAGAAGGAGAAGAGGAGCAGCCGATGAGATGAGAGGAATCAATGTCTGGTGCATCTTCCATTGAACGTGTGAGAATGGGAACGTGAGGGAACAAAAGGGGAGGGGTTAATGTTTCTGAATATTACGATTAATGGGATGAGAGGAATTAATATGTAGCCTTGCTATCTGTTGAGCTTTAAGAATCTCATGCCTCTTTCTGAACATTGCGGTTAATGTATTGGTGTATTTCACTTACTGTGTTTGTGTTTCCAGGATCAATTAACTTTATGATTTCTTTTTATTTTGGTCTTCATGGCTAAATTGATAGCACACATAATAGTCTAACGCCTTAAACACAATAAGTGGAATTTTAAATCGTATCAATACTATGTTTATTATATGTTAAGAATTTAGTAATTTATTAAATATTTATTATTAAATTTTATATAAAATGATGAATGATGTTTTTGAAAACAAAATAGATACAATATTTCTTAGACACGTAAAATTTTTAAAGGTTTTACTAAATATTTTGTAATATATATGTCTATAATCAATTAAAAAAATAAGGCTTTTTTTTAAATTAAAACAAATAAATACAAGGGTTATATATGTAATTTAAGTTAGGCTTGAATTAACCTAACCCTAGTTACAGGTCATTCATTCCCAATTATAATAGGACTATATTAGTCATAAAATAAAGCAATAAAGCCATAATGACCGCTCATGATCGTAAGGTTAGATTAGACCCCATAAACGTCTTATTTTAACTTTTGCTTTTCTTTTCTCCAATTTCTTATACTTTATTAGTGGCCCTTTTCTATTTTATAATTTGTATCATTTTTTTTTTTGGAATCATGTGAATCTTATACGTGTAAACGTTAGCTGCTTCCTCTCCTTTGACTGCCTATCATCCCTCTCGTCTCCTCCCCTTATGTGTTATTGTTTCTTTGAAATCGATCTTAAAGAAAATGAGATCATCGTTAACCCCACAACAATTAAACGATCTAAAAGAAAATGACATAAACCCAAATTACTGCTTATTTGTCTACGTATCAGTCCTCTCGTCTCCTCCCATTTTGTTATGTCCGTTGCACAGAATGGAGAACGGTGAATAGAGGAGAGAATGGATGGAGTGGAAGCGTAGTCGGAAGAAGGGAAGCATCGCCGGAAACTTTGAGGCAGCCGAAGGAAGGAAAGATGAGTAAACTACAACAAACGAAGAGGAAGAGAGCCCGAAGCAATCCTGCTGCAGGCGACCAACGAAAATAAGAGATATTGGAACTTGTAATTCCCATTGATAATATTATCCTACACGTTTCCGTTAGTGAAATCTCATCTGGGTTTGCTTTTTGATGAGTTTTCCTGCTCTTCCGATTCAATTCTCGACGCCATTTTCTCACGATACGCAAGTGGGTTCAATTGTAATGT
The DNA here is from genome assembly GCA_023525715.1 of Cichorium intybus. NCBI lineage: Eukaryota > Viridiplantae > Streptophyta > Magnoliopsida > Asterales > Asteraceae > Cichorium > Cichorium intybus. The sequence goes on from JAKNSD010000024.1 coordinate 2,231,763, forward strand.
GACTGGAACCGGAAAAAGTGAGAAAAAAGTTAGAAAAGCAGCTTCCCTGAGAAAGCGAGAAGGGGTGTTCATCATTTGGAAAAACATCTGCAATCTCTCTCTCTCTTTAATTTCTACAACTTTAAATGAAGGGTAGAATTGGTAATACACATAAATTTCAGTGGATGAATTAAATATTTCCGTGGAAAAATCAACCCCCAATTTCTTACCCTAACCCTAAAATCTGCTTTCATTAGTCGACACCTCCTTCTCCCTATCTACCGCAATCGCCTTCTCCCTATCCACTGCAACCAGTCGATCTCTCTGAGCAGCATCCCTATCCGATTCAGCAAAGTTGATATGCAAAACAGTTCTGCACATCTTATTTCCTCCCGATCCACTGCCTCTCGATCTGATTCAGCAAAGTTGATATGCCCTTCTCTTTTTATCTGCTTCACCGACCGACGTGCATCCCATCTGCACAGATCACGCACCCATCGGCTCTCCCTTACATGGGATTTTGATGCGTTTTGACTGGACTCGAATCGGATTTTAACAGGATCAGGATCTGATTTTCGGTATGATTCCGACTACGGCTTCAACAATCCTCATCGCTCCTTGGTTTTCTTTATGATCTGATACTGGTATGTAGGATCCGGTTTCGGTTATTGATTATCTGTTTCTGACTTTTCAAGATATTGGTTATTGTTTTTCTGATTTCTGATTTTGGTTTACTGATTTTGATGCAGAGGATCAAAATGCAATTTCGATTGCTGATCCGGTGATTTCCTCACTCAAGAAGATTAAGATTTTGGTTGTGTTACGCGTTTCTTGGGGTGGCGGTGGTTCTGATAGGGATCGATCCGAAAGAGATCTGTAGGTATGGGTTTGGGTGTTGACTCAGGGGTAGAGGAGAAGCATATCGCGGTTGTTTCGGTTCTGAAAAAAATGGAGATCGACGAACAGCTGCAGAACCCTAGAGACCAAAATGACTTCATGACTACTGGATTTAGAGAAGTATCTTGAGTGAAAACGTTGATCAGCATCAAAATCTAAAGGTACCAAAACTCTACTATTTTTCTCAGATCCAATGAAAAAGTAAGCTGGAAACACGTTTTCGTCAAGGTTAGATCTGAGATCCGGAAGCTGGAAACACATTTTTCTGAAATTGTTCCACAGACCCAAATCGCTTTTCTGATTTTGAGTTTTAATATGTGCTAAGAGTTTCAAAACATTGTTTGGTTCTGAAATTGTTCCATAAACCCAGATATACACGCACCATTTGTTTTATTGATATTTCTGTAGCTAAATCGGTTCTGATTTTTAGTTAAATCTATGCATCTGATTTTGCTGAACTGAAATAAGTTTTTGAGAACATCCTTGTCGGCAAAAACATGGGGGCTTCGGATTTTTTGTGCTCTTAATGGTGGCTTTAGGCTTCATGTAATTAGCCTGAAAACCTGTACAAAACATTATTTTGACAATTACACATTAAGAAAAAATACTATAAAAACTTTATTGCATGAGATCAAGAAAATTCAAAATAAGCGTTGAATTTGTGTGCTTTGTATTATTGCAGGTGTTTTTAGACTCAATTTTGTACAAACAATTTGGAAGCTGATGCAAAAGTGAGTTGGTGGAAAATTAAAGATGGAACAGCGAATTATTTGGCAGGAGATTGTGTAGAAAAGAAAGCATTTGAAAATTTCAAATTTGATATGTAAAAGGAGTTGTGTATTGCTGACTTAAATACCTCGGATGCTCTAATTAGGATTGTTTTAAATTGATCTATTGGTCAAAAGATCCTCCAGTGTTCAAGACCTTTGGTCTTAATCTTCAAAAGCATTAAATATTCGTTTTTTTTTTGCTGCACAAAAGTTAGGCACGCCTATTCTTGGCTGCACAAAAGTCAGGCACGTTAGATTCAAAATTTTGAAAAAGTCAAGAAATAGCCTGGCCCCACCCACGTTCTCTCCATGATTTCACCAGCTAAGGTTATCTATGCATTGTTTGGTGGTACTGTCTTAAAAATTAAGACTATGATGCTTAAAGGTGTTGTAATTTATATATGGTTTATAGTATAAGTATAGTATAGTATAGTATAGTATAGTATAGTATAGTATAGTATATATATATATATATATATATATATATATATATATATATATTATACTATAAACCATATATAATTTACAACCATCTTAATACACAAAGTCTTAAATTTAAGACTATGTACAACTACATAATGCATTAGTTTTGTTTGCTGAGTACGCGTGCGTGGTCAACATAACCTAATGTGACCATCAAATGAATTGGTAATCCATACAAACAAATTTAAGCCAATTAAAAGATACCATTTGTAAAAAAAACAAGGAATGGGCGGTGAATTTTGAATTCCCCATTTCGGTTTGAATTTTGATCAGACAAAATGATTGCCTCACCCTTCTATTTCCTCCTTTTAACTCCACCCTTTAAAGACTAACCCTACTGCACCCCCACTTATTTTGTATTTCAAAAGAACATTTAAAACCCTAAATCAGCCACCACCTTCAGTCAACATCACCGATCATCCCGCCATTGCAGCACTGCAGCTGCTCCCTCCTCTATGTATCTTAATCACCCTCAACCATCTGCTGCCTCTATCCATTGTGTCGGACCGCTCACCACCGTCGACCTCTAACCATTGTCGACGACTCAACACCGCCACCCAACACAACCAACGAAGCACCACCACCGGCCCACCATCTACATCCTGCTCTGTTGGTCATCGCCTTGAACGATCACAAAAGCACCATGACAGTTCGACTTCACCGTCAGCAACTACGACTCGCTACAGCAACCACCTTTACCACCATCTATCATCGCCTTAACTATCTTCTATATCATATCGGTCTTCACGATCTCCAAATCAACCATCGACTCCATCATCTCTAAAAACCCTACATCCAGGGCTATACACACGATCAACATCCCTAACCTATTGTATCCCTAAGATGTTCTATACACACAAGATCTATACACACTATTGTGAAGTCAGGTGGAAAGGTTGAAGCTCTGTAAGGTTCGATTTCAAATGAAATTGATGATTTTTTTATTTAACATCTCTGCATCCCCTCTCTTTCTTTCTTTGTTTCACAGGTTACTTCTCTGAATTTCTCTGTAAATTCCGGTGTCAAACAAGCTCTTACTCCGACTTTATCATTCACAAAAGATCCCTATTTGACAGGAGAGACGATTAGCTCATATTTCTTGTTTTTTTGGGGATATATTGATCTCATTGGAGTCTGTAATAGAGATCAGAATTACTTATTTCTGATTTTATCCCTTCTAATTTTTTACATCTTTAATTTTAACAATTTTCTATTTATCTGTTTCTCTTTAACAATTGCCAAAGTTCCAATTTTTAAGCACAATGCACAAACACATGATTGTGTTTCTCCTACAACCGTGTATCGAATCCAGGTATATTGACGATTCTAACTTCAATTTTTAGTTCTTTTTATTTCTATACATCTTCATCTGATTCTAAATCACGCTTCTCTACATCGCTTTTGGTTACTGATTTCTAATTTAGAGGCTGGATGTGACTTCCAAAGAAGAACACTAAAGGAAACGTGGGTTAGATACCGAGATACAAGTAAGTGTTCAATATCCCTAAACCACACCATCCTCTCTCTATTGATTTTTCTTGGTTTTTGTCAAGCTAAATAGTTTTGTTCTCTAATTTCAGCACTAAAATTACAGTTCTGGTAACCGCCTTCAGCCACCACGGACATCACCAACGCCTCCACCACCTGCTCTTTCATCACCAGTGATATGATTGAACAAGAACTTTGGACGGAGATAAAGCAGGTATATGATTGAACAAGAACTTGGGACCGAGATAAAGCAGATCCCTCCGTTCATTGAGTTTCACTGCTTTATCTTATTGAGTTTCCTTCTTTTGTAGCTTATCTTGGATTTATTCTTCGAGTTTCACTGCTTTATCTTATTTGTATCATGTTGGGTTTTGACTTTGATCGATTTTATTGAAGTTATGTGTATGCAGATTATAAGGATGCAGACCATGTCATACTATGTATTTCATTCGTTCAAGCTTGAAGTTAAACCATTTCTCTAATTTTTTCAGGTACAAGTCACTTGACAAATGGGACATCCGTCTTCAGCCTTCAATTGCAGCCATGAACTTACTATCTCGGTAAGTCATGCTTGCATTAAATGGATGGTTGAAGCAACTTATTAAGAGTGCAGAATACCCCTCAAAGAGAACCATGATCTATGATTTTCTTCATATGGATTTCATTATGAACGATTTCATGTTTCTTTTTCCAGTTGTGTGCTTCTTTGAAATGTTAGGTAACCTGTAAAAATTTCACATTTTGAATAATTGAAAATTTCAGAAATTTTAATAATTTGAAAAGTTTGAAACTTTTAATTTGAATAATTTAAAAATTTTGAATAATTTTAATTTGAATAATTTAAAAATTTTGAAAAATTTGAATGATTTTGAAAAATTTGAATAATATTTTGAAAATTTTGAAATTTATGAAAATTTCGGAAATTTGAAAAATTTGAAAACTCTTAAAAGTCTGAAATTTTGAATAATTTGAAAACTAATGATTCGTCTGTAACCGATGCACGTCTAAGGCAAGGGTATTTTAGATGATTAATAACAGAAAAGTAAATCAGAAGCAACTGTAATGTACATTGCCTTTTATCTATATTTTTTCAATAAATGTAATCTTGCAGCTTAATGTAATGTTCCAATGCCTTCTTTATATATGTAACAATGTTTATGAAAACTTAGTAAAAAATTTGTAATCTTACAGTTTTTAGTAAAAGATTTGATTTCTTACAGTGCCTTTTATCTATATTTTGTCAAAGAATGTAATCTTACAGTTTTTAGTAAAAGATTTGATTTCTAACGTGAGAATTATGTAACAATGTTTATGAAGACTGTTTTGTATAGGAAGACCAAACTTTAGAAGTAATTTTATTTTAAAAACCTCTAATGAAGATGCATTATTCTATTATCATGCTTAAAATTAGCGACGATACATATATCAACTACAACTTAATCGGTCTTAAATAGATGAATTAAAATGTATTTGGTTTGTTTTTTTATAATTTTGATCTTATAAAAATCTAATTAAAGTTATTGCAATGTAAATGTTTACTTTGGCTTTTTTGACTTTTTCAATTTTTTAAGTTATTGCACTGTAAATGTTTACTTTGGTAGATTATAGCATTGTACTTTACTTAAATGAAAATTCTCCCCAAACGAAATGTTTAGTTTGTCTATTTTTTTTGGATTATAGCATTGCAGTTTTATTATTGTTGTTATTATAACGTACTTTCCTTAAATGCGAGTTCTGCCCAAACTAAGCATTTACTTAGTTTTATTTTTTAAGGGTTATAGCCTTGTACTTTTTGTTTTTACAAAATTTGTTAGATTTAAGAATTTTTACAGTTTTGGTACGAAAAATTGTTTTGCCCCTTGCCCCTTTGTTTACTTTGTCTGTTGTTCAGATTATAACATTCTACTTCTATTTATCATTTCATTGCAAAATATCCCTATAGTTCCAAACTAATTTCTAAAAGTTTTTTCCATTTTTGGTCCCACACTCTCGGGTATTTAACGTCCCTATATCGTTGGAAATGTAATCAATAGCCCAAAAAGAAATTAATCACTCTCATATTCGTCAACTCTCCCTCCCATCTGCAACCTAAAACCTAAAACGTAATTGCAGAAACGAAACTATTTGCCGCCGCCGCATTGCGCGGGTACGCAGCTAGTATATATATATATATATATATATATATATATATATATATATATATATATATATATATATATATATATATATATATATATATATATATATATACTCCCAATTCCCATCCCCATCGTTTGCATTACATCCGTCATGCTCACGACTAATAAGCACCCCGTTCCCACTAAGTGCGACACATAGTAGACAAGCAAAGGCAAATAACATTTTCATGCATACCATCAACGATTTATTAAAAAAATATTTAATAACCACATTTTACATGATAAACATTTTGTGCAAGCAACCACAGAACACGAAAAACTCACCTCGTAAGTGTTAAGTTCTAAACCGAGTCTTGTTGCGCTACTCGTACCCTTAATTGCTAGAATTCCGAAAAACTTCACAAACTTTCTCCTCCGATTTCTCCTTCGATTCTTAACGCTTTCATGCAATTCCAGTGGGTATTCTACTCGATTTTTCGAGCTCTATATAATGCCCAAGGTTACATACGTTATAGCCTATTATTTCGCCCGAATTGATGTAGGAATTAAAGATGAGGGTTTTCCTTATTCAAATCCCTTAATTTTCTCATAATTAACTTAATTACTCCCAATAATAACCTCAATCATTCCTATATTAATATAACCAGACTTAATACACACACACATATATATATATATATATATATATATATATATATATATATATATATATATATATATATATATATATATATATATATATATATATATATATATATATATATATATATATATATATATATATATATATATATATATATATATATATATATATATATATATATATATATATATATATATATATATATATATATATAGACTTAGGATCTTTTGAGAACCAACTTCACCCCGAGAACCCGAGAACTCCCAAACCGATATTTTTTTCAAAAAACCGACCACATAGGCCTCTAAAACGCTCAAATAGGTGCCGGGGCGCTGAAAAAAATTTCCGAAAAAAACGACTTTTTTTTTTTTTTTTTTTGAAAAAAATTTGCACATGTACAAAAAAAAAACTTTGCGTACATTCTTTTTCAAGTTTTTTTTTATAGATGTCTTTCTAACATATATTTAAGGCGTTCTGTAAAAAAATTTTCAAAAAAAGTGTACGTATAAAAAAGTTTGCACATGTGCAAATTTTTTTTTGTGTACATGTGCAAAGTTTTTTAAAAAAAAAAGTCGTTTTTTTCGGAAATTTTTTTTTCGAAAAGTCTTAAAAGTGTGCGTTTTAGAGGCCTATGGGGTCGGTTTTTTGAAAAAAAAATCGGTTTGGGAGTTCTCGGGGGACTTGTGGTTCTCAAAAGATCCTAACTCTATATATATATATATATATATATATATATATATATATATATATATATATATATATATATATATATATATATATGGGTAAAGTGAATATGTGGCCGTTAGATATGTAATGTTAGGTATAGAATCCAACAAAATGACTTGGTTTTACATAGTATCGCCAAACCGTGCCTTAATTATGGTTTATTTTTCATTTTCTTCGTCTTACTCCATTGGTGCTTCTCCATCTTTACGATCTACTTTTCGACTGCATAACTTCTGTATTTAATTTATTATGTGAATGGTCATCTTTTCTTTCAATGTTGATGATAATTCCTCGTCCAAATTATCAAACATTGTTGATCGCTTCTTTGTAGTTAACACTTAACATCCAAAACAAAGTCAATGTCAAACTAAATCGAATTTTTAATTTTGAATAACTAAAAAAGGTTGTTGGCGCACACAAATAATTAATGTATCGATAATCTAAGGTTCCCTAAATGATTGCATTTCCAATTCATGGATCGAAAATCAATAACGAATTAAAAAACTGTAAGAAAGCAACCAATGAATGAAGAATAAAATTGATAATTCGCTTACATAAATCAGAAAATCAATAATTTGAGTTTGAAAAGGAACTGATAAACATTATCGCACGATGGCCGATGAGATGGATAAATATGTTAGCAAAGATAGAGAAGAGAAAGAACATAAACCTAGAAAGGAGAAACGAGGAAATCTGGTAACAAATTAGACGCACTTTGGACCTAAACCACCGCGTTTTCAAGGGTTCTATACATAACATTACATACCAAACAGCCACATATTCCCTTTACCCTATATATATATATATATATATATATATATATATATATATATATATATATATATATATATATATATATATTAAATTTGATTTATCACACTAGAGATGCAAACTATTAAAAGATATTTACACACGATTTATTATGAGTTTCAAACATAAAGAATTTAACAGAACTGAAAAACGTATATGTTAAAAAAAGCGCAAATCAATTATCAACATATTATAATAAATGGTAGTGTACATATTTTCTTATACTTTCATATTAAAAGTCATGCTTTAAATAGAATTTTGACATGCTCAAAACATTTTTTTTAATAAAAGCCATGATACTTGTTTTACTAAAAAATAACCATCCATCAGTTTGTCTGAAAACTAAATATACCGTTGTTATCAAGAAGTGTTACTTTTATTATTTCCGACAACATATAGTGTTTGAGAAAATTTTCCTAACTTTTTAGGAAAAAGTATTCCTATTTGTTCCTAAAATAGAATAATATTGTTCTTATTTCAAAGAGGTTTTGTATACATTTTAACATAAAATTTCAATAATATATTTGTAATTAATATATTATAATATTCTGTAGCATGATTACAATTTAAATATTAACTATACAATGTTTAGTCGACTCATATATGAAATAGTCCATGCATTTGTCCAAAAACATCTAAACGTTCCCAAGTTGGCATTAACAGTATGAGTATGATCAAATAATGTATGTGGAAAGTAAATTAGACTCAGGTCTAAATATCAATAACCACTTTGATTAGCAAACTACACCTATATATATATAGACCATTACACATGTAGTGTAATGTAACAATTAGTAACAAAAAGACACCTCATGAATGAAGCTGACTATCTTCACGAACATACACTATGGTCTGGTTCATAATAGAACATCCTAGGTCAGTATCGAAAGTGCATTGCATTTTAGTGATACCCGTGCAATGAAAACACTTTAGCGAAAACAAAGTACAACTTCGTTAAACCTAAGTTGTCCCTAATGTTTTTTCTTGGTCTTCTAGTGGATTAAAGCCTATTTTTACCTGTTATTGAAGTCCCTCTTACCGATAATAGAAGGTAATGAGGACTTGAATGTAAGGTAATAAAGACTTGAATAGCATGTGAATGCAAAGTGTAAGCCCTAGAATACAAAATAAAAATATCATAAACCAAAAAAACATTGAGGACTATTTGTGGCAAATTGGAGGATATGATTTTGTATTTTCTGTTTGTCAATATTGCGAAAATATTACACTTCATCGAGTAGATTTTAATTTTTCGTCGTTTCCATCAACTCCTACAAAATTTCGTTGTGATTTTCAACACCGGGAACAATTGTTAGTTGCATGTGTTTAGTTTACTGGCCACTTCTCGACAAAGCACGTCCACTCTATGGTGTCCACTTTCAAATATTTTGTTGTTGTTTTAATCTGAGCGTTATTTCTGATTTCGCTGACGAACGAGTGCATTTTAACCTTTGATAGTATTGAAATCTAGTTTTCACGTTGACCAATAAGTTGATAATTTAGTTTTTATATTTTGTATTAGTTTATGCAGTACCGAAATATATAACATTACATATTATTCAAATATTTATTTTTCTATATAAAACAACTTATTCTTTTTACTATTTTTAATGATATATTCGGCAAAACTTCTATTCTATTCTATCTATTATAATAAAACAAACCTATATTTGTCACATGTCCTTTTCCTACACCCTTCTATTGCCATATGGCACCCTCATATTCACTGTGATTTTGATTTCCCGCCCTTGATCATCTCCTTCGATGTAATCTTTGTATCCCAAAAAATCAGCTTTTGAATTCGATAATTTGGCCATGATTTTAGGGATTATAATCTTACACATTTTTAAGATTGCAATTCCATCCAATTTTCTTCAAATGTCGTCTGTTTCAATCCATTAGATTAGCCAAGTTCATTAGCATTATACACGAAGAAGATGCTGCCCTTCTTCAGATTAGTTCAGATGATGCTCTCTAAGTATTTTTTTTATTCTCCTCCCCACACATGATCTCCAGTCACCTCGCTCATATAATGCAAGTCAAAATCAGCCATACTTTTTTCGGGTACAAACTTTTTTCTTTTGCAAATTCTGAATCCCCTAAACCTCTCCACTGTACTCTCCCTCTCTCAAACTGTTATCCCTCCAGCCACCACTAATCCTCATCACCGTCGCATCCCACACCAATCACCACCATCGCACCCTTACTCACAGGCGACATGGTAATGGATTAGACGTTTCGTGACAGCAGCAAAACCTAGATGTGTAAGTTTTGAATTCTTCGAATTAGGTGTGTAACCGCGTACCCAGTCAATGCTTGCTAATTTCCATATTGTATTACATTCATCAATTGCGCTTATTGAACACCTAATTCCAAGTTATATCACTCGATGTTACGCACCTAAATTCTTTATGTATCATTTTAAAAAGCGTAGGTGTTTGTGATGTGAAAAGTAGGTTTTGCTTTTTTGTGTCTTCATTTATTAAAATTTGATTCTTATGTCATTTAATTATTTTTTGAATATTCTCTTTTTACCAGTTATTATTATTTTTATACCTGCATACACAATCTTCAGAACATGTGCTAGAACTACAATCAGTGCATCCGGTATTCATATCAGTGTCATCACGCTTTTTCTTTACAAGATATATATCTAATTTTAGTTAAGAAATAATTCAAAAAGAAACATTTATGTGTAAATTGGTTAAAATGAACAAATTGAGGATACTACGCCTAATATGCACATATAGAGATGGCTCCAATTTGTTCTCCATGTCTTTCAACAAAAGATCAATTTTGAACTCATTTGCCATATATGGTAATGGTAATCCGGAAACAAGTTCCTATAATTAAAGAAAATGATTTATTAAAACTCAATTCAAATCATAACTTTCTTTACATCAATCAAATAATAATAAGACTAGAAGACTTACTTCTCTGCTATTAGTTGGAACTGCAGGCTTGTTATTCAACAAGATACATCAGTCCTGTCACCAATCCTAATCAATTAAATGAATAATGTTTTTGTTTTGACTTTTGATTGAAAATCTAGAAGTTAAAGCTTAATATTAATGATGAACAAAGATATTGACCTTTAATGGTGGCCAATTATACCTCCAATAGATTTTTTGAAAAGGTAAGTCTTTAGATATTGACACATGTTCTGGATATGCTGCACATTTGTCATGTGATGCTAAATGGCACTTTGAACATCGACATAAATGAAATTTCTTTTTACATAGAAAGCATGCATGTTCATGTATTGATTAATGGTTAGAAACAATTAGATGTATGTAGTGATGATTGAAAAGAAAGTAAAGAATAGAAGAGAAATGTTGTACATGTTTAGGACATTTGAATGATTTTGGTGATGCCAATAATCCAAGACAGCCTATTGCCCATTCAAGGTGATAAGCAGCTTTACAATCATTTGATTGATTGTAACTGATTCTTGCTAAAATCTCTTGGTCTCTTTTTAACTATGATAAGATAATTAATGTTTTTGTTTACAAATATTAATGCACGAAGATATCGTCTCAAGTAATGCTTGCAAGTTTTAACTCGAATGTATTATTGGATACAAATAAATGGGCATTAGTAATTTTCTTTGCTCAGGACATGTAAAACATATGAACCGGCCCGGGTTTAGATCTCACAATCACCATGTGTAATTAGTTTTGATATTTTTCATTTTTTTAGTTTTCTCCTTTCTACTGTTATTATATAAAAATAATAACATCCAGAAAAAATTAGCATTGATTTTTGCAAAAGAAATTCATTAATAACACCGTACTTTAAAAAATGATTTTTTTCGAAATCTTTTTAGATGATCCAGAAAAGTTTCATTTCTTTTACATTGAAGTTCATTTATATGATATTTTTCTAGAAAAGAAATATCAGTTTTAGCAATGAACTTTACCAAAATTTCATTAATAGCATTATACTTTGAAAAAATGACTTTTTTCGAAATATTTTTAGATGATATGGAGTATTTTATTTTTTTACATGAAAGTTCGCTTATAGGACATTTTTCTGGAAAAATTAGCATTGACCTTTGTGACAACGCATAGTAATATCAAGTATTTTAGTCGTTGTTGAGCCCTATTCTTGGTGATTTTATATCATATATGCTATGGTATTCTCACTTTTTGTGTCAGTGCTTATTTGGAAAGAAAAGATGTAAACAGGGGCTAAATGCGTACAAAATGGAAGAAGTTTGGAGATCAAGCCAAAAAGAGTCGAATAAGCACGCGCGCCATGGAGATGCACAAGGGCGCGACGCGCTGAGTCACAGATGAGGCGGTGAGAAGAATTCAAATGCCGAAAAAACATGAATAAACCCATACGCGCGCCGCGGATTCTATATACGCGCGACGCGGCCGCTTATTTTCCAAAACTATAAATAGAGGCTTCTTGGTCTAAATCAGTAGCAAAGAAACGACCCACAAGGTGGATACAAGGCTTCTTTGACTCCAAGACTCGGTTTTCAGTCACCATTCATGGTATTTATATTTTCTCATTTAATTTTCATTTAGTTTAGTAGTTTTAGTAGCTTGGCTTGGTGTTATTGGGTGTGACAACCATTAGCATTAGGTTTTAAAGTTTCTGGATTTTCATGTTTACTGTTTTGAACACTTTGGATCTGAGTTTATACAAGTTAATCATTCGGTTAATGTTGGTTTGCTCTTTTACCTTTGTTTTATGCTTTGATGTTTGAATGAGTTTGGATTGTTCTTATTGTTTCTGGATTTGGATTATGCTTTCTGATTTCAATAAACAACCTTGGCTTAGAAATTGAATTGGTTAATGTTAGATTTAGTTTTTGGCAATTGTTTGGATTTTGGATTTTGGATTGTTTTTGGTAAAATTGGAAACTAGATCCTCTGGTTGTAGCGTAACACTACAACTGGTAATCTGTTGCCTACCTTGACCACGTAACTCCTGTAGATCGACCCTGACTACCACTGTCCTAGTGAGAGTGAGGGTTTACTTATTTTTTACCGCACGACGACCTAGGCGTGTCAAAGTTTGGCGCCGTTGCCGGGAAGTTGTGAGCTTGAGAGTAGGCGATTTGTAGGTTTTAGTTTCTGATTTTTGGTTTTAGTATTGAGATTTTTTAGTTGGTAATATTTTGTTGTTGGTTTTGACGGGCGTGTTGCACTAGTGCATGCGTACCCGTCAGGGTGAGCAGTTATCACCCTTGCTTTTTGACTCAGAAATCGAATGAACCGTGCGTAATAACCGTGTGCATAGGCGCTTAGATAAGATGAGTTTTAGTCATGTTAGTAGTAGTTTAGAGGATGTCGCCCAGGAACCTTTGGGTGAGGTGACGGGGGGATTCCATTCATACCCCTAGTTTCAGAATTCCAGTTTGGTAGCACGAGTGCTATTGGTGGTGCGGTTTCAGCCCCCGCATCAATACCATCATGCACTCCGCCTTCTGTTCCACCATTTCAACCACAATCTATAAACCCTTTTACATCTGCTATGGCTTGGGGAGCGCCGACCCGTGATGGCAACCCACTGCCTAGGCAGCACACTACCATTTCTCAACCACAACCATTACAACCACCATTACTTTTTAAACCACAACCACTTTTTAAACCATACCACAACAACCACAATAACAATATCAACCGTAACCTCCACAACAGCAATACCAGTACCAGGAGGTTGAGTAGAGATACGAGGACGAGGAAGAAGGATGGGTTCCACAGCAACCACAACAACCATGGAACCGAGGTCGGAGACCTCCACGGAGAGCACCACAACAACAACAACCGCAAGGTCAGCAAGGTTACTACAATGATCATCACTATAAAGGTAACTTTGTTCAACCCTTGTACTTTGCACAACTGAGAGGGCAGTCGGTTGCGTCGAACTCCCAACCGCGGGAGTATGATGATTCATTGCCCATTTATATGTCTGATGATATAGATACTCAAGTAGAGATTAGACCACAGCTTTTAGGAATACTGCCTGAATTTAGGGGTTATAAACAAGATGATCCATACAATCATTTGTATGAGTTCATAGCAATAGCGAATGCCAATACCCCTAGGAACACGAATAAGAATATATTTAGGTTAAGGTTGTTCCTGTTTACTTTGAAGGACAAGGCCAAGTATTGATTTACGTCTCTTCAGTCCAATAGTATCACTATGACAACGCCTAGTAATATCAAGTATTTTAGTCGTTGTTGAGCCCTATTCTTAGTGAATTTATATCATATATATCGTGGTATTCTCACTTTTTGTGCCAGCACTTGTTTGGAAAGAAACAATGAAAACTGGGACTAAAAGCGTACAAATTGGAAGAAGTTTGAAGATAAAGGCAAATCAGGCGAATTCGCACGCGCGCCGCGGAATATACAAAGGTATGACGCGGTGACTCAGCGATGAGGCGGTGGAGAACATTCAAATGCCGAAAAAACGGGGATAAACCAGCACGCGCGCCGCGGATCTCACTTGTGCGCGGCGCGGTCACTTAAATTTTGCAACTATAAATAGAGGGTTTTAGGCCGAAAAATGCAGCAAAGACATGGCATAGGAACGACTCCCAAGGCTTCTTTAACTCCGAGTTTCAGTTTTCAGCAACCATAAATTGGTATTTTATGTTTTTCTCTTTAATTTTCAATTAGTTTCATAGTTAGTAGCATTTGGCTAGTGTCTTTGGGAGTGACAACCATTGATACTTAGTCTTAGTTTCTGTTTTTGGATGTTTGTTTACTGTTTTGAATCATTGGGATCTGAGTTTTGTTAATGAACCATTTGGTTATTAGTAATTGCTCTCTTTTCGGTATTTTATGCTCTTGAATGCTTTTTGGATGTTTGATTGTGTTGGATGTGTGATTTGATCTTGATTGTTCTGAAGTTCATTTCTGATTTCAGTAGGCAATTAGGATTAGTTGTTGGCTGGGATAGTAGTTTAGTGAATGTTTGTTTTGGAATTATTTTAGTTGATGATTTTTGGGATTGTTTGGCAAAAGTTAGGAACTAGATCCTCTGGCTGTAGAGTGACACTACAGTTGGTAATCTGTCTCCTGTCTTGACCATGTAACTCATGTGGATCGACCCTGACTACCGCAATACTAGCGTGTGTTAGGTATTTTCTTATTTTTGACCGCACGACGACCTAGGCGTGTCAAATTTTGGCGCCGTTGCCGGGGAGTTGTGAGCTTGAGAATAGATGATCTGTAGGACTTTTAGTTTCTGATTTTTGTTTTAGTATTAAGATTTTCATTTGGTTAGCATTTTGCTTTTTGAGTTTGCGGGCGTGTTGCACAAGTGCATGCGTACCCGTAGGGGTGAGCAATTATCCCATTTGCATTTTGACTCAGAGATTGAGCGAACTGCGCGCAAGATCCATGCACATAGGCGTTTAAATATAATGAGTTTTAGTACTGTGAGTAGCAGCTTAGAGAATGTTGCCCAGGAACCCTCGGGTGAGGCAACGGGGATGCTTTTATTCCCCCGGTTTCAGAATTTCATATTGGGAGCACGAGTGCTACTGGTGGTGCAGTTTCAGCCCCTGCACCTATACCATCATGCACTCCGCCGTCGATTCCGCCATTTCAACTTTATCACAACCACAATCTACAAACCCTTTCACCTCTGCCATGTCTTGGGGAGCGTCGACCCATTATGGCACCCCAATATCTAGACAGCAGATAACCATTTCTCAACCTATATCACAACCACAACCATCACCATTACTTTTTAAACCACAAACCACCTTCCAACCTATACCACAGCAACAATACCAACAACAACCTCCTCAGCAGCAGCACCAGTATCAAGAGGCTGAGCAGAGGTATGAGGATGAAGACGAAGGATGGGTTCCACCAGCACCACAGCAACCATGGGACCGAGGTCGGGGACCTCCACAAAGAGCACAACAGCAACAACCATCGCAAGGTCAGCAGGGGTACAATAATCATCTTTACAGTAATCCTGTTCAACCTTTGTATTTTGCACAACCGAGGGGGCAATCGGTTGCATCGCACTTCCAACCATGGGAGTATAATGACTCGTCGTCCATTTACATTCCTGATGATATAGAATCTCAAGTAGAAATTAGGCCCCAGTTGATAGGAATATTAACTCAATTTAGAGGTTACAAGACAGATGATGCATACAATCACTTGTATGAGTTCATAGCTATCGCAAACGCCAAAACTCCTAGAAACACCAATAGGGATATTTTTAGGTTAAGATTATTTCCTTTCACTTTAAAGGATAAGGCCAAATACTAGTTTACATCTCTTCCACCTAATAGTATCACTAGTTGGGACCAACTTAAGGCGAAGTTTTTAAAAGAGTTCTACCCAGTCAGTAAGACCACGAAAGTTAGACGCGCAATTCAAGACTTTCAGCAGAAGCCTGGCGGGGCATTTCACGAAGCTTTTGATCGATTAAAGGAGTTACTGCGTTTCTGCCCGCATCACGAGGTTCCTAAATGGCAGTTAGTGAAATTGTTCTTTGAATGAGTAAACGAGACTCATCAAGCAATGATAAATGCCTCATCGACTGGGACATTTATGTGGCAAGAGCCACAGGATGCATGGAAATTTTTGGAGCAGTTGAGTTTAGGATCCAAGGTCAGTGGATCCATGAAGGATAATACAGTCTATGTGGCGAAAATTGAAGCAGAACATAGGTAGAAGAAGGAAATTCAAAATGAGCTCAGTGCTGTGACTAAAAAGTTTAATCAAATGTTCATAAGATTTCAAAAAGAGAAGGGAGCATATGTATTGCATGGGCAAGTTATATGTAATACATGTGGTGAAATAGGACATAACCACAGTGAATGCTCGATGACTCATGAGGAGATTAGTCAAGTACACGGATATGGTCAATTTCATAACACGCCATGACCATTCAGAAACAATCAGCTGCGAGAAGTAAGGCAAACACCAGTGAGGCAGTAGTAGATGCAACATACGCCTCCAGTAGGAAGTATGAATATTGGCATGCAGGAAATTGTTGGAATGTTAGTTAAGCTTTAGGAAGTGGAAGATGCCAATTCGAAAGCAATTCTGAGGTTAGGAGAGTTGATTATTAAGATGGAGAAGGATAGAGAACAGGAAAAGGCACAACCGCCGAAAGTGCAAGTGATTGAGTTGATCACACTTAGAAGTGAGAAGAAGGTGGATAACAAGGTTACAGCTCCACCAGCAGAAGAGGATAGTGATGTAGAAATAATTTTTGATGAGAAAGAAGAGCTGGAAAAGGAAGAGAAAAGAGGAAAGGAAGAAAAAGCGAAGAAGAAGAAACCAACAAGCACATAGGAGAAGGAAGAAACAAGTGGGACAGCTCCTTTCCCTACGGCTTTGGAAAAGCCGGAGAAGAGACCGAATGGGAAGAAGGGACCGCAAGTGGAAGATATGTGGGATCTGTTCAGTCAGATCAAGGTTAACATTCCACTAATTAAGCTTATTAAAGAGGTCACTGCTTATGCAAAGTTTCTCAAGGATATGTGCATCCACAAAAAGCATCTTTTGTCACATTTGCCTAAAAGGATTAGTTTGCCTGAGAATATAAGTTGTATATTAATGGATGCATTACCTCCCAAGATGAAGGACCCTGGGGTCCCTCTCATCTCTGTCGATTTAGGTGATGTATATATTAAGAGGGCTCTGTTAGATTTAGGCGCAAGTGTTAACATTTTACTTGGACAGCTCTTTGACAAATACAAATTTGGCACCATGAGATCTACAGATGTAATTCTACAACTTGCTGATAAGTCTACAAAGATCCTCAGGGGGATGCTATCCGATGTTATCATCAAGGTGGGAGAATTCTATTATCCAGCAGACTTTCTAGTTCTGAACACTTGTCAGGCTGCCAATGGTTAGCAACCAACAATCATCTTGGGGCGACCTTTCTTGGCCACGGCCAACGCAAACATCGACTGTCGCACAGGAGAGATGGGGATATCCTTTGGACATCAACAAACGAAGATTAACATTTTTAATGCCAAGGGAAGTATCATGGAAGATGAGGAATGCTACCAGGTAGATATTATAGATGAGCTAGTGCAGCAGTACACGCCGGAGGTACTACAACGAGAGGTGATGGATATTCAAGAAGAAGGGAGTGCGGAATATGAGGAGCAGCAAGAGGAAGCAGAAAGAGAGAAGGGTTTGAAGTCTGAAGAATGCGCACACATAGAGAGGCTACCGACAGAGATTCCAAAGACGTTAAAACCATCCTTGCAGGAACCACCGATGCTGAAATTAAAGCCATTACCAGCCCATCTAAAGTATGCCTTTCTAAGGGAAAAGGATACTTTGCCAGTAATTTTAGTAGCGAACTTGACTGAAGAACAAGAAAAGGAATTGCTTAAGGTATTGTTCAAACACAAGGAGGCTATAGGTTGGACAATCGCAGATCTAAAAGGAATTAGTCCAACCACATGTATGCATCGAATTATCACGGAAGATGGAGCTAAACCTGCCAGAGATACGCAGAGAAGATTGAATCTAAATCTAAAGGAAGTTGTGAAGAAGGAAGTTCTAAAATGGTTGGATACTGGGATCATATATCCGATCTCCGATAGTGAATGGGTCAGCCCGATACAGACTGTGTCGAAGAAATCTGGGATAACTATTGTGGATACTAAAGACGGTGACAAGGTATCCACAAGACCCGTAACTGGATGGAGGGTATGTATCGATTACCGGAAACTCAATGCCACTACATCTAATGACCATTTTCCATTGCCATTCATCGATCAAATCGTGGAAAAGCTAGCGGGACAGAAATATTATTGCTTTTTGGATGGTTATTCTGGGTATAATCAAATAGAAATTCATCCAGAGGACCAGGCAAAGACAACATTCACTTGTCCCTATGGTACTTTTGCATTTCGCAGAATGCCATTCGGGTTGTGTAATTCGCCTGCTACATTTCAACGATGCATGATGGCAATATTTCCCGATATGATTGGTGATGCATTAGAAATCTTCATGGACGATTTCTCAATTTTTGGACCAACATTCGAGACATGTTTGAGTCAATTAGAAAAAGTGTTGGAGCGATGCGTAGAATCGAATTTGGTGTTCTCTTGGGAGAAAAGCCACTTCATGGTTAGAGAAGGAATAGTGTTAGGTCACGTAGTCTCTGAGAGAGGGTTCGAGGTAAATCGTGCCAAGGTCAAAGTTATCTCCACATTGCTACCCTCGACATCAGTGAAAGGGGTTAGATCTTTCTTAGGCCATGCTGGTTTTTATTGTAGATTTATTAAGCACTTCAGTACTATTTCTAAACCTCTCTGCGGTCTTCTTTTGAAAGACGCACCATTTATTTTTGATGGAGAGTGTGTAAAAGCATTCAATATCCTCAAGAATAAATTGGTCGAGGCTCCTATTTTGAAATCGCCTGATTGGACTCAACCTTTTGAAATAATGTGTGATGCTAGTAACTATGCTGCTGGTGCAGTACTAGGCCAAAGGGTTGACCGGAAACCAGTAGTTATCTGCTATGCTAGTAAAACTTTTTCTGAAGCTCAATTAAATTATACAACTACCGAAAAAGAATTACTTGCCGTAGTATTTGCGCTAGACAAGTTCCGATCATATATTTGGGGATCCAAGGTGGTAGTCTACACTGACCACAGCACTGTTCGACACCTGCTTGCGAAGAAGGAGTCTAAACCAAGATTGATCAGATGGATACTTCTGTTGCAAGAGTTCGATGTGGAAATCAAGGACAAGATGGGAGCAGAGAATATGGTGGCAGATCATCTTTCTCGTCTGCCAACGGAAGGATTGGAAGCTGGAAATAAAGATTCGTTCCCAGATGAGCAGCTGCTGGAGCTTACTAGAGCTCCATGGTACACAAACTATGTGAATTTTCTGGCCACGGGAGCAATACCAACGCATTGGACCAAACAAAGACAAAAGCAATTCCGCACATATGCGAAGAGATTTATTTGGGATGATCCTGACCTTTTCAAGGTAGGTGAGGACCAAATAATTCACCGGTGTGTACCTGATAGTGAAATTGGTGAGGTGCTGGAACACTGCCATGCTTCAGCATGTGGAGGGCATTTCGGCGGTAAAAAGACGGGGTATAAGGTTCTAGAATTTGGATTATAGTGGCCAACCATCTTCAGAGACACGCACAAAACTGCTAAGGAGTGCCTTAACTGCCAACAACTAGGAAACATATCGAAAAGGGATCAAATGCCCTTAAACTTAATCTTGGTAGTGGACATTTTCGATGTCTAGGGAATCGACTTTATGGGTCCATTTCCCACGTCACACGGTTATGTTTACATTCTAGTAGCAGTGGATTATGTGTCTAAGTGGATCGAGGCAGAGGCAACCCACACGAATGATCACCATGTGGTGTGTAAATTCGTCAAGAATAATATTTTCACCCGCCATGGAGTTCCACGAGTGATCATAAGTTACAGAGGGTCACATTTCAAGAATTTTAAATTTGGGAGGCTGCTAAAGCACTATGGGGTGAATCATCGGATTGCAACACCTTATCATCCTCAGACAAGCGGCCAAGTAGAAGTGTCCAATAGGCAGATAAAAGAAATTCTTCAAAAGACAGTCAAAACCGACAGGAAAGATTGGAACTACTCCATATCGGCATACCGAACCGCTTATAAGACACCGATTGGAACTACTCCATATCGGTTGGTTTATGGGAAAGGCTGTCATTTGCCGGTAGAGCTTGCCAACCGTGCCTTATGGGGAACCAAACAAGTCAACATGGACTATACGGAAGCGGGAAAAGAACGGAAATTACAGCTGTCTGAGTTGGAGGAGCTACGAGACGAAGCGTATGAAAATGTAGCCACATACAAGTCGAAACTGAAACGGTATCATGATGCCAGGCTCCGATTGAAAACCTTTGAAGTAGGACAGAAAGTGTGGTTGTACAACTCACGATTGAAGATGTTTCCCGAGAAACTGAGGAGTAAGTGGAATGGCCCTTACGAAGTGATTAGTGTCACAGACTATGGTGCAGTTGAAATCCAGGACTTAAAAGGTGGACATCCATTTAAAGTTAATGAACATAGGCTCAAACCCTATGTCATTGCAGGCACATTTCAGAAATTGGAAGTGGAAACAGTCGAGTTCGTGACAGATGTCCCCGTGTATACGCTATAGGTCAGGTAAGTGCACGTCCGGCTGAAGACGTTAAACTTAGCGCTTGTCGGGAGGCAACCCGATTATCATATGTATAATTTGCATTCTTTTAATAGTAAATAATCACACTCAATTGGTCGCGGTAAGAAAAGAGCCAATGTGGGGTCAATTTGGTAATTTTGCAACTCCGCGACGCGGGATCTTAGGATCCGTGCTGCGCGTGTTTAATTTTCGCGATTATTAATGAAATCAGATTTTTATACGCGACGCGGATAGAAGCTTCCCGTGCTGCGGCCTTATCTTAATTTGAAATTAGAGATAATCACAAAAACAGAGTTTGAGATCAACTCCAAAACTCTCACACTTGTATATAACTCAACTCGTTAAATTCATCGTATTTTTTACTGTGATCAATCTTTCGCGCAATCCATTCAACTGCATCCTCGCATTACTTTCACCATAATCAAGTAAGCTCACTCTTTTCTTCTCTTTTCTTTAAAAGTATTGAACTATGGAAAAACCTCTGTAAATCGTAATGTAGTGGATATCTGTTAAAATTGATGTTGGAATTAGGTTTAGAATGTCGTATTCCACAAAACCCAATGTTTAGAATCGAGTTAATTGGTCTGAAATAGATATAATCGATGATTATGGTTTGAACTCATACGCCGCGCCGCAGACTTTTTGTGACATCCCAGAAATTTATACCTAGAACTATAAACAGTTAATTCACCGCAAACCTCTTTATAACTAAACCTTTTGAGCTTCAATGCATACTTTGGAAAATATAGTGTCATTACGATTAAAATAAGATACAAGATAAAATCTTACTTCCTATAATGGAATATCTCAAGCACAAATTGAAACCCTAGTTAATACGTCTGAAAAACTGAAAATAAGTATTAACCATTTGTGAAACAAAACAAGCAATCTAACCTCAGAGTACATGTTTCCCTGATTCCGGAAATATAAATAACATTCAAAACGGAGCTCATATGAAAAAGTTACGACTGTTATAAGAAAACAAGTCAAAACAAACCAGTGTTACACTGATTTTATTTAACTACATAAATCGTTTCGATCCGTTGAGGCACTTGCGCACCTCATATGGAAATTCTGAGAACATTATTGGACTCAGACTATGGTCTATTATTGGATTCCATACTCGAAATATTTTTAGCAAAAATATTTATAAAAGTCAAACGCTGGATGCTACGGATAATCGAACGCACATATTTAAACACGTTTTCCCAGTGTTCTACAACTCAAAAAGTAAATCCGTTTGGGTTTCTGAAACCGGTGCACTCGGCTCGACAATTCTCCGGTCTCGAAAAAATTATTAGACATCGGGATCTTGCGCACGAATTATGTCATCCACGCCATCACCTTCACCAACCCCAACTACTCCATGAGACTATAAATAAGAGGCTTTGCATCTCATTTTTCTTCACCAATTCACCAAAGCTTCTAGCTTTTTCTTTCTTTCTCCAATTGCCCTCCTTTTGGCCAAGAACACCACCACCATTGGCCATCGCTCCACTACCGTCGCACCATCACTTCGCCGCACAAAACCTTGTTGTTTTGTGGTGTTATTTCGCGGTGCTTCTCAAACACGATCGTTCTTATATCTAAACTGAATTCACGCTTCAAATGTGAGTGTTACGGCCCCTTTGTCTATGTTTTTATATATTATGGGGGAGAATACATGTGCAATATAATCATTTACCATTTTCATATCAAGTTTTATAAATGTTATTATAGCTTTATAAAATGTTTTTAACAAGCGAGTATTGTACACTATTACGTATATACTTATCAACATACTTGGCTTTTATAACAAAAACCATTTTGGGATGAGACTTGTCTATCCTACATTTATCAATGGATTAGATAGTGAGACACTATTCATAACTAAGTAGAAATACCTAGACCCCACACTACTATAACCGTTAATCAAGCAGAGCGAGATACATATGTATAGATCTATACAGGTTGACACCCCCACCTATGGTTGTTAGCTACAACTTCGACTTGCAAATCGATGTAGGTGATACTTATATTTTTCATTACTACGACGTCCATGAAGCGTTGTAGGGGGTACATTTCAGTCGAATAGCTCGGTTATAGGACTCAACTATAAGCATTGATGGTTTTCTCATAAACGTACATATCATTTATAAGTATGGTATTACTTATGGTTTTCAAAAACTCTATACAATTCATTTATAAGTATGGTATTACTTACAATTTTCAGCAACTCTTTACAAACTTATTTACAAGTATGGTTATACTTACAAAAGGAATACTTTTAGTTATTTTAAAAGTATCAGTGCTGTGTTTAGCAGAAAACCTGTAACTCTCACCAACCTTGTGTTGACCCTCAAAACTACATGTATTCTCAGGAAATCAATGAGACTTTCAGAAGATGGAAATCTTCAGGGATTTCAGGCAACCTAGTTTTGTTATATCTGTTAAGGCATTTCATGTACTCTACTATTATTATTTGTAAGAACCATGTATTCAAACTTCAAGATGAAATACAACTATCCTTTGGTTTATTGTTGTACTTGTGATCCAAGAACTTAGTCGCACAGCCCGGTATATTCAATTGCCTGTGATCCGAGAACTTAGTAGCACAGCCCGGCATGTTCCGCCGCCTCGGTCGGGGGTGTGACAGAATGGTATCAGAGCTAAATTGGCTATAGAGAACTCGTATCCTCGAAAGAGGAATACAAATATAGCAACAGGCTTCTAATAAAAGTATTATTATTAATTACACTACTTCTCAACTACTTACGGGTGAGGTGTCTAGTTTGAACTATCGCTTGGGTTTTGGATTCAGAACAGCTTTAATGCCAAAATGATCCTGCCCACCGGTACTTCTCATCTGGCCGATCCTTATTTGATAGTCTTGAGGTACAAAACAAAAACTAATAATACTGCAAACCCCACCAACAATATATATAGGAGTTATATATATACTCTGACCCGCGATGAGAACACTATATACAACTATAAATACAATGAGACTAAAACTCTCTAAAACATTTTGTACAAAGTATACTTTTAACATACAATGATATTTTTATAAAGTATAAGTACATACATAGTAGAACAGTGTCATAATCAGAACAATACAAAAGTAATAAGATGAGTTGAACACTACGAGTAGGCCTAGGTAATTATGTAATCATACCTAGGATAGATAGAGCCTGATCAACTATATTGGTCCAATGTGTGACTAACATGTACTTAGGAATAATCGTAGTGAACAACAAGTCTAAAAACTTACCAAGAATCATATACAAAGAAACTCTAAAATAGAATATGAAGCTAAAATACTATAGGAATATGTTATAATACTATAGAACCATACATTTAGACATTTTATCTGTCCCTATCCTTGCACAGTCAACCTGATATTTTGATAATACCTGACCAATAACTATTATCGAAAACCTACCATCATTCCTACCAACAATTCCATTAAACTAATATTGGTAGAAATTCAATCTGAAAGCCGAAGGCGGGCTATGTCACCTGCCAAGTCTTCTGGGTTCTCTTCACTTATGGCCTTGAGAAAATCATGGTTAAAACCACTCATAGCAGAAACAGAAGGCAGATATTGCTGCTGTGTATGGGTCCCTGATGAAGCTTCTTCTCTCTTCTGAACCTTTCTTTTCTTGTAAACAGCCTTAAAGGCAGCTTGCCTCAATCTCTTTGTGGTATCAGTTATCTTCGAACCGGAACCCTCGACTATTGCTCTTTTCTCGTTCTCTAGACCAAGTATTACGTCTACTCTACTAGGATTATTATCCGATTCCTGTTGCATAAATACTTTCAGTCATTACAATCTCATGGTATTAAAATTGTGGAGAAAGAAATACAATTCTTAACCTGAGTATGGTTAATAAGAGTTTGTAGACTCTTAATTTATCGTCGAGGCCAACTTTTGATGCCTAACTTCCTACAGCGTTGCTTCAACTGTGTTGATCCAACGTTGAGTTCCCTTGCAGCTTCCAAAATGGGCTTATCAAAATGCATGGATATTGTTTCCTTACTCAACGCATGTCCAGAACCCCTTTTTCTACGAATTTCAAAGGTTCTTGGAATCGAGGTTGAAACGTTTTCATTTGGGATCAATTGTGTATGATCTTGATCACTAACACTTTCATTGTTACCTATTATGGGTAATAGTTCTTGATTTCCAAAATCAACCATAAACCCAGAATTCCCATTCTTGAAACTTTCTAAGTTACTTTGGATCAATTGAAAATGATCCTGATATTGAAAACCACCCACGGACTCAGGATTCTCTGAAGCGAGATCGATAGTGTCATCATGAATCGGCTGTATTTGATCCTGATTTTGAATGTCAGTTTGAAACCCCTGATTTGTTAGACCTACTCCACTATGCAGTATGGGCACGTTCATGCTTAGATTATCATTAGTAAAGTCATCTACAAATGGATCTGTGTATAACGTATGTTAGATAATTAAGAAAAATAAACATAAAGCTCAACAAAATGACTTAACCTGGAAGTATATATTGAGATTTCCCAACAGCGATGTCTTGATTTAAAGGCAGTGGATCTTCAGGGAGAATACCCATCAGAGGAAAAACTTCAGGATCATCTTGAAGTTGATCCAGCGGTAATATATCTGGAAAATCTATACCTCACATAGTTTAAAACAAAATCAAAACGCTAGAGAAAGGAATAAGAAATAAAAGGAGTTAAGGATATTATAATTACCATACTCCAGTAGAGGTATCTGATTAAACGATAGGGAGGTACCCTCTTCCCTTAGAAAATTCCGCTCAGCTTCTGACAAGTTTTCCATATGAGATCTGTTTTCCATGCCTCGATTGGAAATCTGAGATTATATAAGAATAAACTAGTAGTAGGAAAGAATGAGACTGAAAAGATCTTAGATACAAATGATGATACATACCCATTTATATAGCATCTTACAGCAGGAACTGAAAGGACAACTCACGTTCTTAATACCGAAATTCAAAATATCTACAGTAGATGCAATATTTTCACCATCCTAAGTGATATCTTTTCCAAAGTGGCGGCTTGACTCCGATGAGGACGGGATAACGAAAAGACATTTATATATATATATATATATATATATATATATATATATATATATATATATATATATATATATATATCTTCTGATAACAGAAATAGTTCAAAGAATAGTTAATTCAATTATATAGTAATCTAATCATAAATAATGAATTAGAACCTACTCATCTAACATCTGTAGAGCTCGTGGTTCACCTGTATCTTACGTACTTCCTTCCATCCTACGAGTATCATCTGTAAAATGAAATCACATATCATATCTTAAACATCCTCAGGCATTTCCAGAATACTTAACTCAAATGATTAAGAAATAAATAGCTAATACAAATCACAATTAGTGAATATCATATGCTATCAAACCGAAACCCCCAATTTCACGGTTTACCAAATCAATCGTTAAAACATTACAATATTCGCAACGAGGACTCAATACAACATATATTAGCAATCCACTAACAACACATGAGATGAATTGAAGCATACTTTCAGATTTGGACATCTAGAGTTTGAAACCCTAAAACTCAAAATAACTAACCTTGTGAATTAAGAACTAGATAATGCATTTCAGGTGTTAAATCCAACCTCCACAAACTTTTACTACACAAAATCCTTGATCAAAATAACCAAATTTCGCACCTTTTGCTATGAAAATAACCTGGGAGGATTTTGGTTCGTAAATGGGGTAAATGAGGAAAGCTGTCCAAATAACCCCACTGAAGCAAGTTAGCGACACTAACTTTTAAAGTTAGCATCGTTAACTTTTAAAAATCCAACCCGTGCTCTAAAACCCGACCCGTGTAAGTCTACTTGATGCTACTGGATGCTATAGTAACTAGAACACGACTCGTGTGACTTCTACACGATCGAGCAGAAGTGTTATGTTACAAAATAATTTCGGGACGAAATTCCTTTAACGGGGAGGTAATGTGACATCCCAGAAATTTATACCTAGAACTATAAACAGTTAATTCACCGCAAACCTCTTTATAACTAAACCTTTTGAGCTTCAATGCATACTTTGGAAAATATAGTGTCATTACGATTAAAATAAGATACGAGATAAAATCTTACTTCCTATAATGGAATATCTCAAGCACAAACTGAAACCCTAGTTAATACGTCTGAAAACTGAAAATAAGTATTAACCATTTGTGAAACAAAACAAGCAATCTAACCTCAGAGTACATGTTTCCCTGATTCCGGAAATATAAATAACATTCAAAACGGAGCTCATATGCAAAAGTTACGACTGTTATAAGAAAACAAGTCAAAACAAACCAGTGTTACACTGATTTTATTTAACTACATAAATCGTTTCGATCCGTTGAGGCACTTGCGCACCTCATATGGAAATTCTGAGAACATTATTGGACTCAGACTATGGTCTATTATTGGATTCCATACTCGAAATATTTTTAGCAAAAATATTTATAAAAGTCAAACGCTGGATGCTACGGATAATCGAACGCACATATTTAAACACGTTTTCCCAGTGTTCTACAACTCAAAAAGTAAATCCGTTTGGGTTTCTGAAACCGGTGCACTCGGCTCGACAATTCTCCGGTCTCGAAAAAATTATTAGACATCGGGATCTTGCGCACGAATTATGTCATCCACGCCATCACCTTCACCAACCCCAACTACTCCATGAGACTATAAATAAGAGGCTTTGCATCTCATTTTTCTTCACCAATTCACCAAAGCTTCTAGCTTTTTCTTTCTTTCTCCAATTGCCCTCCTTTTGGCCAAGAACACCACCACCATTGGCCATCGCTCCACTACCGTCGCACCATCACTTCGCCGCACAAAACCTTGTTGTTTTGTGGTGTTATTTCGCGGTGCTTCTCAAACACGATCGTTCTTATATCTAAACTGAATTCACACTTCAAATGTGAGTGTTACGGCCCCTTTGTCTATGTTTTTATATATTATGGGGGAGAATACATGTGCAATATAAACATTTACCATTTTCATATCAAGTTTTATAAATGTTATTATAGCTTTATAAAATGTTTTCAACAAGCGAGTATTGTACACTATTACGTATATACTTATCAACATACTTGGCTTTTATAACAAAAACCATTTTGGGATGAGACTTGTCTATCCTACATTTATCAATGGCTTAGATAGTGAGACACTATTCATAACTAAGTAGAAATACCTAGACCCCACACTACTATAACCGTTAATCAAGCAAAGCGAGATACATATGTATAGATCTATACGGGTTGACACCCCCACCTATGGTTGTTAGCTACAACTTCGACTTGCAAATCGATGTAGGTGATACTTATCTTTTTCATTACTACGACGTCCATGAAGGGTTGTAGGGGGTACATTTCAGTCGAATAGCTCGGTTATAGGACTCAACTATAAGCATTGATGGTTTTCTCATAAACGTACATATCATTTATAAGTATGGTATTACTTATGGTTTTCAAAAACTCTATACAATTCATTTATAAGTATGGTATTACTTACGATTTTCAGCAACTCTTTACAAACTCATTTACAAGTATGGTTATACTTACAAAAGGAATACTTTTAGTTATTTTAAAAGTATCAGTGTTGTGTTTAGCAGAAAACCTGTAACTCTCACCAACCTTGTGTTGACCCTCAAAACTACATGTATTCTCAGGAAATCAATGAGACTTTCAAAAGATGGAAATCTTCACGGATTTCAGGCAACCTAGTTTTGTTATATCTGTTAAGGCATTTCATGTACTCTACTATTATTATTTGTAAGAACCATGTATTCAAACTTCAAGATGAAATACAACTATCCTTTGGTTTATTGTTGTACTTGTGATGTATATTCAATTGCCTGTGATCCAAGAACTTAGTCGTACAGCCCGGCATGTTCCGCCGCCTTGGTCGGGGGTGTGACACTTTTACAGTCAGTGACGCGGGATATGAACGTTCTTATGGCGCGTCGCGGCATGTCTGGTCCGCGCCTCATCGAACGCTGATCACTAGCCTAATTATGAAATTTTTATGCACTTTGCAGGTACTATATCTTCCTCTGCAAGTTCAAAATTCATTGACTGGAACTCCTTGGCTACAGGAGTTGGCAGTACACTCGCCTACAGCTTTTACAATCGCCGATCAGTGCAGCAACATAAGAGGATTCTTCCCGCCCGGCCGGTCAACTGGGAGTTGACCAAGGAATCGGGAATCCTGGATCATTTACAAGACTGGTTACTCCAAGGGGGTTACGAGGATGTCGAGCTTATTTACACGTGTCGGGCAATTGAGAACGTGGTTCACATGGAAGAACCCATTTATCGTGAGGTGTTCTTGCAATTTCTTGCAAGCTATCACTTTGATGATCAGCCATTGGGGATGGACAGTGAAGAGATGGTCCGATTTCGGTTAGGAAATCACAACCGGAGCTGCAGTCTGAGGGAATTTGGTTATCGGATCGGGCTATACACATAGGAGGAGTCGGAGGCACCGGGGTTCGGACCGTTCCACAGATGTGCCAGCTTTGATGCCGACGGTTCCTTCTCGCCTGCTGATTATTGGAGCACCATATCATCCACACGGTATCACGAGAATACCGTGCGAGAGGGGCTGATGCACTTTCCGGCGCACCAGATGTTTCATCGGTTGATATCGACCATGTTCTGGCCTCGTACGGATGAGGAACAGGTTCTACCACATGAGCTACACCTCATGTGGTGTTTAACGCGAATGCTCCAGACATGCAACATTCCATACTTCGTGGCCGACTACTACAAGCAGATCACGGACGCACCGTTGAAGTATATAGCTCTCGGTGGTGGACACTACGTGATGAGGCTGGCACAATCTTACGGGTTGCTATCCGAGCACACCACCCGTGGATTCAATCATTCATCCAGTCCCCTTTAGTCCGCCGACCACCATCTCCCGAGATGTTATTTATGATGATGATGGGATCACAACAATCGAGCAAGCACCATTCCCAGTATTGCGAGCCGAGCCATCGACATCCAGAAAGGGTAACCATTAGTTTACCCCGAGGACTCTCCCCGGCCACCATGGAATCAAGATATTTGGCCGATGAAGTGAAGGCGGTTCAGAAAGCCTTGCAGACCCACAGACGAGAATGTTTGGTGTTGAAATCAGATAATAGACGAATTAAAACAAAGATTATACCAATAACACAATCAATCACACAAGGATAATATAAGTAAGATGAATGAACAATGTGAAATAGATAACTTGTGCCGAATGCTTGATTATAAGATATGGTTTTACAATGGGGTTTTCTATGTTTGTGGTTTTTCTATCTCGTAATCTCACATTCTACACGGCAAGGTATCACTGATATTTATACTAAATCAGTGATACGAATAGTACAACTTTTACAGAGAGTATCCTATCAGTGTACTAGCCAATAGGATAGAAGATTCATGCAACACGTATTGTACTATACGCGTGTACACAAAAGACAGATGGACAGGCTGTGAAGTCTTCGGATCCTCTGTGCATCACACTTCGGAGTTCTTCAGACTTCGGGGTCTTCTATTACTTTATTACTTCGGGGTTTTTCTTCAAAGGTCTTCTGAGGAGGACTTCGGATAGGTCAGCACTTCATCACAAATATACTCAACAATCTCCCCCTTTGTGTGAAGTGCATCCGAAGTCTACTTGCGGAAGTTTTTCTTGTACGCTCTTTTCAACGTTTTCCTTATTGCCAAGTACCAATTCATGTGATCCATAAACTTATTCTTCTTTTCTTTTGAGTTTACGGAGCTAGCATTAAGATGAGAGATCATGCCAGAGATGAAGGAGGAGGGATGGAGGCCAAGGTAGTCTATTTGAAAGAACTTGATCATGACTTCGGTTTCGTTTCGAAGTCCTTTGAAGACTACACCATAAGGTTCATCGATAATCTCTCCATTCTTGAATCTGGTTATGTTCCGAACCACAATGGGAGGAGTGTTCAACGGTTGTCTGTAGAATGAACATAACTCTATGTCATGTTTGGCAAACCTCATCAAGTAATTGTTCAGAAAGCCCATGATATGGCTGCTGACTGCAATCACAGTTAATCCAGCTTGAGCTGCTTCACCACTTCGCAGAAGCTCAAGAATTTGAATGAAGTCCATTTGATTCATTATTGGAAAATCAGCAATCGTAAACCTTGACTCATCATTGTTTGCACCTCTGAGAACATTAAACTAATAATTTGGAAAGCCTTTATAAGTTTCAGTCTCCTTGATCGAGAGGATTTGTTTGATCTTGTTCAAACTCCATACCACACTCTGACGTTGAATGTATTTGGCATGAAAGTTGATTTTGTTGGTCCAGAAGGTTGCTCTCTGTTCTTCTGGTACTGATTGAACAAATTGAAGAAAAGCAAAAGTTTTTGGATTATAAGGAATGTCAAGCTGAATGTCTTCGGAGTCAGTTGTTGCAAAACTCCAAAGAAGTAGCCTGTTGAGTACATTCGGATGCTGAAATCCAAAGAGTTTGATTACCTCTATGGTCCATTCCGCATCATCACGTGCAAATTCATTCGTCTTGATCATCAGATGGTAGTCTGCCAGTCTGGCTTTATAGACTTCCTCCATATGTGGAGCAATTATGCTTTCTAGTGACTTGTCTGTTCAGCTTCCTGCTCTAGCTGATCCACTAGGTCCCTTGGTTGTTGTTGTGATGGTTGAGAATGAGGGACCTTCTGAGGTTAGTCTAGGCCTTTCTCCCCCTTGTGAAGCATGGCCCATATGCTGAGCAGTTGCAGGCCTGCCTTGTGGCCTAGACATTTTATCCGCAAAGTTTATCAAGGGTTGTAATGCAGTCCTTAACTTAGCAGTTAAGTCTTGGGTAAGAACTGCATTTGTTCTTTGCAGTTCCTCTGTAAACTTTGAAATATCCGAAGCGGCTTGGGCGGCTGTGAGCTCTTCAATCTTTACTCTAGCCTCATCGAGTTGTTTTTCGAACTCGGTACTTTTCTGAGTCTCACTCCGAAGTCCTTGTAGAGTTTGCATGACTTCGGAATGTGATTTTTCAAACTTTTCGGCAAGGGCTTCTATTTTCTTGTCAACACTAGTTACAGCTGATTCAAGTTTTTGTTCAAAGGATGATTGGATCATATATTGTCGATCCAAGAGATTCTTCTTAAGTCTTTGTACAGAGTCCCTTATTTCTTTGGACATTGTAACTTCCAAAGACTCTATCTCTTCGGTGATGTCGCCCAGGGTTGGTTTGGTGGGATCGAAGCTAGTTTATGCTTGAATTAGAGTATCAAGCTTGGAGTTGAGGATTTTGTACTATTTCATTAGTACAAATCATTCATCTGGCAAATCTTCATCGGAGACACCTTCAGTAGCCAAAGGCGCTAAATGAAAAGCCTCAAAGAAAGCTGCCGAAGTGGGGTTTTGTCTTGATGGTGATGGGGGCAAGTCAAACTCTGGCAAAGAGAAGTCGATACCAAAGGAGGAAATGGTAGATGTTTGAGGAGCTGTAGTAGGTGGAGGTGGTGGTGGTACATCGGATGATTTAGTATGAATGGTGGTAGTTTGTTGAGCTGTTGTAGGTGGTGGTGATGGTGGTTGGGTTGTTTTAGGTGGAGATGGAGGAATAGTGGTCTGTGGTGGAGATAGTGGTCTGGTTGTTGGTGTAGGTGAAGGAGGTTGATTGATGAATTGTTCTTCTTCTTGTTCTTCTTCATGGACTGTGGATGGAGTCCTTTTTGAGTCCGAAGACTCTTCCACAGTGATTAGTTTTCTCTGCCTCTTCGGCTGTTTCCTCTTCGGAGTGGCTTTCACCGAAGCCTTTCTTTTATTGTCTTCCTTGTTCGGACCACTTGGTCCACCAGTGATTTTCTTCTTCCCTTTCCCTTTGGGTTGTTCTTTGACTGGTGCTGCTTGACTTAATTCACGAGTAGGATAAGGAATAACTAGAGTGTTACGATAAGCATTTACCTCATTGCACTCCAAAGGTACTTTTGAGAGCATGACATTTAGAATTTGAGCACAGAAGTTTGCAGGTGCATCGTCTAGAATGGGGATTGCAATGGGAGTGAACTTCATTTCACCGAGTGAGGGATCTGGAACATACCCTACTTGTTGGTAGTGAGCATGAACAACAATCGCCCAGAACCTTACGTTTGCGATTTCTGTCCCCTTCATGCTGTGATTTATGTGGGAGCAAAAATCGGTCCAAAGAATTGATGTGAAATCTACTTTAACATCGTAGTAGATTCCGTAGAGAAGGCCTTGAAAAGTAACACTAGCTGAATCTAAGCCTGAGGTCCTTACAGAGAGACATCTAAGGAAGATGGTAAAGAAGTACCTCCAAAGATCAGGGAGTTGATTTTTCTTGAAAGTGCTGATTCTTTCAAGTAAGGGTTCATACCCCATTTCATTGAACATACTGACCAGTTGGTCAGCAGATGGGACCACCATTTCTTTCGAGTTGTAAATTGGAAGATGGAGGGCTTTGGCAAATTTCTCTTTGGTTAATTACACCTTTTTGGTTTTGCTCTTTGAATCGACAGTCTCATAGAATACTGATTTGACTTGGTTGTTGGAATCGAACAGAGCATTTGATGTATAGTGTGCCCTATGAACCAGAGTTGCAGGAACTGAAGGAGTACAGGTCAGAGCATAACCTAGAACAGATCTTTTCATGCATTGCACCAGTGCATCGATAGGTTTAGGGTAAAGAGAAAGATCATTGCGAAGCACCAGGTTAGATGATTGGCTTTTGAGGTTTGGGATTGACATAGCTTCAGTGTTTTGAGATGAAGCTTCAGCTGCCATTGCTGATGAGAGAAAGAGGATGAAGGATTTCTTAGAGAGTAAGTTTGCAAAGAGAGAAAGTTCAAAGGTTTTGTTCACGTAAAGAGTGTAACTGAAGCGGTGAGAGGTTTATATAGTGTTCGTGGTCCCTAGGTCATTTAATGCACGATGGTAATGGTCCAGTAGGAACCAGACACCTCAGCAACTGCATGTCCCACTAACCCTGCAAAAAGGAGAAACGTACGGCTGTCAGTTGTAATGATTCAAAATTTGAACCACCCTTTTTGTTGTATCTTTATTGTTAAGATTTTCCTTTAATATGTCATTGACAGCTGTATTTGAACAAACGGTCACATATTATTAAGGAATGTTTGTCTTCTGCTGATATCATAAATGCAAAAATCATTTTAACAATAAATTGACTTCAGATTTATGGTAAAGTCTTGATCGTTGTGAATGCACTTCGAAGTGAGATCATGAAGTTTGACTCCGAAGTGGATTATTTTGTTTTTCTTTGAATCTTTCATTTTACTTCTGAGTGATGCAGACATGATACGTATCCTTAACATCCTGGAATATTGTGAAAAGAGGATTTGACAAATTAATGTTCAGACTCATTTGAATCATGTTGGAAGTCCATTTTTCATGTTGAAGGTTGTTTGATTCAATATCAGTCAAGAATATATAAGTCTAATTACCCCATCACTAACTTGAATTCGCATTTGGAAACATGTTTTGAGTTGTGCTTATGTGCTTCAAAATTTTCAAATATAATAGTGATAACATCCTTTGCATTTGAAATAAAAAGAAGTTTTCATTCATGAATTGAGCATCAGAAGTGTTTTAGAAAATTGGATTGTTTTGTGAATTCTTTTGAAAAATTTATTCCCTTTCATTAGTTGAAGTGTTTGGATACTAGACTCTGATGACAAGCCTTTGAGCTTCGTACACCACTCCAACTTTATCATTTAAGATAGACTACTTGAAATGTTCATATTCTCTACAAAGTACTCGACTATGTTATAGGAGTTCCTTGTATCGTTATTTAAAATAGAAGAATAAGGCTTTGAATGCTGATTTTTCTTGCGTTTGCATTCCCTTGTTTATCTTTTTATAATTATTTGTCTTTGATTCTTTTGACAATTGTTTTCTGTTTATCTTTTTGATCCTTTTTCAATTTTCCATTTTATCTTTATCCGAAGACATAAAACATCACCATATTGTTTTCTTCTTTGGTGCCTTTTATTTTTGTTTCAAACAATCCTTGTGGGTGAAAAACTTCTTGTAGTTCAATTTTGTATCATTAATGAAAAGAGATTTAGATTTACTTATCAAACAATATTGGAAATATTTGTGAGGAAAACTTCGGAGCACTTGAATTATCCTGTGTAGTTTTGAGGCTACATGATTAGTTTGAAGTTGAAGCGAGTCAAGTTCCGAAGGGTGATTAGGAATAGACATTGTGTTAAGTATATTAGAATCAAACAAGGCTTCAAATTGTAAAATAGCCTTAAAGTACATGGGCAAGTTTGCGAAATTCAACATAGTTCTAGCCGCTTCACACAAGGAACAAATTCTTCTTTCCACAACTCCATTTTGTTGAGGAGTATATGGTGCTGAGAAGTTATGACTAATTCTCTTTGTTTTCAAGAATCCATCCAAAGTATGATTTTTGAACTCCGAACCGTTGTCACTGTGTACAGTTCGGACTTTCTTATTGAGCATCAATTCCATTTTCTTTATGAAGTTAATGATTTTTTCAGCCGCATCTGATTTGTTTCTTAAGAATAAAACCCAGGTGAATCTTGAATAGTCATCAACTATCACAAGAATATATTTCTTCTTTCCAATTGACTCCACTGCGGATAATCCACACAAATCCATGCAGAGAAGTGAAAGGGGTTCAGTGATTTTGGGATTGATCACTGTTGGATGCCTTTGTTTTGTTTGCTTCCCATGTTCACAAGCAGAACAAAGAGAATCATTATCAAATTTGAGTGCTGGCATACCTCGAACCAAATCCATAGCTACCAATTTGTTTAAGTCTTTGAAGTTCAGATGGGCAAGTCTTCGGTGCCATAACCAACTGACATCGGAGTTGGCTTTAGAGAGAAGACATAGGGATTGCCCACTGGTTACTGGCTTTAGATTTAAGGGAAACATCGATCCCTTCATTTTTGATTTCAGTAAGACTTCTTTTGTTGCTTCTTTGGTGATTACACTCCCTTGGTTGTTGAATGTAACAACATTGCCCGTTCCAACCACCAATTGAGATATACTCACAAGATTATGTTTCAATCCTTCAACAAATGCCACTCGGCTGATTGTGAATTGGCCATTTGTTATCTTGCCATATCCCCGAATTGGACATGTTTCATTATTACCAAAGCGAACGTTTCCAGCATCATCCAAATTTCTGTAGTCCCTGAGATATTCTTTCTTCCCAGTCATATGTATTGAGCAGCCACTATCCATGTACCATTTTGAATCATACAGCTCATTAGACATAACCTGTAATCAATCAAGAAGAAGTTGGTACCCAATCAATCTTGGGTCCTCAGGGTAAGCAAAGGATTCTTGAATCCATTTTTCTACGGCCTCTTCGGTTATTTCATTTGCATTTAAGTTTATTAAATTCTCCGAAGTCTCATGTGATGAGCATGATTCCGAAGAGTTTGAACATGATTCTGAGAGGCTTTTTGACAAAACAGATGAGTCCAAAGAGACTGATAAGGTGCAAGACTTCGGAACCCATATTTATTTGATTAATTTTGACTTTGAAGCTTTAGAAGATGATGATTTTGAAGACTTGGTTTTAATGGTAAGATTTTCTTTCAAATCATTTCTTTTCCAATTTTGTTTTGTAAATTCAATTGTTGATTTCTTTGACATTGGACTGCATGATGTAGAGGCACATAGGTACTCTTCATATTCCAATTTGAAATCATTTAATGAAAGATTTTTATCTTTGAACAGATCCAATTTTTTGTCTAGCCAATGATGAAATGTGTCTACCGAATTGTAATCTTTTGAAAAAGTTTTCTTCGTTGAGTTTTAAACTTTGGTATTTGGAAAGTTTGGTTTTATGGGGAAAAATGTTGGTTTGGAAAATTGATTTTTGACTTCTGATAAATTTGAATCAGTGATTTTTGTTCCAGAAGTTGAAGCGACTGCATTTGTTGGTATTGAAACTTTTAAGGGTGTTTTCCTTTTTGCAAGATTTTGAGTTTGTTTTAATTTTAAAATCGTCACTGTTGGTTTCGAAATTACAACAGTAGTTTTTATTTTGGAAGTTGATGCCTGATTTTGAAATTGAGGTTTTTGCAAAATTTTGATGTTGCGTACCACAGGCTTCGGAGTGATTTGTGTTTTGTTCTTATCTTTAAAACTTAGGAAGAGCATTGAGGGATAAGGCATCTCAGATTTAATTTTTGATTCCTCATTTTTAGCAGATTCAGCATGTGGTACACTCTCTTTTGATTCCATTAACTGAAAAACATTCATCTTTGGAGTTATGGGTTTTTCCATAACTTGAATTTGTTTGTAGTTTCGGTTAGTATAAACATGATTGTTGTTTTTAGTATTCAAAAGATTTTTCAAATTCTTTGGAATTTTCTCCTTTTCATAACACAAACTATTGTAAATGTTGTGACCATACAACTCCTGCTTTCTTATGTTGATTTTTACTTCCATGTTTTCGTTTACTTGATTTTCGAACATTTTAGATGATTAGAAGAATCCTTCCTCAGTTACTGTGGAGTTATCCTTATCTACCATCTTTTGTAAATCATTGTCAACTAAAAGAGCACCACCAGGTTTCACAAAGATAGAGTTTTTGAAATAAGAAACCTTAGGATAAACACATGCAACATGGACTAGTCTTTTGGAAGAGTTTTTGAGATAATCTTCATAAGATTCACATTCATCAGAAATTTGAGTCTTAGTTTTAACAATTTCCAAGTTGTCTGAATTTTCATTTTCACAATCAATTTTAGTCTTGCCTTTATCCTCCGAAGACAATTGTGAGATGTCTTCGGATGGTGATGTGGATGTGGAGGATGATTTATGCCGGGACAAGGTTGAACAGTCAACTTCCTCCAAACACGAATCAGATTCAAAATCATTTTCAGACACAGTTTCTACCACAACATCATATTTGTTTTCACATTGAGGTATGTGTTGTTTCAAGATTGGAATCTCTTGAGGCAGCAGTGTTAACAAATTATCCGCAGTGAAATGTTTTTCAACAGAGATTAAACCATGTTTGTACGAAGGGTTAGTCACTTAGGACCCTGAGACTATGGATTCACATTTATAAGTAACACTATCAACATTATTAAGCTTGAATTCAATGAAGGGTAACAGTTTTCTATGTTGCACATTGCAAACATCAGCATAATGATAAATACGGGTAATGTGAGCATACAGTCGTCTAGCAGTTTCACAAAATATGTTTCGCTGTCTCAAAAGTACATCATTGTTGTTTGAAAGTTTTTCTCTAGTTGCTTCTAGCAAAGAGATTCTAGGATTGGATTTTTCTAATGCTAGCTTCAGGCTCTCTACTCTCCCCCTCAAGCTTAGAAGCTCCTGCTCAGTGAGTACTTCCCTATTTTTAGCATCAACGAGTAATTTATGCATAACAGAGCAATCACGAGTTATTTCATTTATAATTGGAGTAGATTGAGAACTAGGAATTTTAAAAGATGAAAGAAGTTTTGATACCTGTTCTGGGATTGTTAGGTGAGTGTCATTTGTCATCAAGCATACCTCCTCATCGTCATTGGAAGAGTCTTCAAACCAAGTCTTCAGAGTACTAGCAACAAACATCTCATGTGCTTCCGAAGTCACAAAACCAAGACCTGTAGTTGCTTCAACCTCCAGCTTCTCTTCATCTCCAAACTTCTCCGAAGTGTCCTTTAGAAAGCTCTTACCGACATCATAGGCCATGAAAGCACTATAAGATGGCTTTCTCACTTCCTCATCATCTGAGTCCGAAGACCAAACCTGATAGGATCCTTGACGATCATCAGCAGCCATTAGAGCTAGATCTTTGGTCCTCACTCTAACTTCCTCCATTTTTCTTGCGTAGTATGCTTCGTCCTTTACTTGTGGTTACTTTTCGTTTTGCTTGCGACGCATGCAATCTTTTTCAAAATGATTCTTGCCATGGCAATAGTTGCAGTCATAGCCAGAATCACCTGAAACCTTTTTCTCTTCGGTCTTTTCTTTGGATGACTCCAAAGTCTGTTTTTCAGATGGCTTCGGTGTTGAAGATTTTAAGTTTTCATCATTTGGGGTGAATATTTCTGGTTTGGGTTTGGAGTTAAAGTTTGATTTGTTGAAATTCTTCACAAATGGCTTCCCAGAGTTGTTCTTGAAGAAGGGTTTCTTGAATCTACGATTGTTGGCGGCATAAAGAGCAACAGTCTCTCCATTATCATCTACCATATAGGCAGCAATGTCTTCATCACTTGATTCTTCATCCTCTTTTGAAACGAGGGCAAGTGGTCCAGAACCAGCCATTTCACTTCTTCGACCCACCACATCAGGTTCGTGTGATTTCAGCAGATTGTACAAGGCAGCCAGCTTGTATTTCTCAATATTCTCATAGGACTTTGCCATGAGCATGATTGGCCGCAACTCCTTGCGAAGACTGTAAAGAAATTTGATATTTATCTCTTGTTGACTTCTTGTTTCCCCATACTTGTCTAGGGTGTAAATCATGTTGCTCAGACGTTCATAACAAGATTCCAAGGATTCATTTTCTTCTTGCTTAAAGTTTTCGAAGTCTGCAAGGATTTCTTGAACTTTGTTGGTATGAAGAATTTTATCTCCTCCAAAACAGAGTTCGAGACTGTCCCACATCTCTTTTGCAGATTTCGCATCAGCAATGTGATGGCTTACGTCAGGACCTAAGCCACTTCGCAGTTCACGCATGGCCCTCTCATCGTTTTCAAGCTTCTTCATGTCAGCAGCATTGAGAACAACGACTTCTTCTCCATCAAGGACAACGAATCGACCAGCAATGTCTGTGTGTGGACCGTCAGTCATAGACCTCCATAAGTATTTGTTGAGTCCAATAAGATAATCTTTCATTCGACCAACCCAATAATCGTAGTAAGAGGTTACTAGAACTAGGGCCTTCGTTGCTGAACCAATGAGGTTAGCATAATTAAGCATATTGGCATACGTTGCTGTGGAATCAGTCATTTTGATAGATTTCAATCGGATATTTTCAGTAAAAAAAAGTAATAGAGATTAGCAACAGTTTCGGAAACCTAGATCTGAGAATCGAGTCAGATCTAGAACTGAGGCAATGAATTTCAAGCTCTACTATCAGGTTTTTGAGCTGACTCGCTCTGATACCACTTGTTGGGTGTTGAAATCAGATAATAGACGAATTAGAACAAAGATTATACCAATAACACAATCAATCACACAAGGATAATATAAGTAAGATGAATGAACAATGTGAAATAGATAACTTGTGCCGAATGCTTGATTATAAGATATGGTTTTACAATGGGGTTTTCTATGTTTGTGGTTTTTCTATCTCGTAATCTCACATTCTACACGGCAAGGTATCACTGATATTTATACTAAATCAGTGATACGAATAGTACAAATTTTACATAGAATATCCTATCAGTGTACTAGCCAATAGGATAGAAGATTCATGCAACACGTATTGTACTATACGCGTGCACACAAAAGACAGATGGACAGGCTGTGAAGTCTTCGGATCCTCTATGCATCACACTTCGGAGTTCTTCAGACTTTGGGGTCTTCTATTACTTTATTACTTCGGGGTTTTCTTCAAAAGGTATTCTGAGGAGGACTTCGGATAGGTCAGCACTTCATCACAAATATACTCAACAATCTCCCCCTTTGTGTGAAGTGCATCCGAAGTCTACTTGCGGAAGTTTTTCTTGTACGCTCTCTTCAACGTTTTCCTTATTGCCAAGTACCAATTCATGTGATCCATAAACTTCTTCTTCTTTTCTTCTGAGTTTACGAAGCAAGCATTAACATGAGAGATCATGCCAGAGATGAAGGAGGAGGGATGGAGGCCAAGGTAGTCTATTTGAAAGAACTTGATCATGACTTCGGTTTCGTTTCGAAGTCCTTTGAAGACTACACCATAAGGTTCATCGATAATCTCTCGATTCTTGAATCTGGTTATGTTCCGAACCACAATGGGAGGAGTGTTCAATAGTTGTTTGTAGAAGGAACATAACTCTATGTCATGTTTGGCAAACCTCATCAAGTAATTGTTTAGAAAGCCCATGATATGGCTGCTGACTGCAATCACAGCTGCTGACTACAATCACAGGTAATCCAGCTTGAGCTGCTTCACCACTTCGCAGAAGCTCAAGAATTTGAATGAAGTCCATTGGATTCATTATTGGAAAATCAGCAATCGTAAACCTTGACTCATCATTGTTTGCACCTCTGAGAACATTAAACTCATAATTTGGAAAGCCTTTATAAGTTTCAGTCTCTTTGATCGAGAGGATTTGTTTGATCTTGTTCAAACTCCATACCACACTCTGACGTTGAATGTATTTGGCATGAAAGTTGATTTTGTTAGTCCAGAATGTTGCTCTCTGTTCTTCTGGTACTGATTGAACAAATTGAAGAAAAGCAAAACTTTTTGAATTATAAGGAATGTCAAGCTAAATGTCTTCGGAGTCAGTTGTTGTAAAACTCCAAAGAAGTAGCCTGTTGAGTACATTCGGATGCTGAAATCCAAAGAGTTTGATTGCCTCTATGGTCCATTCCCCATCATCACGTGCAAATTCATTCGTCTTGATCATCAGATGGTAGTCTGCCAGTCTGGCTTTATAGACTTCCTCCATATGTGGAGCAATTATGCTTTCTAGTGACTTGTCTGTTCAGCTTCCTGCTCCAGCTGATCCACTAGCTCCCTTGGTTGTTGTTATGATGGTTGAGAATGAGGGACCTTCTAAGGTTAGTCTAGGCCTTTCTCCCCCTTGTAATAGAGATTAGCAACAGTTGCGGAAACCTAGATCTGAGAATCGAGTCAGATCTAGAACTGAGGCAATGAATTTCAAGCTCTACTATCAGGTTTTTGAGCTGACTCGCTCTGATACCACTTGTTGGGTGTTGAAATCAGATAATAGACGAATTAGAACAAAGATTATACCAATAACACAATCAATCACACAAGGATAATATAAGTAAGATGAATGAACAATGTGAAATAGATCACTTGTGTCGAATGCTTGATTATAAGATATGGTTTTACAATGGGGTTTTCTATGTTTGTGGTTTTTCTATCTCGTAATCTCACATTCTACACGGCAAGGTATCACTGATATTTATTCTAAATCAGTGATACAAATAGTACAACTTTTACAGAGAATATCCTATCAGTGTACTAGCCAATAGGATAGAAGATTCATGCAACACGTATTGTACTATACGCGTGCACACAAAAGACAGATGGACAGGCTGTGAAGTCTTCGGATCCTCTGTGCATCACACTTCAGAGTTCTTCAGACTTCGGGGTCTTCTATTACTTTATTACTTCGGGGTTTTTCTTCAAAAGGTCTTCTGAGGAGGACTTCAGATACGTCAGCACTTCATCACAAATATACTCAACAGGGAACACCATGTTCAAGAATGGCGATGCATGAAGTCGATAGGCGTACTAAAAATACACACACACAACTTCTGTGGCTGTCAGAATGTGTCATAAATTTCATTAACGGGTCCCAAAATCCCATCCCAATACCCCAGCCACAAGATGTTGAGGAAGAAGAAGAACCGATGGAGGACGAGGAGGTAGATGCAGAAGAGGATGAAGAGGATGACACCGCCCACAATTAAGGGTAGTGTAATTATTTTGATAGTTGTTTTGTTTTTGTTTAGTTGCATTTTAGACGTTTCATAGTAATTTTTCTTAGGATTTTAATATTTCAGTACAGGAATAAGCCTTTTTGGGCATTAGGGAAAGTAATAATATTAGTTAATTTTGTGTTGAATGTTTGTTGTGAGTGTTTGAAATTGGGCGAATTTGCTGTAATTACTGCGCCGCGGCACCCTTATAGGTCGCGACGTGGTCATTTCCCATTTGATGGTAATTTCAACCCTCGTAATTATCGCGACGCGCGCTCATCAATCACGCGCCGCGGCTTTCCGCAACACATAAAATTGAGATTGTTGTACATGTTTCTTTTAGCAGTTGTTTGTTGTTTGCATTTAATGTTTTTGTGAGTTATACATGTAATACCAAATGGAGGAGTTGTTTCAAACAAGTGTGGGGTCACCGTGCCCCCCTACACTTGCTTTGACCACCGGTGTATTTCACTGTTGCGCTACAACTCCTGAATTCTGAGTCGAGG
The DNA here is from genome assembly GCA_023525715.1 of Cichorium intybus. NCBI lineage: Eukaryota > Viridiplantae > Streptophyta > Magnoliopsida > Asterales > Asteraceae > Cichorium > Cichorium intybus. The sequence goes on from JAKNSD010000024.1 coordinate 2,275,008, forward strand.
ACTTTTTGTTCATGTTTTTGTACCTATGACAACCAGTACTATCAAGCGATCTACCGTCTAAAGGGGTAACTCTTTCTCCCTTGTTTTGAATAATTTTTGTACGACGAGGACGTTGTATGGTTTTAAGTGTGGGGTGTGGACGGTCGAAAGAGTGTTTTTGAAAATTTTTGCGGGAAATGACCAATTTTTAAAATTTTTAGCAATTTTCAAAAATTTTAATAGGTTGTAAGTTTGAAACGAATAGTTCTGAATGTTGTAGCATTGATATTTTTCAAGAGATACCATTTAGTTTTGATCATGCTATTAGTTTAGGCAAATAAGTTGAGTTTTAATGAGTTTAGAAGATTGGACTGTTTCATGTTTGGAATTTAGGAAGGAATTGTCAATCAGAGACCTTTGTTGTTCGAGCCGGTAGGTCTAAAATGGATGGCCTCGAAAAAGGCATTTATGCACCTTACCACCTAAGATCGTCTGGTTTGGGATGGTATTTCTGAAAGCTCGTTACACGGACAACATCGAAAGTCATGGACAGTTCTTTTATGGCCTTTAAAATCTGAATAAGTAAGTACACTTCATTGTGGACAGAAAATTTGTAATCAAGAGTTTTTTAGAAAGCCATGAATTCCAAAGAATATTCCGATTATGTTTTCACGACCTATTTCACTCTAACTCTTAAGGCAACAAGCTTTGAAATTAAACACATTCAAAAATTGTTTGAGTCTTAGTTAAAATCTCTTAAAAACTCTCTTGCTTGGGGACAAGCAAGGTACAAGTGTAGGGTGTTTGACAACGCCTACTAACATCAAGTATTTTAGTCGTTGTTGAGCCCTATTCTTAGTGAATTTATATCACATATATCGTGGTATTCTCAATTTTTGTGTCAGCACTTGTTTGGAAAGAAATAATGAAAACATGGACTAAAAGCGTACAAATTGGAAGAAGTTTGAAGATAAAGGCAAATCAGTCGAATTCGCACGCGCGCCGCAGAATATACAAAGGCGCGACGTGGTGACTCAGCGATGAGGCGGTGGAGAACATTCAAATGCCGAAAAAACAGGGATAAACCAGCACACGCGCCGTGGATCTCACTTGTGTGCGGCGCGGTCACTTAAATTTTGCAACTATAAATAGAGGGTTTTAGGCCGAAAAATGCAACAAAGACCTGGCATAGGAACGACTCCCAATGCTTCTTTGACTCCGAGTTTCAGTTTTCAGCAACCATAAATTGGTATTTTATGTTTTTCTCTTTAATTTTTAGTTAGTTTCATAGTTAGTAGCCTTTGGCTAGTGTCTTTGGGAGTGACAACCATTGATACTTAGTCTTAGTTTCTGTTTTTGGATGTTTGTTTACTGTTTTGAATCATTGGGATCTGAGTTTTGTTAATGAATCATTTGGTTATTAGTAATTGCTCTCTTTTCGGTATTTTATGCTCTTGAATGCTTTTTGGATGTTTGATTGTGTTAGATGTGTGATTTGATCTTGATTGTTCTGAAGTTCATTTCTAATTTCAGTAGGCAATTAGGATTAGTTATTGGCTTGGAAAGTAGTTTAGTGAATGTTTGTTTTGGAATTTTTTTAGTTGATAATTTTTGGGATTGTTTGTTAAAAGTTAGGAACTAGATCCTCTGGCTATAAAGTGACACTACAGTTGGTAATCTGTCACCTGTCTTGACCACGTAACTCCTGTGAATCGACCCTGACTACCGCTATACTAGTGTGTGTTAGGTATTTTCTTATTTTTGACCGCACGGCGACCTAGGCGTGTCACACTACATGGGACCAACTTAAGGCTAAATTCTCGCAAGACTTCTATCCAACAAGTAAGACGACATATATTAGGAGAGCCATCCAGATTTTTCAACAGAAGCCTGGAGAAGCATTTCACGAAGCTTGGGATCGTCTGAAGGAGTTGATGAGGTCATGCCCTCATCACGATATTCCGAAGTGGCAATTGGTTAAGCTTTTCTTTGAAGGGGTAAGTCAAACGAATCAGGCGATGATCAACGCATCGTCCAGTGGCACCATCATGATGCAAGATCCTGATGAGGCTTGGCAATTTCTGGAACAGATGAGCAACGGGTCTAAGGAAATTTTTTCTACTAGGAAGACGGTGGGCACAGCTGCAGCAGTAGGAGCTGATGAAGATTGGAGGAAAGAGGTTAAAAAGGAAATAAGCGAGTTGAACAAGAAGTTTAATAGACTGATGTCTACGTTATAGAACGGACCTCAGAATCAGCAACAAGGAGGCCAAGGAGGGTAGAGGACTCAGGAGGTAAATATAATAATGGATGACCTTATAGACCATACAACCAGGGTCCACAAAATTTCAACAATCAAAGGCAGAACAATTATAAGGGCCAGTCGTCTAATCCGCCCAGGCAGTATCAACCAGCAAACAACAATGGCAATGCAAGTGGAACCGGCAACAACAACAGGGGGGCCAAATAATGCCAACAACAACAATGCCCCAGGAACTCAAGAAGACTTGACTGCAAATATGTACGAGATGTTCAATACCACGCAGCAGTAGTCTCAGGCTAATGTCAAAGCCATCGCCAACATGGAGAGGCAGATCGCTCAGATGGCTGAGGATCAAAGAAAGAGGTATAATAGTAAGCTGCCTAGTACTACGGAAATCAACCCGAACCATACTCAACGGGCAAGAAACGAACACGTGAACGTCGTTGTGGCTGAGTGGAGGAAGGTGACTGTAGAAGATTTGCTGGGATATGAAAAATAAGAAAAACCTAACACACACACTTAGCACAGTGAAAGTCAGGGTCGATCCACAGGAGTTACGTGGTCAAGTCAGGTGATAGATTACCAACTATAGTGTCACGCTATAGTCAGAGGGCTTAGTTCTTACACTGTTGACTACCGATCCCGAAAAGCATAAAACTAAACAATCTCAAAACAAGCATAAACTCAAACTAACTTCAAATCAAACCTAGTTCCTTTCTGAAATCAGAAGTACATCTCTGCTTCAGAAGCAACAAAGGCATTCAAAGAAACCAAACAATCACAAGGCATGAACCAAACCAATAACTAAAAATCCAAGGACAGTCACTGGCTACAATCCAAACCTAAAACCTAACCTAGTTGGCTACAGAAATCAGCAAAGGAAAACAGTCCCAAACAAGATCATTAACACATCCAAACACAATCCAAGCATTCAAAACCAATATCAAGCATCAAAACACCGAAAAACCAATATTACTTGTAACCGAATGATTATTATAACCCAAAACAGGTTCCAAACATCCAATACAGTAACAAGAACCTGAAAAACAGTAAATAAATGCTCAAGGCAGTGGTTGTCACTCCTACAAACCCTAGCCACTGATGCTAACTATTAAACTAAAAATAAATTAAACATAAAAACCTGAAATATCTAAAGGTACTTGCTAGAAACGACTTCTTGGAGTCAAAGAGCCTCTATGGTCGATTTTTCAACAGGGTTTTGCTCGGGTTTTCGGCTGAAAACACCTCTATTTATAGTTGCAAAATTTACGCAACCACGCCGCGCATATATGGTTTCCGCGGCGCGCGTAGGGTTTTATCCCCGTTTCTTCGGACTTTGAATCTTGTTCCACCGCCTTGTATCCGCGTCGTGCCTTCTTGATTTCCGCGGCACGCGTACATATTTTCCTGATTTTTCCTTCTTCTCCAACTTTCTCCAATTTGTACGCCTTTGGTCCCTGTTTTCATTATTTTCTTCCAAACAAGTACTGGCACGAAAAGTGAGAATACCACGATATATATTATATAATTTCACTAAGAATAGGGCTCAACAACGACTAAAATATGTAATATCACTAGGCGTTGTCAAACACCCCACACTTGTGCCTTGCTTGTCGCCAAGCAAGAGAGTTTTTCAATAAATTCTAACTAAGACTCAAATAATTTTTGACTGTGTTCAGTTTCAAAGTTTATTGCTTTATGAGTTAGAGTGGAATAGTTTGTGAAAACATAATCAGAGTGTTCTTTGGAATTCATGGCTTTCTAGAGAACCCTTGATTACGAATTTTCTGTCCACAATGAACTGTACTTACTCATTCAGATTCAAAAGGCCATTAAGGAATTGTCCATGACTTTCGATGCTGTCCGTGTAACGAGCTTTCAGAAATACCATCCCAAACCAGACAGTCTTAGGTGGTAAGGTGCATAAATGCCTCTTCAAGGCCACCCTTTTCGGACCTACCGACTCGAACAACAAAGGCCACAGATTGACATTTCCTTCCTAAATTCCAAGCTTAAAACAGTCCAATCGTCTAACTCCTAAAACTCAACTTGTTTGACTAAACTAATAGCATGATAACAACTACATAGTATCTCTTGAAAGATATTAGTGCTATAAACAATCACAAACCATTCGTTTCAAACTTACAATTTATTAAAGATTTTGAAAAAGTTGCTAAAAATTTGAAAATTGGTAATTTCTGCAAAAATTTCAAAAACAAATACTCTTTCGACCGTCCACACCCCACACTTAAACCCGTACAACGTCCCCGTTGTACAAAATTTATTTAGAACAAGGGAGAAAGAGTTACCCCTTTGGATGGTAGATTGCTTGGTGGGTACTCGGTATCACAGGTACAAATTCGGACAAAAAAGTTCCTCGATTCACAATCCGGAGTTGTAGCGCAACAGTAAACACGCCGGTGGTCAAGACAAGTGGAGGGGCACGGTGACCCCACACTTGTCTGAGACAACTCCTTCTCATTTGGTATAACATGCATGACTCAACAAAAACATTAAATGAAAACATATAAAGAAAATATACACAAGCAAAAAGATAAAAGTGTCATAGATTCAGAACATATATCCTAAAAATAAAAAGAGAAAAATACATCAAGTGCCACCTGGCGGCCTGGAAGGACCAGCCTCATGATCATGTGCTCTGGCAGGGAATGGTCGGGGGCGCTGACCCTATGCGGATGCAATCTGTAAAAGTATCTCCCCAATCCACTCCAGCTGGTCCTCCATCCTGGTGACCCTGATCTCCAATCGCCTCAGCTCGGTCGCCTCCTCCTGCTGTGGCTGTGGTGTTGGCTTTGGCTCTGCTGGTGCGGGATGCCTCCTTGGTTGTTGCCTTACTTCTGGTTGTTGATTGTTTCGGAATGGTCTTGGTGTGTTATGAAATCGACCATACCCGTGCACTTGGCTAATCTCTTCATGAGTCATCGAGCACTCATTATGATTATGTCCTATACCCCCACATGTTTTGCATATAACTTGCCCATGCAACACATATACTCCCTTCTCTTGGTGAAACCTCGCGAGCATTTGATTAAACTTCTTACTCACAACACTTAGCTCTTTCTGAATTTCTGTCTTCCATTTGCTTTCTGCTGCAACGTTCGCTACATAAACTGTGTTATCCTTCATGGTTCAACTAACTTTCGATCCTAAGCTGAACTGCTCCAGGAATCTCCAAGCGTCTTCTGGCTCTTGCCACATAAATGTCCCACTTGATGAGGCATTTATCATCGCCTGATGTGTTTCGCTGACTCCTTCGAAAAACAATTTGACCAACTGCCATTTGGGAACTTCATGGTGCGGGCAGGATCGCAATAACTCCTTTAATCGATCGAATGCTTCATGGAAAGCCTCTCCTGGCTTTTGTTGAAAATCCTGAATTGCACGTCTGACTTCTGTGGTTTTACTAACTGGATAGAACTCTTGTAAAAATTTCGCCTTGAGTTGGTCCCAACTAGTGATACTATTAGGTGGAAGAGAGGTGAACCAATATTTGGCCTTATCCTTTAATGTGAAAGGAAATAATCTTAACCTAAAGGTATCCCTATTGGTGTTTCTAGGAATATTAGCATTCGCGATAGATATGAATTCATACAAATGATTGTATGGGTCATCAGTTTTATACCCTCTGAATTGAGTTAATATTCCTATCAGCTGAGGCCTAATTTCTACATGGTGTTCTAGATCATCAGGAATATAGATGGGCGATGAATCATCATATTCCCGTGGCTGGAAATGTGATGCAACCGATTGCCCTCTCGGTTGTGCAAAATACAAAGGTCGTATAGGATTACCGTAACATTGGGGATCATTGTATCCTTGCTGACCTTGTGGCTGTTGATGCTGCTGTATTCTTCTGGGAGGTCCCCGACCTCGGTCCCATGGTTGTTGTGGTGCTGGTGGGACCCATACTTCATCTTCCTCATCATATCTCTCATCGGGGTCTAGATACTGGTACTGTTGCTGAGGAGGTTGCTGGTATTGTTGTGGTTGTGTAGGTTGAAATGTGTTTTGACGTTTAAGAAGTACGTGTTGTGGTTGTGAAACTGGTTGTAAAATGGGTGTCTGCTGTCTAGAAACTGGGGTGCCATCACGGGTTGGCGCTCCCCAAGACATGGCAGAAGTAAATGGGTTGGTGGATTGTGGTTGTGATACTAGTGGAAATGGTGGAATCGATGGTAGAATGCATGATGGTATGGGTACAGGGGCTGAAACTGCACCAATAGAAGAACTTGTGCTCCCAATATGGAACTCTCAAACCGGGGGAATAAAAGACATCCCGGTTGCCTCACCCGAAGGTTCCTGGGCAACATGCTCTGGACTACTGCTAATATTACTAAAACTCATGATATTGTAACTCCTACGTGCACAATTTTTGAGCGCAGTTCGCTCAATCTCAGGATCAAAATGCAAAGGGGATACTCGCTTACCCCTGCGGGTACGCATGCACTAATGCAATACGCCCACAAAAATCAAAAAGCAAAATACTAACCAAATGAAACTAAAAGAGAAAATCAAAAAACTAAAGCAACTACTAATCACCTAATCTTAAGCTCACAACTTCCCGGCAATGGCGCCAAAATTTGACATCGCAGCGGTCGTCATGCGGTCAAAAATAAGAAAAACCTAACACACACACTTAGCACAGTGAAAGCCAGGGTCGATCCACAGGTGTTACGTGGTCAACTCAGGTGATAGATTACCAACTATAGTGTCACGCTATAGTCAGAGGGCTTAGTTCTTACACTGTTGACTACCGATCCCGAAAAGCATAAAACTAAACAATCTCAAAACAAGCATAAACTCAAACTAACTTCAAATCAAACCTAGTTCCTTTCTGAAATCAGAAGTACATCTCTGCTTCAAAAGCAACAAAGGCATTCAATGAAACCAAACAATCACAAGGCATGAACCAAACCAATAACTAAAAATCCAAGGACAGTCACTGGCTACAATCCAAACCTAAAACCTAACCTAGTTGGCTACTGAAATCAGCAAAGGAAAACACTCCCAAACAAGATCATTAACACATCCAAACACAATCCAAGCATTTAAAACCAATATCAAGCATCAAAACACCGAAAAACCAATATTACTTGTAACCGAATGGTTATTATAACCCAAAACAGGTTCCAAACATCCAATACAGTAACAAGAACCAGATAAACAGTAAATCAAATGCTCAAGGCAGTGGTTGTCACTCCTAAAAACCCTAGCCACTAATGCTAACTATTAAACTAAAAAGAAATTAAACATAAAAACCTGAAATATCCAAAGGTACTTGCTAGAAACGAGTTATTGGAGTCAAAGAGCCTCTATGGTCGATTTTTCACTAGGGTTTTGCTCGGGTTTTCGGCTGAAAACACCTCTATTTATAGTTGCAAAATTTACGCAACCGCGCCGCGCATATATGGTTTCCGCGGCACGCGTAGGGTTTTATCCCCGTTTCTTCGGACTTTGAATCTTGTTCCACCGGCTTGTATCCGCGTCGCGCCTTCTTGATTTCCGTGGCGCGCGTATGTATTTTCCTAATTTTTCCTTCTTCTCCAACTTTCTCCAATTTGTACGCCTTTGGTCCCTGTTTTCATTATTTTCTTCCAATCAAGTACTGGCACGAAAAGTGAGAATACCACGATATATATGATATAATTTCACTAAGAATAGGGCTCAACAACGACTAAAATATGTAATATCACTAGGCATTGTCAATCATTGCCACAGGAGCACAATGATAAGTACCCAAGTAACAATCCTCTTATGGCACCAGGAATAAAAGACAAAGTTAAGCAATGGACAAGAGTAGGCGAAGGTGCAAATGAAGAAATTTTATAGGAGACGAAGCGACACCCATTGTTAACCATTGATAAAGTGCAACTGCTCGACATGATGGAACTAATGGAGTTAAAGCACCAACAATACGAAAAGGACACACGGTGCAGGGAGGCCAAGCTCTTCCAAATCCTGGATGCTCAGCAGCAGTGGATCAGCCAGGTTAGTGATAGGATGACACAGTTGACATCATTGCTCACGACAATAGTCCATAATATTGCGCCAGAAATGAAGAAGATAATGCCCCAGGAAGAATGGGAGGAATAAGGAATAGTCCGTCTGGCTGAAGACGTTAAATTTAGCGCTTGTTGGGAGGCAACCCATCCTTGTAGGTTCGGTACTGTATTTCTTAGGAGTAATTAGGAAGATTTTATCATCATCGTTGCAGATATTATTGGTTCGAGGCAAGTGTGGGGTCACATGAAGGAGTTTTTGGAAAAATTGAAGATCGCGCCGCGGTATGGCGTTTAGCGCGACGCGGGATCGCAAAACAACCCGATGCGCAGGGGTTGAACTAGGAACACGCGCGCCGCGGCTAGCTCTTATCCACGCGGGAAATGATCGGACCGACTCCCATTATAAGGTACGTCGTTTTCACTTATCGCACACACAAAAACTCCACGCCGCGCCTCAGAGCTCCAATCAACCGACTTATTTCTCGTGTTTTTCTCGTCTATTCGATTCCTACGATTGAGGTATGTCATTCTAACTTGTTTTTACTAGTTAGAACAAGCAATTAGGCCGTGAAATGGATTAATTTCTCCAAAAACTGAAAAACTTAGAAATCGGCAATGCTGGCTCGTAGGGTGTTTTGTTTGCCAAATGATCACCCTAGAGGGGCTAGTAGGTGCTTAGGCTACCTTGTAGTGGTTTTGGATTGAGTTAACGAGTGAAAATCAGCGATTTGGGGCTTGGATTTCAAAACAGCCGCTCGGCGCGTCGAGCCCTGGTTCTTGGGCAGCGTCGCGGTTCGGTGGGGAAGACAAAGGACTTATTTTGCAAAAAAATTTTGTTTGTTTGTTTGTGCAGATGGCCTTCCGGCGCAACCATCCATGTCTCCAGTTTCCCGATATTCTAGAGAGTTCAGTTGCGTACACGCAGCGGAGGGACGCATTGATCGGTCGCCGGGTTCTTGAGGCGACGATTTTGGATAGAGATATTCTTAGGGAGGCCGGATTGTGGGCAGAGATCAAGCCCTTTCTTCACCGCACCTGGGTCGATGGGGAGGCTACATTCACATGTCGTGGTTGGGATAGGCTTATGGCCAACCAGGACAATGTTGTCTACACGGAGCTTCTTTTGGAGTTCCTATCCACGGTCTATTACGCACCAGCCTCATGGTAGGTACGATCCTGGCTGGTCAGCTTTCGATTAGGGGGAGTTAGCAGGGAGTGCAGTCTCCAGGAGTTTGAGAGATGCAAGGAGATATATATCGAGGAGGATCTCCAGAGCCGTCACTTCACGCCGTTTCTCCGAGCGTGTATCTAGGGGCAGCCCGTACGGGATGCCAATGCAGTCATTTGGGCCACGTTGTCTAACGTCTTCTTCGAGGCGGGGTCGGCCAGGGAGAGCCAGCTCTGCAACCCGCTTCATCGGCTCATGCACCGCATCATCTCCATTTCTGTTATGCAGAAGGAGGGGGGGTGAGAAGGTGTCCGGTGAGGACATGACATTCATGTGGGTGCTCCTCGATCCCACCAGGTTCCTCCATCTACCGTACGCTCTGGCGATGTCCCTATCCACCCGAGCAGCGGGTGTGTCAGCCAGCAGTTCCTTGGTCGGCGACACTACTTTACCCGCTTAGCCCGATCTCATGGGTTGCTCACTGTTGCGACCATCGCTTCTCTAACAGCGATACCCCTTGTGCGCACATTAGCGCGAGCTTTGCAGAACATGCACCTTATCCATCAGCCACACAAGGGGCAATTTCATAGGGTGGCGACGAAGGCGCCGAGGGCATCGCGACCAGCCCATGTGGAGGGACCGCCGAGGCGTCGCCAGAGGGTTGCACCACCAGTCCCACCAGCATAGCCACAGCAGGAGGAGACATCAGCCATCCGCCGATTAGAGGAAAGGGTTGCTAGGATTGAGAATCAGCTGGAGTGGATCGGGGAGGTACTTTTGGAGATGGCCTCTCAGCAGGGACGACGCCCCCGACCATTCCCGGCCCGAGCACATGATCATGAGGCAGGTCTTTCCAGGCCACCCAAGGACGATTGATGTATTTTTATTTTCTTTTTGGGATATATGTACTGTACCTATGACATTATTTTTTGTTTGTTTGTTAATATTTTAGTATTTGTTTGTTCTGTTTGCATTTAATGTTTTTGCGAGTGATGCATGTAATACCCAAATGGAGAGTCCGTGGAGGAGTTGTTTCAGGCAAGTATGGGGTCACCGTGCCCCCTCCACTTGCCATGATCACTGGCGTGTTTTACTGTTGCACTACTGAAGGGTTTTCTAGAAATCAATGAACAAACAAATTCCTACGTTCACATGCAACCCTAGAAAGATCTATGTTTTTTTCTATGAAGATATAAACTAAAAACCTAATGCCAACATTTATTTCTAAAGATCAAATAAGAATTAACCAACCTTTTGATCTTGTTCTTGAAGCTAGCAGCAAACAGATCCTGCCTCAAATGCAAGTTACACCTAAAGCAATGGAGAAGAGATTCCAGCAGAGTATCCTTAGTGAAAATGGCGCATGAAATAAGGGTGCCAGAGGGTTCCTTTTATAGCCTCCTAGGGTTACAGCTGAAACCCTAAGGAGCCTCCAGAGTGGGGAAGCCTGTTGACCACTTGGACCAGATCCCTAAACCCTAATTAGGGTTTTCGCCAACCCTAGAGGAGCCTCCAGGGTGGCGCCACTTTTGGCCCCTGGACTTCTCTTTGCCAGTTATTCAACTATTGAATAAATACAAACCAGTCCCTGCACTTTTAATTAATTAATTTAATCTCCAAATTAAATCCAATTAATTCTAGATTAAATCTTAATTAATTATTATAGTTTCTAATTAATATATTAACACTTAAATATATTAATAAACGATTTAATTAATTCTATTGATTTATTAAACAATTAATAAATCAACATTTCTCTCTTCTGAACTCTAGATCAATCCTCCTGCTATGATGGCAACCCAAATGGACTTTGCTTCAATTAACAAGATAAATACAATTATAAGTCATGGCTTAAACACCAAATCCAACAGTCTCCCACTTGAATAAGTCTATCACTTTAATTGTCTATTTACCTTCTGATTAATCTCAGTTTCCTAGAAACTGTTCCTGATCTCTGACCCAGTCAGTTCTGTCCAAAGATAAGTGATCATATGGTCCTTCGTCCAACAAGATATTTTCAGACACGATACATGGATTGAGATCAATCTCTGTCCGATATTATGTTTTCCGATCTCCGATTCTGCTTATGACTTTAGGACTTCTAATTGAACACATCAATTCAGTCCAGGCTGGCCAGCACTTTAGTCAACTTCAAAATCATCGAGAGGCCTACAGATATATGTTTCCTTATCAGGGTCAAGGAACGAATAAGCTTTAACTCATATGCTTGTGTCTTTTACTTATCAAAATCGTACACAACAATGCGTTTTATAACATTGAGTTACCGATGCGTTTACGCATTATCAATGCACAACCGACTCGCAAATTTCAACTCATATGTCTCTGCTTCAAGATCATAAGATATTATCTTTCAACATTGCTCGTGATGTAATCCATGAAACAATCTATTGAGCGCGGGTTTATCCAATACTTAAATATCTATTTCTAGGTACTCGTGAACGTTGTAGCAGTCTTACTGCAATGTCTAACTCCTTAGACAATATACAAACCAATTCACGACAGTCTTCGTTCATACTTACTCCCTAAAAGTATGAGCGACTGTGGACCTTTGAATAATCAAATTATTCGGGAAGTGAAACATGCAAAAATGAAATTTAAAATCTGACTGGTAGCTACTCTTGCTAATTACCAAGTCTCCACGAGGTAATCACCAAGTCGGATTCTTCATAAAACTATTATCGGTTTCTAGATTCCTTTTAATCTTTTAATTCGTGTTATGTATCTATGTCTACATGACCTTTCACTCATTCTATGTATCCAAATGTCATACATTTATACAATTTATCCAATCGGACATCCTTCCGATGATATTTCAATTTTGGTCATACAGTGATTCTCACTAACAACTCCATTCTATGAACTTTGAGTTTCCATGGTTTTCGGGATCTTTAGTCCACATGACTGCACCCTAAGACTATTTCGAGGTGTTATGATGTGCCGGTGACCCACGCGTGCTCCATCGGAATGCCAACGAAACTATTTAACCATTAAGTCCTTTTACTTATTTGAAACTCCTTTCAAATTATTGTCAACATTCACCCCAATGATTTCTCACGTATGTACAGAATCCATTAAGTATTCCCAGCCAGGTCATATCCTGAAACTGACTCACTATGCTGTAAGCATTAAGTCATCAGAATATGTTCATGACACTTCTGATCGATCCAAGAAACTCGTGGAATCCGATCTAGTCTTATTGCAAACCCTTTTGGAATCTTGGGATTACTCATAATCCCAGTGTTACGACTTTTAATAACTATTTCCATTCGGAGACTTTCTCATGCATCTTGAATCTCATCAAGATCATGTTTAGTATGACTAGGTCAATACTGATGATAACATCTATCTAATAGATGTCTTATGGATTATGAGAGTATGTTGCACCTTCTTTATATATCTCATGCCAAATCATTACACCTTGCAATGATTGGAAAATTCTTTCCTGGGCTATGCATCTTGGCAAAGTTTCAATCTATCTCATAGACGTTTACAACCATCTGAGTATGCCATATCTTTATTAAGTCTTTCATACCGATCCGTCCCTTAACACCAAGTCATTACACTTTGTAATGAAAAGAGACGTTTCCTAGAAACAGTATGTAACTCACATATGGAGATGGTAGATAACAGCGATACTCCTACTGGCTTTGACACAGTTATGGAATATTCATAAAATCCAGAACTTTTGGCATATTTTGTGAATCCAAACCTTTTCTAACATCTTAATGGAAATCTTTCAGCCCATTCTCAAAATCTAATCCTTTGGCATATTTAGAGAATCTGAATATCCTTTCTTGCGAGATGCCCATGGGGAAATCTCGAGCCCACGTACCTTTATAACGGCATACTCTTTGTGAGTACCCATTAGTGCGTTGGTGATCCACACACGCTCCACTAACGACTTACAATATGCAGTATCCTTTCGGATTTCATCTTCTATTGAGAGTGCTTCTCTAGGAGTCAATTACTTGACTCTGAGTATCGTCTCACTCAACCAGATGTTCTGAAGGTACGTTTTTGTCCATGTTGGTTTCTTTTGATGATTCAATTACTCCCACTGGTTTTTAGACCAGTTGTAAAATCAATCAAACTGTCACGTAGACTGTATCTCGTCCTAAGGTTCTCTTAATTGGCAACAACCGGGCTCAACAATGCTTCTATGTAGTCGGATTGTAAGTTCGTACCAACTATAGTGTTTTACCACTATTCGGCATGTCACCCCGATCATAACTACTTATGACGGTGATCAATACTACTGGTCAAGAGAAGATTATGTCAGTTCTAAAACAGAAATCTGATTTCTGCTCCAAGCCTAGTGGTGAGTAAAGGCTCTTTCACTTGGCTAATCCTGAACTCATTTAGGACTGTCCCAACTCCCACTGTTTCCTTAGAACATGAGTTCTTCCAAAAAATCTCTTCTTTTACATGTATAGCGGGATAGCCAGTGAAACGACATTGCTGATCAGGTTCAGGCTAGTCATGAGGTTCAGAGGAACACTACAAGACCCTGGACTTTCAATGTACAAGTGGGACAATCCCAGCTTTACATTTCAGACAGTGTCTACAAAACCTACTTAGTCGAAGGATGTGGTTGGAATATGGTTTATATGGTCTGACTGGTATAATATTCAATTTATTGGAAACTAATTGGCAATGTATCTCAAACATCGAGGATCGAACTGTTTCGACCATTGCTCCATTATCTTCCCCAAGACACATTATAACTATTAATCTTCTTGAAAGATAATAAACTGTGAAATATTTTCTCAGTTTATGTTATCACTCAGGTTCTGTGCATCTTGTACTTCCTTTGAAGTCCTTGAACTATTCAAGGTTTCAATTCAATTGCTTATTTTGATAAGCGAAGCTATATTCGTCATACCGATTGAAAAATATCGCGAAGTACAAACAATTGTGTTCTATTAGAAGATTCGAGTAATACACAGCAACTGATGTGTCCATTGCTCCTAATCTCAATGTCTTTTACATCTCTATGTAAACTTATGACTTTGTTAATTCTGTTCAAGACTTGCAATCTTCAATTGACTCTGAGTCAACTGATTCCAAAATCCTATCCTCTGGATCTTTGGGTGATTCATTTCTTGCCACATGTGCCTTATAAAGAACTTAATCATCATCTGACTCTAAGTAAAATGATTCCAAAGTCCTGTCCAACTGGATCTTTGGTTGATTCATTTCTTGACACATTTAGAATTCAATTCATCATGAGACTCTAAGTTAAATGATTCCAAAGTCTTGTCCAACTGGACCTTTGGTTGAATTGATTCTTATTACATTTAAATTAACAATAAAAAATGACACAATTCCTGAATCCAAACACTTTGGATGCATCAACATTCAAGTTATTACTAATCATGCATTCAACACATTCATATAACATTTCAAGGATAATTTCAAACAACAGGTGTTAAAAGAAAATTGACAATTTTATTAAAAACAAAATCCTTGAACAATGTAACATATGATAGACAATGTCAAACGCATCTAAAAGCTAATAACAATATTTCAATATCTAACTAAACTTCAAAACTGCATGAGCCGGAAATCCAATACAAATGTGCTCCTATGCGCCAAAGTCCCGTACCCTACTGATTCCCTGCATACAAACCAAAAATGTGACTATCACATTATGCATCAAGGAATTATGGAACAAGAGTTTTGAGGTTTTTAGATATACCTAGCTTTCAAAAGATTTTGACCTTGGAGCGTCTTCCAATCTTTCCACGACTGTATCCGATTATGTGGATTCCAAGCTTAAGACATATCCAGACGATCTGGATCGTTTCTTGCTGCGTCTTCTCACTGAATTTAATCCAAAAGTAGCTGAACCATTGGAGCTATGCCTATCCAAGAGTGACTCGTATAAAGTAAACATTGGACGCATTTCCATAAAAGCCCTTTTCTGGTTTTCCTTTCTATACGTCTGAATGAACAGATCGTACTCACTCGTCAGCAAAGCGAGTAAAATGTTAACACTCATTTCCTGACTCAAGGAATAACCAATCTTGTACAATTCGCCTATGTACGCTTCAATATGAAGAACATGCGAATCGATACTACTTCCTTCTTTCAGCTTGCACTCTGCAAGTCTTTTGAAGATCCTAGCTCGTTCCTCTTCAATTGGTTTTTGGAACTTTTCCTCAATGGACTGCATTAACTCATATGGCCCCAAGGATTCTAAATCCTTGCGGAACTCAGGGTCAATGGTCAATAGCATGAGGTCACGAATCTCATCGGATTCATCAACTAAGAAGTTGCGCTTATCATAAGAAATCTTTAGGATAACTTGTTCCGGTGGAACCGGGATCGGATACTCGGTGAGATGAAGCTTGCCAGCAATAATGAGAACCAGTCTCCAATTGCGAAGCCATTCCTTGCAGTTAAGGCCAGTCAGCATTTCCATATTTGGCAGGTGCATTCTGATGCTCTCAGAAGTGGATGAAGGAGGAGAGGGAGGAGAATAGACACTTGATTCAGACATCTACAATAAACAGAATTTATTTGTTTAATAATACATCTAAATAATTACCCAATATATTATTTATTAAGGCTAGGACCCAAAATACCCCAACTATGATGTGAAAACGGATGCCGTTATCACAACATAATGGTTATTAAGGTAGATAATGCACTTATCAATTTCATCATATGAAATTCCTAGATCTGTTGAGACACATTGAACTATTCAATGGCATGTTTAGTCTCGGACGTGCCCCACTGTTTGTGACTGGGATGCCGAGGATCACAAACAGGGTGTGAATAACCATGCAAATTCACTCGGTACTCTCGAAGTCAATTGTCATCTCTAATTAACGTGCCGGTTAACCACACACGCTCCGTTAATAATGACAAAATCGAGAAACACATTGCGACTCTTTGCGGACCCCAGTTGGCGTGCCGGTAAACCACACACACTCCACCAACGTTCCACAAAGTGCAATGTGCAATTTCGCGGATTAGCACCAATTCACATTTTTAACCTAAAGTAACTAGATTGGGTTTTGTTCAAAGTTCTAGTACTTTCAATTATAGCATTATACTTTTAAGAGGCTTAGCGGTTCTATCAAACCCGTTCGGCTAACAAAACTTGACTGACCAGGAGAGCGGTGGGCAAGAGTAGATGCCCATTAGACTACCATTTTATAGGCAGTCGCCTTATACCCTATTTATAGGACAGTTTTGTGAATGAGGCCTACTAACGGTAAGACTAACCATTTAATATTATATATAACTATTAACTTTTAATCATAAATATATAAGATATATTTTAATCTTATTAAAATATTTTTGATTTAATTTATTACAAATTTTCGCAAATTATTAGGAATTTTTTGAAAATTTAAATTAAATCATTAAGTTGATTTAATTGGTCTTTTAATTAAACAATTTAATTAAACTAATTAAATCTAAGATAGATTTCATAAATTAATCAAATTAATTTTTCTATCTAAAACCCTAGTTGGTCGAAAATATCATGCAAGGTAATTAGGGTTCCAGTTATTCAATTCAGTAAAGTACCAAAAATAACAACAAACTAGAAAAGGCAAGCAAGGAGGGGACCAACAAGGGTGGCGGCTAGGGTTAGGAAACCCTAGCAAAATCGATGGCCATTCACAAGGGTTTAATTTCGAAAAACCCTTATGATCATTCAAGCAAATTATATCAAAACACAAGAAAACAAGCCATAGCTCTGATACCACTGAAGGGTTTTCTAGGAATCAATGAACAAACAAATTCCTAAGTTTGACAACTCCTAGTAATATCAAGTATTTTAGTCGTTGTTGAGCCCTATTCTTAATGAAATTATATCATTTATATTGTGGTATTCTCACTTTTTGTGCTAGTACTTGTTTGGAAAGAAATAATGAAAACAGGGACCAAAAGCGTGCAATTTGGAAGAAGTTTGAAGATGAAGGCAAAATCAGGAAAAAACGTACGCGCGCCGCGGAATTCATAAAGGTGCGACGCGGATATAAGGCGGTGGAGAAAATTCAAATGCCGATAAAACGGGGATAAACCACTACACGCGCCGCGGGATCCATATATGCGCGGCGTGGCCTCGAGATTTTTGCAACTATAAATAGAGGCTTTTAGATCAGAAAACCTAGCGAAGACCTGGTGTAAAATCGACCCCCAAGGCTCTTTGACTCCGAGATTTAGCTTTAGCAACCACTTGTTGGTATTTTCAGGTTTTTATGTTTAATTTTCCTTTAGTTTAATAGTTAGTAATAGTGGCTAGTGTCTTTGGGAGTGACAACTATTGGCATTGAGTCTTTTGTTTCTGTTTTCCTAGTAGTTGTTACTGTTTTGGAACATTGGAACCTGATTTGGTTAATATTAATCATTTGGTTCATGTTAAGAGAAAAGTTGCGGGTATTTGGTACGCATTTGATCCTCATGCTCCCATGTATACTCGGGTCAACGTGCTGACTGCCACCTGACCTTGACCAGGGGAATGCAACTTCTTTTGAGTTGCTTTTCCTTTCGGTCGGCAATTTCCAAGGGTTTCTCGATAAATTGCATTGTCTCGGCGATTTGGATATCCTCGAGAGGAACATGAAGGTTCTCGTCTGCTAAACACTTCTTGAGGTTGGATATATGAAATACTGGGTGAACTTTATTAAGCTCTATTGGTAGATCCAACTCGTAGGCTACTGGTCCGATCCTTTTCAGGATTTTGAACGGGCCTACATAGCGTGGTGCCAATTTACCCTTGCGTCCAAATCAAACCACACCTTTCCATGGGGACACTTTTAACATGACCATGTCACCCACGGTAAATTCAAGCGGTTTGCATCGCTTGTCGGCGTAACTCTTTTGTCGACTACGAGCTGCGAGAAGGTTATTGCGAATCTGAGTGATTTTGTCGGTTGTTTCCTGGATAAGCTCACGACCAACGATTAGAGAATCCACTATTGCGCGAATCACGTGGGACTCGCGAATTTCATGCCAGCAAATAGGAGATCGGCATTTACGGCCATACAATGCCTCAAATGGTGGCATATTGATGTTAGAATGATAACTGTTATTATAGGAGAATTCCACCAACGGTAAATGAGAGTCCCAGTTTCCTCCGAAATCTAAGACACATGCCCTCAACATATCTTCGAGTGTTTGAATTGTCCTCTCAGATTGACCATCGGTTTGAGGATGATAGGCGGTACTGAGATCGAGGCGGGTTCCCATGGCTGCTTGAAGTGATTGCCAAAACCGAGAGAGAAATCTCCCATCACGATCTGAAATGATACTGAGAGGGATGCCATGCCGACTAACTATCTCGTCGATGTAAATTCGAGCAAGTTGTTCGACCTTGAAATGTTCACGGATGGGAAGGAAATGAGCGGATTTGGTCAAACGGTCAATGATTACCCAAATGCGGTCGTGTCCCTTGGTGGTACGGGGAAGTTTGGTTACGAAATCCATGGCGATCGCTTCCCATTTCCACTCAGGGATTACCGGTTGGACCAATAGTCCAGAGGGTCGTTGATGTTCTGCTTTGACCCTGGAACATGTAAGACATTTGGCCACAAATAAAGCAATATCCTTTTTCATTCCCGACCACCAATAATTGGTTCTCAGGCCATGATACATATTGTCAGCACCAAGATGAATGGAATATTGAGTTTTATGTATTTCTTCCATCAGGAAGGTACGAAGATTGTCGCGATCTGGGATCCAGATGCGATCTTGATAATAGAAAATACCATCAGATTTACTTTCCAACTCCCCATCAATTCCCATGGGCATGTCATTTTCGGTAACTGCCGAGTGTTGGGCTCCTCGAATTCGGTCATTGAGATTGAACAAGATAGGAGAACATATTAGATGAAATGCTTTGGCATGTTCTTTTCGACTTAACGCGTCGGCTACCACGTTTGCCTTGCCCGGATGATAGCGTATTTCACACTCGTAATCATTTAGGAGTTCGACCCATCGTGTTTGTCTCATATTGAGTTCCTTTTGATTAAGAATATGTTGCAAGCTCTTGTGGTCGGTGAAAATTACGCATTTAGTGCCGTAAAGGTAATGCCTCCAAATTTTAAGAGCGAAAACCACGACACCGAGCTCCAAATCATGAGTCGTATAATTCCTTTCATGGATTTTGAGTTTTCGCGATGCGTAAGCTATAACCATTCCCCTTTGCATCAAAACACAACCTAGCCCGAGATTGGAGGCATCGCAGTATACCACGAAATCTTCGGATCCTTCAAGGAGTGTAAGAATCGGAGCGTCACACAATCTTTGTTTAAGGGTTTGGAAAGCGTCTGCTTGCTTGGGTCCCCAATCAAATGGCGTACCCTTGCAAGTGAGAAAAGTAAGCGGTAAAGCGATCTTTGAGAAATTTGAAATGAAACGCCGGTAATAGCCAGCTAAACCGAGGAATGACTGAATTTCCTTAGGGGTATGTGGGGCTTTCCAATTCTTGACTGCTTCAACTTTTGTGGGATCGACTAAAATACCCTTGTCACTTACAATATGACCGAGGAATTGTACCTCATTTAACCAAAACTCGCATTTCGAAAATTTGGCATAGAGCTGATTTCCTTGCAATGTTTGGAGAGTTAGACGAAGGTGTCTTTCATGGTCTGCCTTTGTCTTGGAGTAAATGAGGATGTCATCAATAAAGACGATAACAAAACGGTCGAGATAAGGTTTAAATACCCGATTCATCAAGTCCATGAATGCGGCAGGGGCATTCGTTAGGCCAAAAGGCATAACGGTGAACTCGTAATGACCATAGCGGGTTCGGAAAGCGGTTTTGGGGATGTCTTCTTCCCGTACTCGAAGTTGGTGATAACCCGAGCGGAGGTCGATTTTTGAGAAGCATGAAGCTCCTTGAAGCTGATCAAAAAGGTCGTCGATCCAAGGTAACGGATATCGGTTCTTGATGGTCAATTTATTTAACTCCCGATAATCGATACACATACGAAACGAACCATCTTTCTTTTTGATGAAGAGAACCAGGGCTCCCCAGGGTGAAGTACTAGGGCGGATAAATCCCTTATCGGTCAATTCTTGGAGCTGACTTGCCAATTCTTGCATCTCGGTTGGAGCCAACCGATATGGAGACTTGGCAATGGGAGCAGCCTCAGGAACGAGATCGATGAGGAACTCTAGCTCACGTACTGGAGGGAGTCCAGATACGTCATCGGGAAAGATGTCGGAAAGTCTCGTACAATCGAAATATCTTCGATCTTCTTTTCTTTGACCTTTGTTTCCACCACATGGGCTAAGAAATCCATGTATTCTTTACGTAGATATGATCGAGCTTGAGTACATGACATAAGACTAAGCTTTTTTGAACGAGTATCGCCATAAATATGAAGACTTTGACCGTCGGCAAGAGGAATACGAATAAACTTCTCGTAACATACTATTTCAGCATGGTTTTGGGATAGCCAATCCATTCCCATGGTGATGTCGAAGCTACCAAGTTCCATAGGAACTAAATTGACGGAAAATTTATGACCGCAAAAATCGAAAGTGCACTCCTGGATGACTGCATTGAGTGAAATGTATTTTCCATTAGTGACTTCTACGGTAAAGTGTTCATCAAGAATCGTGCGAGGTGTGTGAAGTATGGGTTCAAATTCCAAAGACACAAAACTTTTATCGGCACCTGAATCAAAAAGTACTGACGCGTAGCAGTCATTTATGAGAAACGTACCATTTACGACCTTGTTATCGGTCTGTTCTTGGGTTGCGGTAATGAAAAATGCTCGGCCTTTGGGAGCTGGAACCTGCATTGTTGGATTTGCCTGGGCTTGAGTGTTAATGATATTGACAAGCCTAGGACACGCGTTTCTGAAATGGGTGGGGTCACCACAGTTGAAGCATGTTCTAGTTGGATAGCGGGTTTGTGTTTGCTGATTTGAGGGTAGAGCGAATGGTCGCTGAGTTTTTGGTGTAAGGCATGTGTCTGCCAAGTGGCCATAGCGACCACAAGTCGTACAAAGGCGACACGGGCTGGTAGACATATGGTGATAGTTACAATGGTTACAGAGGGGGTCGTAATGCCATCTATGAGAAACACGCATATGGACTTGTGAGTTATTTGTAAATTAAGTTTGTAGACATTGTTGGGTAAAATGATTGTAAAACACTTGTTGGGCCATGGTTAGGAGTGTTGGGCACCTTTTGGGCTTTCCATGGGTACTAAATGTGAAGGATGTAGCAATTGCGTGGGCCCCCACAATACTAAGTTTTCACATGTTTTTCCCACTTCTAGGCCCATTAGGGAACTTAATAGTCCAATGAGTTTGCCATTTTGGAGTGTATCCTTTCGGATACGTTTGATAAGGTCGGGTATTTTGATGGCTCAAAAGTAATGTGAATAACGCGCTTTGGCCTATAGGTTTGGGAGCTCTCGCCTTTGGTCCCCAGGTAAGCAACCTGGTCCCTCGGTTGATTGGGATGAATATGAATGCTTACCTAGTCAGGACTTTCAGGCTACCGGCACCTCCCCCTTCCAGTTACTACGCGTCCATTACTTTGATCCTACCCAACTAGAGTGGATGACTTTTAATTTCCTATGAGCTCTAAGGAATATATATGTATATAAATTTTTATTTTGAAACCATTTGAGTATGTATGTGATTTTAAGAGAAATAGGAGAAAATTCACAAGTGTATGCACACATATAAGTGTCGGGAATAATACGTAAGCACATAAGGGAGCAATTAGCACACAAATGTATTCCTAGGATTTTCTAAGTGCGAGTTGCATGCAGTTGTGTGTGCATTTTGTAAACTAGCATACGAGAGGACCCTAGAGGCTATAGACTAGGTCAAGGCAATTAACCTAATTCCCTATAGTCAAGGGCTCTGATACCAATCTGTCACACCGCGATCCTTGGCGGAATCGATCAAGGCGTGATCTATTGTTCAAAGTCTCATGACAACTATGTTATAATATGATTAGATTCAATTAAGTACTAAGTATGCAAACAAGATCCACAACAAACAAATACAAATCCAAATACAACAACATTTATTACATCAAATTTAAATAGTCTTGTGGGTTTCTAAGGTAAACCCTACTTTTCATCAACTTCATTCTTCAAATCTGCATCATGTGTAAAAACAGGTCAACTACGAGAGTTGGTGAGTAATCTAGTTTTATTAAAGAAAATTGTGAGTTTGAATAATTTGAAATTTGTTTTCTTTTGAAGTTGGCAAGCAACTGTTATTGAGATAACAGTTTATAAATCAAAAATTGATTAACAAATGTTAACAATAACAATAAGTCCTCACCCTATATATACATATATATGTATATATATATATAGGATGGAGCATCTAATCATCATACACACTCAACCACGTGCAATCAATCACCTTAGCGTCCCAAGGCGGGGTGGTCAACCCAATAGTGCTATTATTGTCCATAACGTACCTCAAGAATACGGGCATAGTCATGGAGATTAGACTAAAAATGGTAATGCACTACAAGTACATGTAGCGTAAACAAACAATAATTATACAAATAATGATTCATGTATAAATGTCCCAACAATGTCTCAATGGTGAAAAAAATAATAAAATGAAGTTGGAACATATTAAAACCACATGATACACCCCAAAAGTATTGAAAATTATAAAATATGAGGTAGATTACTCACATTAGTCCAAACGGAATACGCGTGTTGTACGATAGACGGCTCGGGTCAAAACGACGTGGAACCTATTATAATTAATAGTTTTGGTTTAGGAACTACTAAACGGAAATGGAGTATTAATAAAAATAATTAGACACATATTCTTATATTAGATGAATTAACAATAATCCAATTTTGTTTTGAATATTAATGTATTCATAGGTTAGATGAATTTTAAATTGAATTAATTACTTTGCTTAATTAATTTATATTTTCACTTTAGGCAAGATTTTAATAATTTCTTATTAAAATAATAACTTGTCAAATTATAAGCATTTATAGATTTTATATATTATAAACAATTATTTATATGAAATAATCTTTAAAAATGCATTTTTACATGCTTAGATACTTAGGAAAATGGTTTTAAATACTAAACAGTAATAAAACATTCTGAAATTATCATAAAATCATTATTTCATAAAAGAGTAATTACTCTAAAATTTTCATATTTTTCTTAACTGCTTTAGTATTTATTTAGTATTTTAATGATTAAACAACAACAAAATTCGGGAAAAATAACAAATGATTCCCAAAAATTCTGGAAAATTAAACATAGTTTTCTAACATTATATTGAGCCTACTGTAAATGTTTTGGATATTTTGTGACTATGGGAAGTATTTCTTATGTTTTTCATTATTAACTAATCAATAAAATCATAAATAATAGGAAATATTAAGAGAAATTCATTAAACTTTTTATTTATGATTCAAATGTTATATATGATATTATGATAAGGTTTTATAATTTTTGGACATGTGTAGCTATTTATTATCACTTTAAACCATTAAATAATCATTACATCAGGAAAAATAAGCAAACATTCTTACAAAAATCTGTAAATTTTGTCATGGAGTCTTTCAAATGTTAATAAGGTGTGAACAATATAAAATCTAGTTTTTAACATACATAACTATATTTTGCTATTTATTTATCTACAACAAAATAAAATACAAAATAAGCATAAAACAGTAATATAAATGCATGAAACTTCATAAATCCACTTTACTCAATGTATGGGTCATCCTAGAATTTTCCCAGAATTTATTTACTACAAAAAGTATTTTATGTGAATTATTGCCTTATTATATTGCAATAATTATAGTAATTCAAAAAAATAAGTTATTTTCTGAAAATTTCCAGAACTTCTTATTTTATTTATGGGATTCTGAGAAAAATCAGGTTTATGCATAAAATGAGTTTTAGATAGTTTGGTGGATTTAATTTTTTTCATGTATGAATTTGGAACTTTTAACAACATACCTTGATGAATGCTTCAAGAGGGATGGAGATTTGAGTGTATTGGAGTGTTCTTGGCTGAAAAATGAAGATTTCTAGGAGGAATTTCGAGATTGAGAGTGAGAGAAAGAATAGATATGGTTTGAGTGGTGATGAGAATAATGTGTTGGGAGAAAAATGAAAGGAAAGATGATGGGAGGTGTGAGTGGGAGACAATGGGAATAACCTTTTACTTTTGGTGGTCTTCATAATTCCTCACTAACACAAGCATCTTAAAAGTTTTATAAAATTTAATGTAGTGTTTATAAAAATAGAGTTTTATAAAAAAAAAGGTTATTATTTGATTATAACAATCTACTTTGATTTGAAGTTTAATTATAGCATTCAAGTTTGATTCTTTTAATTGAATTAGAGCATCATACTTTGATTTGATTTTAATATGGTATCATAATTTAATTTGATTATAGGTATAACGTTATACTATGCTATATTGCTATTAACGTCAATTTATATCGTAGTGTAAGGGTTTTGATCCTATTAGCATCGAGAAATCTCGAGTAGGGTTTATTAAATTTCCAATTGGGTTGGGTTGACCCGAATCCATTTTAGGCGGATGTCACAGATACTTCTTCTTTCCAATTGACTATACTGTGGATGGACCACAAAGATCCATATAAAGAAGTGAAAGAGGTTCGATGATTTCTGGATTAATCACAGTTGGATTCATTTGTTTTGTTTGCTTGTCATGTTCACAAGCAGAACAAAGTGAGTCATTATCGAACTTGAGAGCTGACACGCCTAGGTCGTCGTGTGGTCAAAAATAGTAAAAATACCTAACACATACTAGTATAGCGGTAGTCAGGGTCGATCCACAGGAGTTACGTGGTCAAGGTAGGCAACAGATTACCAACTGTAGTGTCACTCTACAGCCAGAGGATCTAGTTTCCGACTTTTACCAAAACAATCCCAAAAAGCATAAAATCCAACAGATCAAAATCAAGCATTAACTAAACTAACATCCATACCAATACTTAACCCTAATTACCTACTGAAATCAACAATGGAATTCAGAAGTAATCAAGATCAAATCAAACATCCAACATTCAAAACATCCAATTGCATCCAAGAACATAAAAACCATAAAAAGATCATTTAACACTAACCGAATGATTACTCATTAAAAACTCAAATCCACTGGTTCCAAAACAGAAAACATCAAATTCAGAAACTAAAAACTAATGCCAATGGTTGTCACACCCAAGAACACTAGCTACAAGCTACTAACTACTAAACTAGTTTGAAATTAAAGAGAAATAAACATAAATACCAAATATGATTGCTGAAAACTGAAACTCGGAGTCAAAGAAGCCTTGGGAGTCGTTCCTATGCCAGGTCTTTGCTGTATTTTTCGACCTAGAACCCTCTATTTATAGTTTTGAAAAATAATTGACCACGCCTCGCTCGTGCTGGTTTATCCCCGTTTTATCGGCATTTGAATCTTCTTCACCGCCTCAATGATGAGTCAGCGCGACGCGCCCTTTGTATTTCCGCGGCGCGTGAGTGAATTCGCCTGATTTGTCTTTATCTTCAAACTTCTTCCATTTTGTACGCTTTTAGTCCCTGTTTACATCATTACTTTCCAAACAAACACTGACACAAAAATTGAGAATACCACAACATATATGATATAAATTTACTAAGAATAGGGCTCAACAATGACTAAAATACTTGATATTACTAGGCGTTGTCAAACACCCCACACTTGTGCCTTGCTTGTCCCCAAGCAAGAGAGTTTTTAACGGATTCTAACTAAGACTCAAACAATTTTTGAATGTCTTCAATTTCATAGCTTATTGTTCCCAGAGTTAGATTGAAAATAGTTTGTGAAAACATAATCGGAATATCCTTTGGAATTCATGACTTTCTAAAGAACCCTTGATTACAAATTTTCTGTCCATAATGAAGTTTACTTACTCATTCAGATTCTAAAGGCCATTAAAGAATTGTCCATGACTTTCGATGTTGTCCGTGTAACGAGCTTTCAGAAATACCATCCCAAACCAGACGATCTTAGGTGGTAAGGTGCATAAATGCCTCTTCGAGGCCACCCTTTTCGGACCTACCGGCTCGAACAATAAAGGCCACAGATTGACAATTCCCTCCTAAATTCCAAACATAAAACACTCCAATCTTCTAACTCCTAAAAACTCAACTTATTTGACTAAAGTAATAGCATGATCACAACTAAACAATATTTCTTGAAAAATACCAATGCTAAAACATTTAGAAACTATTCGTTTCAAAATTACAACATATTAAAAATCTTGAAAAATTGCTAAAATTTTTTAAAATGACTCATTTCTCGCAACAATTTTCAAAACACTCTTTCGACCGTCCACACCCCACACTTAAATCTGTACAACGTCCCCGTTGTACATAAAAATAATTCAGAACAAGGGAGAAGGAGTTACCCCTTTAGACGGTAGATTGTTTGATGGTACTTGGTTGTCACAGGTTCACAAACACGAACAAAAAGTCCTCGACTCAGAATTTAGGAGTTGTAGCGCAACAGTGAATTACGCTGGTGGTCAAGGCAAGTGGAGGGGCACGGTGACCCCACACATGCTTGAAACAACTCCTCCATTTGGTATTACATCCATGACTCATAAAAGCATTAAATGCGACTAAACAAATAAAATATAAAGAAACAAAAGATAAAGATAGTATCATAGGTACAGTACATATATATTGCAAAAAGAAAAATAAGAAAAGTACATCACTCGCGACCTGGTGGCCTGGAAGGACCTGCCTCGTGGTCGTGAGCTCTGGCTGGGAATGGTCGGGGGCGCTGTCCCTGTGCTGGAATCATCTATAAAAGTACCTCCCAGATCCACTCTAACTGCTCCTCCATCCTCGCGACTCTGGCCTCCAAACGGTGGATGGCCAATGGCTTCTCTTGATGTGGCTGTGGTGGTGCAACTGGTGGCTGGACTCT
The DNA here is from genome assembly GCA_023525715.1 of Cichorium intybus. NCBI lineage: Eukaryota > Viridiplantae > Streptophyta > Magnoliopsida > Asterales > Asteraceae > Cichorium > Cichorium intybus. The sequence continues at coordinate 2,302,375 of JAKNSD010000024.1, forward strand.
CTGGCGACGCCTCAGGGGACCCTCCTCCTGAACATGAGCTGGTCGTGGGGCCCTAGTGGCCTCCGTCGCCACTCATATGTATCGCCCCGGCTGAATCTGCTGAATAAGGAGCATATTCTCTAGAGCTCGCACCGTTGTGCGGATTGGAGGAATCGCCGACAGGGTGGCAATGTTGGCTGCATTTAGGAGCCGGTAAGAACGGGCCAGATGTGTAATGTAATGCCCGCCTGCCAAAGGATTGCTGGCTGACTGACCTGCTGCCCGGATGGATAGGGAGATCGCCAAGGCATATGGAAGGTGGAGGAATCTCCTAGGGTCAAGGAGCACCCACATATACGTCATGTCCTCACCGAACACCTTCTCACCCACTCCCTCTGCTGTAGAGAAGTGGTGATGATGCGGTGCATGAGCCGGTGAAGTGGGTTGCGGAGCTGGCTCTCCCTGGCTGACCCCGTCTCAAAATATACGTTGGACAATGTGGCCCAAATAGCAGCATTGGCATCCCGTGCGGGCTGCCCCTGAGTGCAAACGTGAAGAAACGGCGTGAAGTGTCGGCTCTGGAGGTCCGCCTCCATGTAAATGCCCATGCGTCTCCCAAACTCCCTGAGAGTGCACTCCCTGGGGACACCTCCCAATCTGAATCGAACTAGCCTGGATCGGGCCTCTGACGAACCTGGTGCATAACAAACCGTGGAGAGGAACTCCAAAAGGAGCTAAACTGTATCCTCCTCGTTGGCCATGAGCCTGTCCCAACCATGTCACGTGAATGTAGCCTCCCCATCAACCCATGTACGGTGAAGGAAGGGCTCGATCTCGGCATAGAGCCCTGCATCCCTGAGAATATCCCGGTCAATGATCGTCGCCTCGAGAACCCGGCGACTAATAAGTGCCTCCCTCCTCGAAACGAACTCAATCGAACTATCCAGACCCTCTGGGAACTGGAGAAAGGGATGATCACGTCTAAAAGTCATCTGCACAAAACAGCCAAAACACAAATTTTTTTTTCAAAATCAGTCCTTTTCTTCACCACCGAACCGCAGCGCGGCCCAAGAACCAGAGCGCGGCGCGGCGAGCGGCTGTTTCGAATTCCAAGCCCAATCTCGCTGATTTTCACCTGTTAACTCGATCCAAACATACTACAAGGTAGCCTAAGCACCGACTAGCCCCTCTAGGGTGATCATTTGGCAAAAAAACACCCTACAAGCTAGCATTGCCGATTTCTATGTTTTTTTCACTTTTTGGAGAAATCATCCAATTTCACAACCTAATCGCTAGTTCTAACAAATAAAAACTAGTTAGAATGACATACCTCGATAGTGTGAATGAAAAGAACAAGAGAAATGCGAGAAAAACGTCAGTTGATCGGCGCTCTGAGGCGCGGCGTGGGTTATGTGTGTGTGAATAGTGAATGCGACAAACCTTTTAAAGAAGGAAACCGACCGATCGATTCCCACTCCGTGGAAAAGGTGTGAGCACGGCGCGCATGTCCCTAAAACAACCCCTACGCATCGGGTTGGTTTACGATCCCGCGGCGCGTAAAAAATATGACCGCGGCTCGGTCTTCAAAATTTCAATTTTCCTCTTAATAACCCTACACTTGCCTCGGACCAATAACACCTGCAATAATGATGATAATACCTTCCTAATTACTCCTAGAAATATAGTACCTCCTATAAGAGATGGGTTGCCTCCCAACAAGCGCTAAGTTTAACGTCTTCAGCCAGACGGATTGTCCCTCATTCTTCCCACTTTTCACTGGGCATCACCTCATTCGTTTCTGGTGCGATGTTGTGGATTATCGTTGCAATTAATGATGTCAATTGTGTCATCCTATCACTGACCTGGCTGATCCCCTGCTGCTGAGCATCTAAAAGTTGGAAAACCTTGGCTTCCCTGCATCTTGCATCCTTTTCATACCGTTGGTGCTTCATCTCCATTAACTCGATCATATCCAGCAGTTGCACCTTATCAATTGTTGATAAGGGGTGTTGTCTAGCTTCGCCTAAGATCTCTTCCTTTGCACCTTCACCTGCCTGCGTCCACTGTTTAACTCTGTCCTTCGTTCCAGGTGCCATAAGAGGGTTGTCATTCGAGTACTTATCATTTTTTCCCGATGGCACTGATATTGGGCATCCAAACATATTGAGTCTGTGCTTCCTTGTTCCAAAGGAGATATCCAAATCTCCCGTCTTGCAATCCATTACAGCCCCAGCTGTGGCTAAAAATGGACGACCCAGAATTAATGCAGGCGCGTCTTCTAAGCTTTCGTACTCCATTACCAAAAAGTCAACAAGATAGAAAAAGTCCCCTACCATCACTATCACATTTGTCAATTTACCTCGGGAAACCTTGGTTGATTGGTCAGCCAGCTGCAACACTGTCTTAGCAGGTTCTAATTCTTCATTCTTATACTTGTCATACAAGTACCCTGGTAATACATTAAGGCTTGCTCCAAGATCCAGCAAGGTTTTTCTAATGATCACATCCCCTACCGTGACAGTAATCAACGGTGAACCAGGATCCCTCTCCGTTTTGGGTAATATCCCCAATAATGCCTCACTTGCTTTCACAGTTAACATCACCGTCTCAGGTGTAGGTGTCTTAATCTCCTTATTATTTCTGCACATCTCTTGAAGAATCCTAGTGTCTTCAGGTGCATCCTTTAATTCGTCCCACAGAGGTTGGTTGATCGAGGGTCCAGCTGACTTGATGGGCACCTCCTGCTTTTTCTTCTCTTTCTTGTCCTTCTTCCTCTGTTTGATTCCAGCCACCATTGGCTGATCCTCCTTTTGGACTTCCTTGTCCTCTTTTAGTTGAGGTTCCTTCTAAACCTGTACTTCTTCCTCTTCCTTATTCTCTTCTTCAATTTTAACTTCTTCTTTAACATCCTCTTCCTGCTTACTTTCACTTTCAATTTTAATTTCCTCCTTTTCACTCTCGACTTCACTCTCAGATTCCAGCAAATCTTCCAAGGTCACCTTCCTCCACTCAGCCTCAACAGCGTTGACATGCTCTTTCCCTGCCCGTTGAGCATGAGTCGGGTTGACTTCCGTGGTACTAGGCAGCTTCCCATTATCTCTCTTCTGTTGATCCTCAGCGATCTGAGCGATCTGCCTCTCCATGTTGGCGATGGTCTTTGCATTGGGTTGAGACTGCTGCTGCGTTGTGTTGAACATCTCATACATTTTCGCGGTCAAATCCTTCTGAGTCCCTCGGGCGTTGTTGCTGGAATTGTTGAGCCCCCTATTGTTGCTGTTACCGCTCCCACTAGTATTGCCATTATTATTTGCCGGTTGATACTGCCTGGGCTGGTTGGATGATTGCCCCTAGTAGTTGTTCTGCCTCTGGTTGTTGAAATTCTGCTGACCTTGATTGTATGGTCTATAAGGTCGTCCATTATTATATTGACCTTGACCCTGACCATAGACTTGATTTGCTTCCTGAGTCCTTGGCCCTCCTTGACCTCCTTGTTGCTGATTCTGAGGTCCGTTCTGCAGCTTAGACATAAGTCTATCAAATTTCTTATTAAGCTCGCTTATCTCCTTTTTTACATCCTTCCTCCAATCGGCATCAGCCCCGACTGCTGCAGCAGTGCCCACTGTCTTCCTTGTATAAAAATTCGCCTTAGACCCGTTACTCAGCTGTTCCAAAAACTGCCAAGCCTCCTCAGGATCTTGCATCATAATAGTGCCACTAGACGATACGTGGATCATTACTTGGTTTGCCTCATCAACTCCTTCAGATGATCCCAAGGTTCATGGAAAAATTCTCCAGGCTTCTGCTGAAAATCCTAAATGGCTCTCCTAATCTCCGTCGTCTTACTCGCCAGATAGAACTCTTGCAAGAACTTAGCTTTAAGTTGGTCCCATGTAGTAATGTTATTTGATGGAAGAGACGTGAACCAATACTTGGCCTTGTCTTTCAAAGTAAACCGGAACAACCTTAATCTAAAAATGTTCTTATTCGTGTTCCTAGGGGTGTTGGCATTTGCTATCGCTATGAACTCATACAAATGATTGTATGGATCATCTTGTTTATATCCCCTAAATTCCGGCAATATTCCTAACAACTGAGGCCTAATTTCTACTTGAGATTCTATATTTTCTGGAATAAAAATGGGCGATGAATCATCGTACTCCCACGGTTGGAAGTGCGATGCAACCGATTGCCCCCCGGTTGTGCAAAAGACAAGGGTTGAGCAGGATTACCGTAAAAATGATGATCATTGTATCCCTGCTGACCTTGCGGTGGTTGTGGCTGTGGTGCTCTTCGTGCAGGTCCCCGACTTCGGTTCCATGATTGATGTGGTGGTGGTGGAACCCATCCTTCTTCCTCGTCATCATACCTTTGCTCAGCCTCCTGATACTGGTACTGCTGCTAAGGAGGTTGCTGTTGGTATTTCTGCTGCGGTTGTTGCGGTATGGTTTGAAAGGTGGTTTGCGGTTTAAAAAGTAATGGCTGTTGTGAAATGGTAGTCTGCTGTCTAGATATTGGGGTGCCATCACGGGTCGGCGCTCCCCAAGACATGGCAGATGTAAAATGGTTTGTGGGTTGTGGTTGAAATGGCGGAATAGACGGCGGAGTGCATGATGGTATTGATGCAGGGGCTGAAACTGCACCACCAGTAGCATTTAAGCTCCCAATGTGAAATTCTGAAACAGGGGGAATAAATGACATCCCCGTTGCCTCACCCGAGGGTTCCTGGGCAACATTCTCTAAGCTAGTACTAACATTACTAAAACTCATTGTATATAAACGCCTATGTGTACAGATCTTGTGCGCAGTTCGTTCAATCTCTGAGTCAAAACGCAAAGGGGATAATTGCTCACCCCAATGGGTACGCATGCACTAGTGCAACACGCCCGAAAAATCAAAAAGGAAAATGCTAACCAACTGAAAATCTCAATACTAAAAAAAAATCAGAAACTAAAAGTCCTATAGATCTCCTACTCTCAAGCTCACAACTTGACACGCCTAGGTCGTCGTGCTGTCAAAAATAAGAAAACCTAACACACACACTAGCACAGTGGTAGTCAGGGTCGATCCTCTGGAGCTACGTGGTTAGCCTAGATGATAGATTACCGACTTGTAGTGTCACACTACAATAAGAGGACCTAGTTTCTAAGTTCTCAACTACTAATACCCAAAAGCAATAACTAAAAAAAGTCAAGCCAAGAATAAGCTAAACTCAACTCAAACAAGCCTAGTTACTTTCTGAAATCAGAAGTACATCTCTGAATCATAAGCAATCAAAGGCATCCAAAACATCCAAACAACACAAGGTATAACCTAAACCAATAGCTATAGTCCAACTGAACAGTTACTGGCCAAAGTCCAATACCTAAAGCTAACCTAGTTGGCTACTGAATTCAGCAAGGGAAACAGTCCCAAACAAGGTCAAAATAACATCCAAACACAATCCAAACAAACACAATCAAACATAAGCATCAAAACACCGAAAAACTAAGATTAATTGTAACCAAATGATTTGCATTAACCAAAGCCGAATTCCAGTGGTCCAATACCGTAACCAATGATGTAAAACAGAAAACTAAAGTGCTCAAAGTCAGTGGTTGTCACTCCCAAAGACCTTAGCTACAAATGCTACTTACTACCAAAAGGAAATTAAATTATAAAACCTGAAATGCCAAAAGATAGTTGCTGAAAACGAATTCTTGGAGTCAAAGAGCCTCTACGGTCGATTCTTCACCAGGGTTTTGCTCGGGTTTTCGGCTGTAAATGCCTCTATTTATAGTTGAAATTTACCACAGCCGCGTCGCACATATGAGGATCCCGCGGCGCGCATACTTATCAGATCCTGTTTTCTCGGACTTTGAATTTGGTCCACCGCCTTTGACCCGCGTCGCGCGTTGTTAATTTCCGCGGCGCGCGTACGTATTTCCTTGATTTTTCATTCCTTTCCAAACTTCTCCAATTTGCATGCTTTTAGTCCCTGTTTTCATTCTTTTCTTCCAAACAAGTCCTGGCACGAAAAGTGAGAATACCAAGATATATCTGATATGATTTCATCAAGAATAGGGCTCAACAACGCCTGAAATACTTGATATCACTAGGCGTTGTCAAACACCCCACACTTGTGCCTTGCTTGTCCCCAAGCAAGAGAGTTTTTTAATAAATTCTAACTAAGACTCAAACAATTCTTGACTGTGTTCAGTTTCAAAGCTTATTGCCCTATGAGTTAGAGTGGAATAGTTCGCGAAAACATAATTGACTTGTTCTTTGGAACTCATGGCTTTCTAGAGAACCCTTGATTACAAACTTTATGTACACAATGAAGTGTACTTACTCATTCAGATTCTAAAGGCCATGAAGGAATTGTCCATGACTTTCGATGTTGTCCATGTAACGAGCTTTCGAAAATACCATCCCAGACCAGACGATCTTAGGTGGCAAGGTGCATAAGCCCCACCAATTTTAGACCTACCGGCTCGAACAACAAAGGCCACAGATTGACATTTACTTCCTAAATTCCAATCCTAAAACAACTCAATCTTCTAAACTCATAAAACTCAACTTATTTGACTAACTAATAGCATGATCACAAATAAACAGTATTTCTTGAAAAATACTAATGCTATCACAATCACAAACCATTCGTTTCAAAATTACGATTTAGTAAAAATTTTGAAAAAGTTGCTAAAAATTTGAAAATTAATCATTTCTGCAAAAATTTCAAAAATACTACTCTTTCGACCGTCCACACCCCACACTTAAAACCGTACAACGTCCCCGTTGTACAAAAATTATTTTTAGAACAAGGGAGAAAGAGTTACCCCTTTCTGGACAGTATATTGCTTGGTGCTCAGTATCACAGGTATAATTGCGAACAAACAGAATTCTTGATTTCCGCACTCCGGAGTTGTAGTGCTACAGTGAACACGCCGGTGGTCAAGACAAATGGAGGGGGCACGGTGACCCCACACTTGTCTGAGACAACTCCTTCTCATTTGGCATAACATGCATAACTCAACAAAACATTAAACACAACATAACAAATATAATATAGACAAACAAAAGATAAAAGATGTGTCATAGATTCAGTACATATATCCCAAAAATATAAAAAGAAAAAGTACATCAATCGTCATCATAGCGGGTCCTAGATGGACCTGCTCCGTCATCGCCTCCGGAAGGGTGAGGTGGAATGTCATCAAACTGCATCCGGAGCATGATCATCCTCTAAGTCTCTGCCATCCACCGATCATGTGCCTCCCGCGCAGACATCCTCTAGCTAAGGTCCTGGATGGCTGCCAGCACCTCGGCTAACTGTGGCTGAGGCCGTGGTGCTGGCTCGGCAGGTGCTTCCCGCCTTTGTCGTCTCCGGCCCGGCTGGGCATACGCTGGCTGGTGTGCCTGGGGTGGCTCTGTCGGTGCCCGGATGAACTGGCCCGGGCGCTGCTGCTCGATCAGCCTCATCTTCTCCAGAGCTCGCTCCGTAGTACGATATGGAGGTAAAGCAGTCAAGGAGGCAGCAACGGGGGCGGTGAGGATCCCGTATGAATGGGCCAGGCGGGTGATGAAATACCCCCGGGCCAATGGACTACTGGCGGAGGCTCCCGTCGAATGGGTGGATAGTGTGACTGCAAGGGCGTAAGGAAGGTGGATGAACCTGGAGGGGTCAAGGAGAGCCCAAAAGAATGTCATGTCCTCCCCAGATACCTTCTCGCCCCCTCCCGCTGCATAATAGAGGTGGAGACGATGCGGTGCATGAGGCGGTGGAGTGGGTCGCGGAGGTGGCTCTTCTTCGAAGTCCCTGTCTCATAGATGACGTTGGACAACGGTGCCCAAACCTCCATGTTGCCAGGCCTCTCTGGCTGGCCCTGAATACATGCCTCAAAGAACTGGGGAAAATGGCGGTGCTGAAAATCCGCCTCCACATATATCCCCGTGCGTCTCGCGAATTCCCGAAGGCTGCACTCCCGGTGCACGCCTCCCAACCTAAATCGGATCAACCTCGCCCGCGGGTCTGTCGCCCTCGGCGCGTACTCAATGGTGGAAAGGAACTCCAAGAGGAGCTCCGTGTATACGACATCCTCGTCGGTGGCCATGATCCTGTCCCAGCCCCGACATGTGAAGGATGCATCCCCCTGGGTCCAGGTGCAATGTAGAAACGGCTCTATCTCGCCCCATAACCCGGCATCCCCGAGGATGGCCCTGTCAATAACGGTCGCCTCAAGAACCCGGCGACTCGTCAACGCGTCTCTCCACGATCTGTACTCAGCAGCGGCCCCTGGCCCCTCTGGAAACTGGAGGAAGTCGTGGTTTAGTCTGAACATGATCTTAATATAGGAGAAAGCCGACTGATCATTTCCCGCGTCGCGCCATAGCACATCCCGCGGCGCGCGTGTCACCAAAACAACCCCTGCGCATCGGGTTGGTTTACGACCCCGCATCGCACAAGTAAGAAAACCGCGGCGCGGTCATTAAAGTTTTAAATTTCTTCACACGACCCCACACTTGCTTTGGACCACTAGTACCTGCAATTAATGATAATATTTTTCCTAATTATTTCTAAGAAGTACAGAACCTAAGTTTAACGTCTTCAGGCAGACGTGCTATTCCTACTACAGCTACGGTGGATCGTACGCCATTTGTTTCTGCTGCATTTCTACTTCCACCGTCCTTTCGCTGACCCACTGCCCCTCAAACTTTCTTGGGTCGAATGGCTTGTTGGTTCTCCTGCTGCTGCCCAGTCCCCGTCTTCTGATTACTTCGCGTGAATGCTCGGAGGTAGCTTTGAACCTCCAAGCTCGATCCTTCCTTCTATATCTCTTCAAATTCAAAGGCTTGACATGAAGCGCGCCTAGTGCCGCTTCCAGTAGTTGTGTTGTACCTCGCTTGTTGCTTACATATTGTGTGTCATCTTCAGTTTGCAATTTTGGCTTGCAGTACCAATAAAAATTTTCCAATCGAATGGGATCGGAAGGCAACATATCAGAATGCTTCCATATGTCCTCATCGATGGTATTGATCACATATAATTTTCCATTCATGAATGGATCATGAGTGGTGATAAAATCATGTTTATTGTTTTCAAATATCAATTCGTCAGCATCAACTTCTTGGTCATCGTCCAACAGGTGGATCGGAACCAAGAGTGAGTGACTTATTTGATCTGATGGTGGTACAAAGTCACCCATCATCAGATCCTTACTTTCAAATTTCTCAAAATTTTCAAAAATTTCAGGATCGGGGGTAATATTGTCATCTACACCCCCTTCCTCAAAGACATTGGCAACTTCAACAATTTCAGGACTTGTTGGGCTGGGATCTGTACTGTCACTTACAGTCCCCTCCACAATATCCTCATTAACCAAATTGTCTGGTGATGGTATGGATTCACCCAACACCAGATCAACATTACTAATACTTTCAAAAACATCAAAAACATCAAAAGCTGTTGAGTCAGAGGTAGCATTGTCACCTACGACCTTTTCCTCAACAACATGTTCGACCCTCTCAGTGGTCTCTTGATTTTCCCAAGGTGCATGCCCTTCCATCACATATTCAGGTGATACAAGTTCACACACATTATCATTGGTACAAAAATCACTCGCCTCAGGTTCTGGCGGAGGTAGTGAACATTTCCAACTTTCCTGTAACCTATCTAAAGAATCTTGCAATCTTAAAAGAACATCAACCTGGTCCTTTTGTTCTTGGTGAGTGTTATACCAGAGTACCCAAAGTTGGGCCCAAGTTGCAGAATTTTCAGGTTGAGATGACTCCTCGGTCTGCCATCCATTGTAATCGGGTGATCCATTGTAGCAATCATCCTCGTAATAGGTGTCGGCCGGATTTTCATAATCTTCATAATACTGATCCGGGTACATGTAAGCGCCCATTATGAAAACGTACACATACCAGAATTCAAAGAACTAAAATCAAACATCAAAAATCAGAAGCTAAGTCCTACAAATCACCTAATCTAAGCGCACAGCTCCCCGGCAACGGTGCCAAAATTTGACACGCCTAGGTCGTCGTGCGGTCAAAAATAAGAAAACCTAACACACACACTAGCACAGTGGTAGTCAGGGTCGATCCGCAGGAGCTACGTGGTTAGCCTAGATGATAGATTACCGACTTGTAGTATCACGCTACAGTCGAAGGACCTAGTTTCTAAGTTCTCAACTACTAATACCCAAAAGCAATAACCAAACAAAGTCAAGCCAAGCATAAGCTAAACTCAACTCAATCAAGCCTAGTCCAACTGAATAGTTACTGGCCAAAGTCCAATACCTAAAACTAACCTAGTTGGCTACTGAATTCAGCAAGGGAAACAGTCCCAAACAAGGTCAAAATAACATCCAAACACAATCCAAACAAACACAATCAAACACAAGCATCAAAACACCGAAAAACTAAGATTAATTGTAACCAAATGATTTGCATTAACCAAAGCCGAATTCCAGTGGTCCAATACAGTAACCAATGATGTAAAACAGAAAACTAAAGTACTCAAAGTCAGTGGTTGTCACTCCCAAAGACCTTAGCTACAAATGCTACTTACTACCAAAGGGAAATTAAATTATAAAACCTGAAATGTCAAAAGATAGTTGCTGAAAACGAATTCTTGGAGTCAAAGAGCCTCTACGGTCGATTCTTCACCAGGGTTTTGCTCGGGTTTTCGGCTGTAAATGCCTCTATTTATAGTTGAAATTTACCGCAGCCGCGCCGCGCATATGAGGATCCCGCGGCGTGCGTACTTATTAGATCCTGTTTTCTCGGACTTTGAATTTGGTACACTGCCTTTGACCCGCGTCGCGCGTTGTTAATTTCTGCGGCGCGCGTACGCATTTCCTTGATTTTTCATTCCTTTCCAAACTTCTCCAATTTGCACGCTTTTAGTCCCTATTTTCATTCTTTTCTTTCAAACAAGTCCTGGCACGAAAAGTGAGAATACCAAGATATATCTGATATAATTTCATCAAGAATAGGGCTCAACAACGCCTGAAATACTTGATATCACTAGGCGTTGTCACAACTCCCCGGCAACGGCGCCAAAATTTGAAAGGCCTAGGTCGTCATGCGGTCAAAAATAGTAAAAATACCTAACACATACTAGTATAGCGGTAGTCACGGTCGATCCACAGGAGTTACGTGGTCAAAGTAGGGAACAGAATACCAACTGTAGTGTCACTCTACAGCCAGAGGATCTAGTTTCCGACTTTTACCAAAACAATCCCAAAAAGCATAAAATCCAACAGGTCCAAATCAAGCATTAACTAACCTAACATCTAAACCAATACATAACCCTAATTACCAACTAAAATCAGCAATGGAATTTAGATGTAATCAAGATCAAATCAAACATCCAACATTCAAAACATCTAATTGCATCCACGAACATAAAAACCATAAAAAGAGCATTTAACACTAACCAAATGATTACTCATTAAAAACTCAGATCCACTGGTTCCAAAACAGAAAACATCAAATTCAGAAACTAAAAACTAATGCCAATGGTTGTCATATCCAATAACACTAGCTACAAGCGACTAACTACTAAACTACTTTGAAATTAAAGAGAAATAAACATAAATACCAAATATGGTTGCTGAAAACTGAAACTCGGAGTCAAAGAAGCCTTGGGAGTCGTTCCTATGCCAGGTCTTTGCTGCATTTTTCGACCAAGAACCCTCTATTTATAGTTTTGAAAAATAATTGACCGCGGCGCGCGCATATGGATTCCGCGGCGTGCGTGCTGGTTATCCCTGTTTTATCGGCATTTGAATCTTCTCCACCGCCTCAATGATGAGTCAGCACGGCGCGCCCTTTGCATTTCCGCGGGGCGCGTGCGAATTCGCCTGATTTGTCTTTATCTTCAAACTTCTTCAATTTTGTACGCTTTTAGTCCCTGTTTACATCATTTCTTTCCAAACAAACACTGACACAAAAAGTGAGAATACCACAGCATATATGATATAAATTCACTAAGAATAGGGCTCAACAACGACTAAAATACTTAATATTACTAGGCGTTGTCAAAAGCAGGCATACCACAAACCAAATCCATAGCCATTAACTTATTTATGTTTTTGAAGTTCAAGTAAGAAAGCCTTCGGTGCCATAACCAACTGATGTCTTAGTTTGCTTTGGACAGAAGACATAGAGATTGTCAACCAGTTACAGGCTTTAGATTCAAGGGAAACATCGATCCCTTTCTTTCGGACTTCAGCAGTACTTCTTTTGTGGCTTCCTTCGTAATGATACTCCCATGATTGTTAAATGTTACAGCATTGCCAGTTCCAACAACCAATTGAGAAATGCTTACAAGGTTTTCCTTCAATCCTTCAACAAATGCCACTATGTTTATAATGAATTGCCCATTCGTAATTTTTCCATAACTACGAATAGGACAAGTGTCGTTGTTACCGAAGCGAATGTTTCCCGCATCATCCAAAGTTCTGTAATCCCTGAGATACTCCCTCTTTCCAGTCATATGTCTTGAGCAGCCACTGTCTATGTACCATTTAGCATCATACCGATTTTTCAATAGCCTCTTCTATTATTGCATTAGCTGAGAGGTTAATCATGTTCTCAGGGTAAGCAAAGGATTCTTGAATCGATTTTTCAATAGCCTCTTCTATTATTGCATTAGCTGAGAGGTTAATCATGTTCTCAGAAGTTTCATATGATGAGCATGATGAACCAGAAAATGAATCCGAAGAGCTCTTTGTAAGAACTGATGAGTCTGAAGAAGTTGAAATTATAGAAACCTTCGGAACCCAAATTTGTTTGGATGATTTTGATTTTGATGTTTTTGACGTTTTCTTAGTTCCAGATGTTTTTGAAGAATTTAATGACTTCAAAGATTTAGATTTTGCAGTTAAATTTTCTTTCAAGTCATTTCTTTTCCAATTGGAGTTTGATTTTTCAATTGTTGATTTTCTTGATAATGATCTGCACAATGTGGAAGTGCACAGATATTCCTCATATGCAAGCTTGAAATCATTTAATGATAGATTCTTATCTTTGAACAAATTCATAATTTTGTCTAGCCAAGCATGAAAAGTGTCTATCAAGTTGTCTCCTTTAGAATAGGTTTTCTTTGATGGTTTTTGATACTTGGAATTTGGAAAATTTGGTTTAGATGGTACGAATGAAGGTTTTGAGAATTTTTTTGTTTTAGTATTTGAATCCTTTGTATCCATAGGTTTAGTTCCAAAGGTGGAAGCCTTCGTATCAGCAGGTGATGATGGTACGAAGGGTGTTTTCCTTTTCACAAGATTTGGTATTTGTTTCGCTTTCAAATTCACAACAGTTGTTTTTTGAATCGGTTTTTTAATCACAACAGCTGGTTTTGTTTTGGAAGTTGATGCGAAGTTTTGAAATTGTGGATTCTTCAGAATTTTAGGTTTTTGTACCGCATGTTTGTAAATGGTTATCTTTGGTTTTGAAACTACATTTTCAAAAGATTGTCCAATAGGTACACTTTCACATGACTCCATTAACTGAAAAACATCCATCTTCGGAGTTATAGGTTTATCCAGAACTTGAATTTGTTTGTAATTTCTATTAGTGTAAATGTGATTTTCATTTTTGTTGTTCAAAAGATGAGTCAGGTTTTTTGGAATCTTGTCTTTTTCATAATAAGACGATTGTAAATGTTATGACGATATAAATCTTGTTTTCGCACATTTATTTTCATTCATGTTATTTTCAAGCATTTTTGAAGATGAGAAGAATCCTTCCTCAGGGACTATGGAATTATCGTCCTCAACAAGTTTCACCAAGTCATTGTCAATTAAAAGTAAACCACAAGGTTTCACAAAGATAGAATTTTTGAAATATGAAACCTTCAGATAGACACATGCAACATTGACTAGTCTTTTTGAATTGTGTTTGAGATATTGATCCTAAGAGACACATTCATCAAAAATTTGCATTTTTGTTTTCACAATCTCATTATTGTCATTCGGAATTTCAGGTGTTACAATTTCACAATCGATTTTAGCTTTGCCTTTGACAACCAAAGATAATTGTGAAATATCTTCGGAGGGTTAGGCGGATGCGGAAGAAACTTTCAAAGTGGACAAAAAAAGCAATCAATTTCCACCATATCCGAATCACTTTCAGATTCATTTTCAAATTCAGTTTCAACAATAACTTCTGATTTGTTTTCAGTTTGAGGAATTTTTTTCTTCAAGATTGTAATTTCTTTTGGCAGTGTTTTTAGCAAGTTATCAGCAGTCAATAACTTTTCCACATAAATTAAGCCATGCATATATGAAGGATTAGTGACTTCGGAACCAGCTAAAATGGACTCACATTCATAAGAGATGCTATCAACATTTTTCAGCTTAAATTCTAGAAAAGGTAGTAATTGTCTATGATGAACATTGCATATGTCAGCAGAATGATAGATGTGAGTAATATGAGAATACAAACGTTTAGCAGTTTCACAAAATATGTTTCGTTGTTTCAGCATTACATCATTGTTATTCAAAATTGTCTCTCTATTCGCTTCTAACAGTGAGATTCTTCAGTTGGCCTTTTCTAGGGACAACTTCATACTTTCTACTCTCCCCCTCAACTGTAGAATCTCCTGGTCACTAACTTTTGCCCTATTTTTAGCATCAATAAGCAATTTATTCAGCACAGAGCAATCACGGGTTATTTCATTAATATCAGCAGAAAATTTTGATGCAGGAATTTTAAAAGATAAGGGAAGTTTAGTTACCTGTTCTGGAATGGTTAGGCGAGAATCCTTCGCCATCAAGCATATCTCCTCATGATCATCCGAATAGTACACCTTCAGAACCCCTACAGCAATCACATCCTTCTTCCCTGAATCTTCATAACCCAGACCTCCAAACCCTTCTTGACCCATTTCTTCTTCAGCTTCACTCTCCTCAGAGGTACACTTCGGGAAGCTCTTACCAACATCATAGGTAATGAAAGCACTATGAGTTGACTTCGTTACTTCCTCTTCTTCGGATTCAGAAGACTACACCTAGTATGTACCCATTTTATCTTCCGAAGCCATCAGGGCAAGATCCTTTGTTTTCTCTCCTACCTCTTCCATCTTTCTAGCATAGTAGGCCACATATTTGACTTGGGTCTGCTTGTCATTTCTTTTACGAAGCATGCAGTCTTTCGCGAAATGATTTCTACTATGACAGTAGTTGCAGTCATACCCATAGTCACCCACAATATTCTTTTCTTCATATCTATCTTTGGGAGCCTCCGAAGTCTTTGTTTCAGCAGGCTTCGGAGTTGAAGATCTGGTGTTTTCCTCCTTTGGTGTGTAGATTTCTGGTTTGGATTTCAGAGTGTAAGAGTTTTTGTTGAAAGGTTTCACAAATGGTTTTCCTGAGCTAGATTGGTTCACAAACGGTTTCCTGAACCTATGATTGTTTGTAGCATACAAAGTAATCGTTTCACCATTATCATCCAACATATAACCATCAGGCTCTGTTGGTTATATGCCCATCGTTATAACAAGTTGGTAATATTATTATAAATAGTAGGGTCCTTTTGGGTTACACGCAAGAGACGATTTAGCTAAAAGAGATCGAAAATAAACTTGAGGGGTTAAGTTTATTGATATACCAAAGTAAAGTTATATTAATTAGAAACTTAATGGTTAAGTTTATTAATATACCAAAGTAAAGGTATATTAATTAGAAACTTAATAAGGATAAAGGACTAAAGTGAAATATCCACAAAGGAGGGGATAAGGATGAGGAGCACTATAAATACAATCCTAGATCTGAGTTGTAAAGGCTGCCAAAACCCTAATTTTCGTCACTCTCCTCCCACCCCTTGGTATACGGCCGATGTCTTTCAAAACCCTAAGTATTTTGTGCTAAAACTTCAAGCAAAGGTATATACTACATCAACGGGTGCTGGATTGTTGTCTTGGGTGCGATTACATTAGAGGAGTTCTACTTTGGGCTATCGTCATCCTAACAAAATCAGATCTGAGATTTAAAAGGTATGTCTTGAACCCTCTTGATTTTACAGTTACAAAAGTGTGCATGATTCTGTGATCCTGATTGAATACGATTTAGATTTCTGTTTCTGCTGCGTTTGTTTTATGTTATCGTATTCCAACAGTGGTATCAGAGCTACTTTATCATGATTTTGTATTGTTTTGATTCGATTAAAATTCTTAAAAATCGTTTTTTTTTTCTGATTTATCGAATCTGATCGACGTCCGCGCCGCGGTACTTGAAATATCGTGTCGCGGGTTTTTCTAAAGTTACGATCATTAGGGTTTTGCCGCGTCGCGTTTCCTAGTGTTCAGCGCCGCGTCGTTCTTGTCATGATCGGTTTCTTTTGATTACCTCGTCGCGTTTTCTCGTGTTTCGCGTCGCGGCGGTCGTGATGTTTTATTTTTCTGAAATCAGATTTCTTGTTATAAAATGGTGATTTTAGTATTGTATGATTGTTTAGATTAATCATTGACATAGAATGCTTGCATGCTCAATAGGATTAATAGCTAAACACAAAGTTTAGAATGCTTCAAAATTTAATGGATGATTGTTTAAATTAATTATTAACACTGCATCCTTGCGTGTTTAATAGAATTAATAGTTAAACATAATTTTCAAAGAATACTTAAAATTTTAAATGATATATATATATATATATATATATATATATATATATATATATATATATATATATATATATATATATATATATATATATATTAGAATTGTATCTATATGTATAACTTAAAATAAAAACATTGGTCAGACCATGACTAGGCTCACCTACTCTAAATGTGTAGAAGGTTGAAGGAGGTCTCTTTGATTCCTAATGAGGTCGGTTTTTAAACAGCATTCACTGCTTACCACCCTCACCGCCTGTCGCATTTTATTGAGTGGAGTTACCGAAAGGGTTTGATAGAACAGTGTTTCAAGATAAAAGTATTACTGAAAATACACAAGTAAGAAAAATTTGTTAAAAGTTAATAGATTTTGCAAAAGTCAAATTGGCAATTTCAAACCGGTTTTAAAAGTTTAAATTGACCCATATGCCAATTAAAAAGGTTAAAATGTTTTAAGAAAAACGAAACAAAATCCCGTTTTATGAAAATGTAAATCTCATGCTACCCACAAACAACCACACATTTAACCGGGCCCTTCCGGCGTGGGAAGTGCTATAGCCAATGCGTCGGATTGGACTCGGCCAAAATGATGTGATACTCGCGATAACTCATGAATCATGGGCCGGGTGTCACGTGGGTCCTTCGTGGTCGATTTACCATCCAAACCCGTGATCCGCGGCATACCCGTCACGGGAGAGAGGATGAGCATGATGGGATTAAACATGCCATTGATTAGATTCAATGAATCCTGATAGATTTAGAAGCTTCATAGAGATTGAAGTTGGCAAAGAGTATTGTTTACCTAAATAACTTTTGGGGGTGACTACGGCATACCTCTTCACCACCAGAAGTGAAATATGGATTCTAGCCTTAAGTAAAATTAATGTTTTGGGTAATTAATTTTTTAAGGATTAATCAAACTAATTAAATCTACTTTTCATATAGATGGCTCCAAACACAAATGCAAATTCGAATTCGGCTACAAATATCTCACTAATACAACTCCTCTCTAAGGATAAGCTGACCGGATCCAACTACTTGGACTGGATGCGTTCCCTTCGGATCGCCCTCCGGTATGATAAGAAAGAATGGGTCCTGGACACAACTCTTCCTGAGGCTCCAGCTGATGATGCAACTAGAGCTGTTAGGGATGCTTGGCAAAAGCATAAAGATCAGTCGGATGAGGTTGCTTGTCTCATGTTGGCGACCATGGTTTCGGAACTCCAAAAGAGTTTCGAGACCGCTGGGGCATTCGACATGGCCGACCAGCTCAAGGAAATGTTCCAAGAGCAGGCTAGACAGGAACGATATGACACTATGATCTCCCTACTAGATTGCAAGCAGTAGGAGGGAACCGCTGTTAGTGCACATGTGCTTAAGATGAAAGCGTACGTTGACAGATTGGAGCGACTTGGATTTCCGATCGCTCAGCAATTGGTTACGGATATCATCCTCCACTCGCTGAGCAGTACATTAAGTCAGTTCACACTGAATTTTAATATGAATGGATTGGAAAAGACCATAATGGAGTTACACGGCATGCTAAAAACTACCGAGGAAAATATGTCTAAATCTAAGAACTCCAGCTCCACGGCTCCGGTATTGGCAATCAGGGAAGGGGCAATCAAGAAAAAGAAACCCAAGAAGCCTAAAGGCAAAGGGAAGGGTCAAGTTGGTAATCCCAACTCCAACCCTAGCAACAAGGGCAAGGATGGTTCTATGATAGTGCCGTCACCAAACCCTGATGAGGCTATTTGTTTCCACTACAGAGAAAAGGGACACTGGAAGCGAACCTGCCCTAAATACCTGGAGGAAATCAAGAAGATCAAGCCCAAAGTGTCTGGTACCTCAGGTATATACATGATAGAACTCCATAATACTTCTACTACTAATTCATGGGTCCTAGACACAGGATGTGGTACTCACATTTGCTCTGATGTGCAGGGACTAAGAAGAAGTAAGAAGTTAAGGCATGGGGAGCTTGACCTGATCATGGGCAACAGACATACGGCTGCTGTCAAGAGGATTGGGGATTACGAGCTCGTGCTTTCTACTGGATTTTCTATTAATTTATTAGATTGTTGCTATTCGCCAGAAATGGCTAGAAACATTATTTATTTTAGTGCTTTGTATCGAGACGGTTTGATTTTGGTTTTGATAATGGAAATATTTTAGTTTTCAAAAATGATTGTCTTTACTTTAAAGCATGTCCTACAAATGGTATTTATGAAACTATCGTGAGCATTAGAAGAAATAATAGCTTAATCTTATATGTTGATTCAGATACATCCAAAAGTGTATTGGATAAATCATGTCTATGGCATTGTCGACTTGGCCATATAAACAAGAAACGCATCGCCAAACTCCAAGAGGATGGGATTTTGGAATCATTCGACATCAAGTCTGATGATGTATGTGAGTCTTGTTTATTAGGCAAGATGACAAAAGCGCCATTCACAGGGAACTTTGAAAGAGGCAAGCATCTGTTGGACCTCATACACACTGATGTGTGTGGACCGTTCAGATCAGCCACAAGACATGGAGAAAGGTACTTCGTCACATTTACTGATGACTTCAGTAGATATGGGTATGTTTATTTGATTAAACATAAGTCTGAAACCTTCGAGGTGTTCAAAAGGTTTCAAAACGAAGTGGAGAATCAACGGGGCAAAAGGATTAAGATCCTCCGATCCGACAGGGGTGGAGAATATCTTAGTCAAGAATTCTACGATCATCTGGGGAACTGTGGAATTGTTTCACAGCTGACTCCTCCCAGAACACCACAACATAATGGTGTAGCTGAGAGGAGGAACCGAACATTACTTGATATGGTTCGGTCCATGATGAGTCGTGCTACGCTTCCAATCAGTTTCTGGGGCTATGCCTTGGAGACTGCAGCAAAAGTCCTGAACCTTGT
Source organism: Cichorium intybus (assembly GCA_023525715.1). Lineage (NCBI taxonomy): Eukaryota > Viridiplantae > Streptophyta > Magnoliopsida > Asterales > Asteraceae > Cichorium > Cichorium intybus. The sequence goes on from JAKNSD010000024.1 coordinate 2,321,871, forward strand.
ACCAACTAAGAAGGTCGGCAAGACACCCTCTGAAATATGGAATGGGACTAAACCCTCATTGGCACATTTGAAAGTCTGGGGTTGTGAGGCTTACGTCCGTCATGAAGCCATCGACAAACTAGAACCCAGATCAGAGAGGTGTTACTTTATTGGTTATCCTGCTAGTTCTTTTGGGTATTTGTTTTACAAACCTTCAGAAAACAAGGTGATTGTTGCACGAAGGGCAGTCTTTCGAGAGAGGGAGCTGATACACCAAGAGGCCAGTGGGAGCCAAATTGATCTTGAGGAGATTCAAGAACCAACCAATAAAGGACCTGATGTTGGCACTAGCTCTCAATCAGAGGTTGAAAAACCTGTTGAGCCTCAGCCAAGTACAGCTGGGGAATCTGACATACCTCCACCTCCTGTTCGGAGATCTGATAGAGTACGTCATGCACCTGAGTTTTATGGTTTACATATTACTGAAGGTGATGAGTCAATGGTAGGTGACGATGAACCTATCAGCTATCAGGAAGCAATGGCAGGCCCAGATGCTGCCAAATGGAAGGAGGCTTTGGAGAGCGAGATGAATGCATGATAACCAAGTTTGGAACTTGGTTGATCAAACACCTGGCCTTAAAACAGTTTGGTGTAAATGGGTCTTCAAGAAGAAGACAGACATGGATGGAAAAGTACACACATATAAAGCCAGACTGGTGGCAAATGGTTATACTCAAACCCAAGGGATTGATTATGAGGAAACTTTTTCACCAGTGGCAATGATTAAATCTATCAGGATATTGTTTGCCATCGCAGCCTTTTATGACTACGAAATATGGCAAATGGATGTAAAAACTGCTTTCCTTAACGGAAAACTTTCAGAAGATGTGTATATGACACAACCAGAGGGTTTTGTACAGTCTAAATATCCCAATAGAGTGTGTAAACTTGTGAAGTCGATTTATGGACTCAAACAAGCATCTCGCAGCTGGAATATCTGCTTCGATGAGAAAATCAAAGAATTTGGATTTTCGAGAAGTGAAGATGAGCCATGTGTATATGTCAGAGCCAGTGGGAGTGCTGTTGTCTTCCTTGTGCTGTATGTTGATGACATACTACTCATAGGAAACAATGTCCCAATGTTGCAAAGTGTTAAAACTTGGCTTGGGGATTGTTTCGCTATGAAAGACTTGGGAGAAGCGGCATACATACTTGGTATAATGATCTATAGAGATAGATCTAGGCGACTCATTGGTTTAAGCCAGAGTACATACATAGACAAAATCTTGAAAGGGTTCAAGATGCAGGATTCCAAGAAAGGATTCGTGCCTATGAAACGTGGTATGACATTGAGTAGAGACCAATGTCCTAGTTCTAGTGATGAACGAGAAAGAATGAGTCGAATCCCATATGCTTCAGCAATGGGATCGATCATGTATGCCATGTTATGTACAAGGCCTGACGTCTCTTGTGCCTTGAGTATGACGAGTCGTTATCAGGCCAATCCTGGTGAAAATCATTAGACCGCAGTCAAGAACATTCTTAAGTATCTTCGGAGGACGAAGGAAGTGTTCTTGGTCTATGGGGGCATGGAAGAACTCACTGTAAGTGGTTATAGTGATGCTAGCTTCCAAACCAATAGAGACGATTCCTGTTCGCAGTCAGGATTCGTGTTCTTACTGAATGGTGGGGCAGTAACTTGGAAGAGTACCAAGCAAGAAACAGTAGCTGATTCGACAACGAAGGCTGAGTATATTGCAGTTAATGAAGCTGCAAAGGAAGCCATGTGGATGAAGAAGTTCATCAGGGATCTCGGTGTTGTTCCTAGCATTGATGGTCCAGTTGAGATCTTCTGTGAGAATGAGGGTGCAGTCGCCTTGGCGAAAGAACCCAGAGCTCACAAGCGCACAAGGCATATACACCGGAAGTACCATTATATCCAGAGACTCGTTGAAGAAGGAGACATCACGATTAGTAGAGTTACATCAGAAGATAATCTTGCTGAGCCATTCACTAAACCGTTATCTCAGGCCAAGCATGATTCTCATACTAGGTCGATGGGTATTAGATGTGCAAATGAGTTGGTTTAAGTGTATTTAATTTATTTTGATTTGTGTTTGGAACTCAAGCAATGTGAAACTCTATTTGTTTTGAAGATTATTATGTGGAGAACTTAATATATGCATGAAGGCAGTCATTTCATTAGTTTATCATTGTGTTCCAATTTTGAATGTTTTATTGACTTCCTGAATAATTATTTTATTATTCAAAACGTCCACAGTCGGTCATACTTTTGGGAGTAAGTATTGATTCAAGGCTGACATGAGGAATTAGTAAATTGTCCATAGAGATGGACATAGCATAGAGATGCGCTAATTCTCATGTGTACTTAATAGGGATTAAGTATTGGAGTAACCTGTATTTAGAGATTACTTCATGGAATGTGTCATGAGTAATTCTAAGATGGTAATATCTTATATTCTTCAAGCGGAGATGCATTGATTCTTAATCCCACAGTCTGTTACGTCTTGGTTTTCTCCAACGTTGTCCGTAACTGGCAGCCATATAGGGAATGTCCAGATATGACATGATGAGTGGGCGAGATCCGTGTAGTCAAAGTTTATTTGTTCCTTCTGCCCTAACAGGAGAAGTGATATCCGTGGGCCCCTCGATGATTTGGTGTTGACAGCAAATGTACGGCCGTACTCGAACTGAATTGATATAGAATCAATAAGTGCAGTTTGTTGTGGTCATCACAAATCTCTATCGGGAAACATAATCTTGAATGTTTGAGACTGACAGAATTCCATGTCAGACGTTCATATGGATATCTTGTAGAACAAAGGAATATTTGATCACTTACCTAAGGGCTGTTTCATTAGATGAACACGGCATTTGTCTAGGATGACATACACCTTACTAGGTTAAGGAATATTAGACCATACAGTTGTTATAACAAGTGCAAGTGGGAGACTGTTGGTTATATGCCCATCGTTATAACAAGTTGGTAATATTATTATAAATAGTAGGGTCCTTTTGGGTTACACGCAAGAGACGATTTAGCTAAAAGAGATCGAAAATAAACTTGAGGGGTTAAGTTTATTAATATACCAAAGTAAAGGTATATTAATTAGAAACTTAATAAGGATAAAGGACTAAAGTGAAATATCTACAAAGGAGGGGATAAGGATGAGGAGCACTATAAATACAACCCTAGATCTGAGTTGTAAAGGCTGCCAAAACCCTAATTTTCGTCACTCTCCTCCCACCCCTCGGTATACGGCCGATTTCTTTCAAAACCCTAAGTATTATGTGCTAAAACTTCAAGCAAAGGTATATACTACGTCAACGGGTGCTGGATTGTTGTCTTGGGTGCGATTACATTAGAGGAGTTCTACTTTGGGCTCTCGTCATCCTAACAAAATCAGATCTGAGATTTAAAAGGTATGTCTTGAACCCTCTTGATTTTATAGTTACAAAAGTGTGCATGATTCTGTGATCCTGATTGAATACGATTTAGATTTCTGTTTCCGCTGCGTTTGTTTTATCTTATCGTATTCTAACAGGCTCATCCTTGGTCTCTTCTTCCTCAACATTTGACATTAGGGCTAGTGTTCCAGCATTTTCACTTCGTCTTCCACAAATGTCTGGTTTATGGGATTTGATGAGATTGTATAAAGCCACCAGTGAATAAGTGTTGATGTTTTCATAGGACTTGATCATCAACATGATAGGTCCCCATTCGGGCCTTAAACTGTAGAGAAATTTGATGTTGATTTCTTATTGACTTCGAGTCTCACCATACTTTTCTAAGTCATAAACCATTTTGCTGTAACGTTCATAAGCTTGTTCCAAGGATTCATTATCTCGTTGTTTGAAGTTTCTGAAGTCTGCTATCACTTCTTGAACAACACTAGATTGAAGAGTGTTGTCACCAGCGAATCTAACAGCAAGTCGATCCCAGATCTCCTTGGCAGATTTTGCACCTGAGATGTGATGTCTAACATCTAGACCAAGTCCACTTCTGAGCTATCTCATGGCTCGTTCATCATTTCTGACTTTCTTCAAGTCAGCAGCAGTGAGAACATCAGCATCATCTCCATCCACAATAATGAATCGTCCTTCAATATCAGTATGAGGGCCATCTCTAACAGATCTCCAAATATCATTTTCTTCATCTAGACCCTCTAGATAATCTCGTATACGATCGTCCCAGTAGTCGTAGTAAGTAGGAACAAGAATAGGAGCCTTGTGGATGAACTAATGAGATTGGCATAATTTAGCATATTCGCGTAAGTAGCTGTTGAATCAGTAATTTTGATTGATTTTCGACTGGATCTTTGCAGAAAAAATAATAATAGAGATTGATAAAAGTTGCGGAAAACAAGATCTAGGAATCAATCTAGATCTAGAACTGTAACAATGAAAATAAGACTGGTTTTCGAGCTATCATGCTCTAATACAACGTGTTGGGTGATAATTTCAATAAAATGGTATAAAATGAACACATATTGCGATGACCTGACTCAAACTAAGTAATCAACACAAGAAAATATATCGATGAACAATGAAGAACACAAGATATGAATAATAGGTGTCGAATGCTTTGATTTCACTAAAAGGGTTTTACAATGAAGGTGAATTGATCTTACTCAGACGCACACTCGACACAGATGGTATCAGTGATATTTATACGTGATTAGTAATACCAATAGTACATTACAGATATACAAAATATCCTAACAGTGTACTAACCAATGAGCATTCAGTAATGTGTAACACGTAGCCTGCTACATACACGTGCATGACAAAAAGTTGTGATAGATAAGCCTTCGGATCCTTAGGAGAAATCCTTCAGAGTCTTCAAGCTTCGGGGTCTTGGCTTCGTAGTCTTCAGGTCTTCGGATGGGGCAAGCACTTCATCACAAATATTCCCAACAAGATCATTAGAAGCATGTTAAACCTTTGATCGGATTAAATACGTGCGAAAATGAGAGAGATCGAGAGAGACGGGAGTTTGAGCGAGTGAGAGTTAGAGAGAGAGAGAGAAAGATCGAGAGAGACGGCTGCTAGGGTTGCGAAAAGGAAGAGATGAGGCAGAGGAGGGTATATATACCCCGCAATCCTCAGGTGGGCTTAGGGTTTTCGGCCCACAGTCCACCGAAATCCAACAAAGCCCAAGGTTGATTTCGGTCCAATTGCCCAAAAAAATGTTTTAAATTTAATATCGTGACAATTTAACTAAGGACAAAATAAAAAAATTAATAAAAAATGCACATACACACAAAATTTTAAAATTTTTTATTTATTTTTTATTTTGTTTTCGCATTTTTATATTATTTGTTTTTTATTATTCTTTTTTTTTGTTTTCGCATTTTTATTTTATGTTTTTGTTTTTGTATTTTTATTTTATTATTTTTTTTGTTTTCATATTTTTTAACTTTTGATAATTTCTCCCCCTAAATCAAATATTTACGAAAATTTTTGATTTTCTAAAAAGTTAAAAGTAAATAAAATTTAAACAAATTAACAACGATTTAATTGGAAATTTTTTAAGCCACAGTCCAAATTATCCTAACAAAATTTTAAAGCTCGTCCTACGTTGGTTGATATTTATCAGAATAGACTTACATTTCTCATTGCAAGCAGAACTCACACAGTCACATTACAAAACAAATTTAGCTAAAATGATACATACGCAATTTAGAATTTATGGAAAGATATGAGCATTTACTGTGTCGAATGAATCGCCAACCCAGATAATCGTCTTAAAATTCGTTTCATTTTGAAACGTCTTTTCCGATTTCTTCACTTTGAATGAAAAGCTTTATCTCGAGAATCTATCTCTCAACAGAATTTCCATAAGATATATTGGTTATCTCCCCTTTCTAATTGAGAAACTAATTAGAAACTCTTTGATTAACTGGCTCTTTCCTTAAGAATATGTTCCTTTTTAGTCATAACTCTTACATGTTTTCCCTACTCTTTTGCCTTGTGCAACTTTTTCATCTTTTAAGAAGTTTTACACAATTTCATTGTTGCTACTTTTGTGCATCATTGACATCTTTTCGAGGAGTTCTTATACAATTCTTACTGATGCTCCTTAGGCGTTAAACATGTGAGCACATTGGCCTCTTCTAGGGTCTCTAGATGGGCTGATGTTGTGCCTCTTTTCATTTGATCCTAATGACCCTTTTGACATGTGGACACATTGGCCTCTTTTAGCCTAACCACACACTACTTTAGTGTGGGTTGTGACAAATGGACACGCTCAACACACCAAGATAGTAACTAAAAGTTTCTCTAAGACCCAAACCATTAGGAAAGCCAGGATTGATAAACCATATAATACCCGGTGCATGATTTGGAGCTAGCTGTCATCGTGTTCGCATTGAAGATTTGGCGACATTATCTATACGGTGTGAGATTTTAAGTGTACACATATCATAAGAGTTTAAGGTATCTGTTTGATAAAAAAGAGTTGAATATGAGACAACGAAGATGGATAGATCTTTTGAAAGATTATCATTGTGAAATAGTTTACCATCCTGCTAAAGCAAATGTAGTGGCAGACGCGCTAAGCCGAAAAAAGCCATCCATTTGATTAGTTTCAGCTCGAATGCGAGTGGTTAGTAGATTGTCATAGATGATTCAACATGCCCAAAGAGAAGCGAATGACAGGAAGAGTGAGAGAATGGTTGGGTATGTAGATAAACTTGTTGAAAATGCACAATGAGTAAATACTTTTCAGGGACGAATGTGGGTCCCAAGGCACGGAGAAACGAGGCAGCTGTTACTTGAAGATGCTCATTGTACTGGATACTCAATTCATCCAGGTAGTACGAAGATGTATACAAGTTTAAAGCCGTTTTACTGGTGGCCGGGAATGAAAAGTGACGTTGGGAGATATGTTGAGAAGTGCCTGACTTGATTACAAGTCAAGGCAAATCATCAGAGACCATACGGGACAATGCAGCCATTTCCTATACCGATGAAAAATTGGGATGAGATTTCTAAGGACATTAACACTAAGTTACCTCGAACTCCATGAGGGTTCGATTTTATCTGGGTGATCGTTGATAGATTGACCAAATCAGCATAGTTCATTCCCATACGAGAGGATTACCAAGTCTCCAACCTGGCATAGATATAGATATATATATATATATATATATATATATATATATATATATATATATATATATATATATATATATATATATATATATATATATATATATATATATATATATATATATATATATATTTGGATTAGGTGTCTTAGTCATAATTATAATTTAGGAATATACTTGAATTAATGGTAGCACAGTCCTTTTGGGTTGCCCTGAAACCTAGTAGAGGACAAGATAACTTATAAAGAGAGTGAGAGTGATAGAGAGAGAGATTAATTTATTAATATACTATAAGGATAATATATTAATTAGAAATCATTATATGTAATTAATAATTAATCAAAAATTAATTGGAATTAAATTTGGGATTAATTATATTAATTAAAAGTGCAGGGACTGAATTGTGATTGTTCAATTGTCGAGCAATGGACAATTAGGATGTGTATATTGGGTTGGATGAATTCCAAGGCTTAGGCCTTAAGGAATTCGAAACTCACATATGGATACAAGGTCTATTTATGGTAATGATAAGAAAGTTGAATTATATGATAAAAGACTTATCATATCAGAGATTTAAATAAGGCAGTTATACGCCTTATGACTTATCATTCTGGTGCTATAAATAGGGAGCCCCAACGCCCCATTATTCACGCCAAACTCAAAGAATTTCTCTCCTCTCTATGGTTTTCTTGCTTGCTAAGTTTTGGGTGTGAGCCATTAGAGGCACGACACTTGTGGTGCTTACTTCCAATGTCAAGAAAGGTATGTAAACATCCTTATGTTTTTTGATATATACCTTAGTTATAGGTTCAATTGAGAAAACATAGATCCTTATTAGGTTGCATGTGAACTTAAGATTTAAGCTCATTGTTTGCATAGAACCCATCAGTGGTGTCAGAGCTTTGCTTGTTTTCTGTTGAATAGCTATAATAGAAGAATTGAATTTTAGGGTTTATAGAAATTAAACCCTAGCCTCCATATGTGTCCACTTGGGCAAGGGTTTTGGAAACCCTAGCATCCACCCCATTTTCTAATATTATGTGCCTCCGTAGGGTTTTTATATTTTTGGTAAATACGATTATTTAATAAATGGAAACCCGTGGTCTTATTTTTGGAAAACTTAGTGGGCTAGGATTAGGATTAAATTAATTTGATTACTTTAATGATCCTTATTTGATTTAATTAGTTTAATTAATAGTTAATTAAAAGGCATACATTAAATCAATTTGGGTTTAATTTTGAATTTAATTAAATAGTTTAATTTGAAATTCAAAAGGATAAACCAAATATTTTAAAATGTTTAAAAATACATCTTATATATATATATATATATATATATATATATATATATATATATATATATATATATATATATATATATATATATATATATATTAACGTTAATATGTATATGTCTAAGATTGAGTCAGTCAAATCGCTAGTATGCCTCATTCACGAAACTGGTCTGTAAGGGGGTATAAGGTAACCACCTATAAAATGGCAGTTGAATGGGTGTCCACTCTCACCCACCGCTTCCTTGATCAGTGGAGGGTCGTTAGCAGAACGGATTTGATAGGACAAACCTAATCTCATTAAAAGTATAATGCTATTATAAAAAGTACTATAACTTCAATAAAATCCCAATCTAGTTACTTTAGGAAAATGTGAAAAGTATGCTAATCCATGAAATTGCACATTACACTTTGTGAGTCGTCAGTGGAGCATGTGTGGTTTACCGACACAATAATAGGGACTCATAAAGAGTGGTGATGGGTGTCTCATAAATTATCATTATTGATGGAGCGCGTGTGGTTTACCGATACATCAATCGAGATGATAAATGACATTGAGGTTTGCAAGCAATTTGCATGGTTATTCACATCTTGTTTGTGATCCTCGGCATCCCAGTCACAAATAGTAGAGCACAATCCGAGATTACACATGCCATTGAATAGTTTCAATGAATCTCAAAAGATCTAAGAATTTCACTTAATATGATTTGTTGAATAATGTTTTTATGTTTTTTTATGTGACCATCACTGAAATAAGTCGAAATGTTTTTTTTTAACAAATATTATCAGTTTATTTCAGGTTGCGTAAATTCGAGATCAACCAAACCGAGATCAACCAAACCTGAGAAAGTGACGCGATGTACCAAAGAGCAAAAATGTCACCCAGCTACAGCAATCACGACCCGACAGCACATGTGTCGCAACGTGAAGAAAAACAAAACAAAAGAAGAAAAAGGCAGAAACAGCTCAGATCGCGACCCGATCTCAACCCGGATCGCGACCCGATCCAAATGACAAACGCGTGACACTGTGATGACCAAAGATCGCGAGCCGATGGCAACCCGACGAGATCGCGACCCGATCTCTTTACCAATCGCGACCCGACGGATCGCGACCCGATCACTTTCCTCATCGCGACCCGACCCACCTACCACACTCCACCGAGTCGGGTAGTGGCCAGCACAAAAGCGAGCACCACTCAAGATCGCGACCCGATCCTATAGAGGATCGCGACCCGATCTCGTATGGAACAGACTATAAATTCAAGCTCTCTCTTGCTGATTTTGAGAGACAATACACACATCAACCAAGCTCCATACACTCTTACCCACGACCAGAAACCTCAAGACACTCAAATCTCTGCATTTGGCAACAAGAACCAAACCGCAAAACCGCAAGAAACAAGACATCCTCCCGACACCAAAACTTCAAACCTCTAAACAACCTCTACCCGGCACCAAACTTCAAACCTCCAAACAACCTCTACCCGACACCAAAAATCACCAAAACCTCATCCTACCGCAAAGAACAAGAAATCGACACATCAAGAAAACGCCACGTTCTTCCGTCATCGATAAGTTCTTTTGAAATTATAATTCCAATAATTTATCTTTGTCGTTATTGATTTATTTAAACTGTTATAAATCAACTGTACCAAATATCCAATACATCTGAATTGAACCGTGACAACCAAACATATGTGGACTGTATTTAACCGAGACATCTAACTTCTAATTTCTAACCTTTTTATTTATTGTAAAAACACGTTATCGTTGATAATGGCGTTTATTACATCTAACCTCTAATTTCTAACTTTTACTTTATTTACCGCTTTCTGTCTATTTATTTATAGCTTTCAGCAACTTAACTTTATTCCGCAACTCTTATTTATTCCGCATATTATAGATAAAATACATATCTGTCACACAGTAATCGGCTTAAAAAACCTTATTTGTGGAGATCAGTTATCGTATTTTCAACAATTGGTATCAGAGCTCGTGTGATTTAGTCTGAAATTTTTGTCGAAAACTTTATTTGTGTAGCGTTTTTATAACCAACCAATAAGTTTTCCTTAAAAATTTCATTTTAATATCACTTGTTCAAAATCCTTTCAAAACAAAAAAAAAATTCTTAAAATTTTCAAAAAAAAAAAAAAAAAAAAAAAAAAACAACCCAAAAATGTCTTCCACAACCTACTCAAGAGCTCCATATGTCATCGATCAGGTATGGTCTATGATCTCAGAAATCGGTCTTTCAAAAACACCATTTGAGTCCCACATGACTAAGATTGAGAACAGTTTGAAAGCTGATCTCAAACTATATCATGACACAATAGTCAAATCTGATATCTGCAAATCTGAATTACAAACCTTGCAACTCAGATTTGGAGAATCAACAAGGACTAGAGACAAACTTAAAAGAGACGTCGAACGAAAATCAAAAGAATATAATCACGTCTTAGATCAATTAAATGAAGCTCTAAAACAAAAAAGGGACTTAGAAATAAAAAATCAATCTGTTTTTCCATCTGAAATAAAAGATGCCTTAGAAATAGAAGTCCTTCAGTTAAAACTTAAAATTCAAGATTTAACTGACAAAAACACTAGTTTGATTCTAAAACTAGATGATTCTTCAAAACAAATCAAACTTCTTGAATCCTAGAATCAAAGATTTCAAGGAAAACTGGATTCTATAAATCTTGCTAGAAAGCTAAGTGGTGATATTTTCATCAAAGCAACATCCTTAGGATCTGGCAAAATCGATACAAATTACAGACCTGGATTAGGAAGAGAATCCTTCGAAAACGAACAAGCCAAACAAGAAACCAGGACTAACAGTGAAAACTCTGAATCAACTCTAACAGATCTATCCACATTTGTTAATGAGGAAAATTCAGACGACGAAACAGTTATCAACTGTAACCCAGATGATACTGATTTCACTATTTCCAAAAGATCTTTCACTAATAAGTCTTCGACCCACCAAATCCAAATTACCAACCAAAACTCCAAACTTAAAGACTTTTTGAATAGAACAAACTCCTTTTACAAGAAAGACAGTACCTCTAAACCAATTACTCTTCAAAAGAAACAAGGCAAATCCAAAGTTTTCAAAGAAACCCAAAAGAAACCTTTGAAACCAGTCTCTGTGCCACAAAAACAAACTTTTAATCCAAAACAAAAACCTTTTCAAAAACCAATTCAAAGTTGCTTTCAAGAGATAAACTTCAATCTCTCAAAGAACTTTCAGAAACCATCATTTCACCAAATTCCATTCCATCATCATAATGTTTTTCAAAATCATCCAAATCCCAGATACAAAGAAAGGTTATCAAACGGATCTTCACATATAGGATACCTTTCACAAAATCAAAGACCATTTCAACTGACAGGTTTTCAAAAACAAATCTTAAATTGGGAAAATCTGATAAGTCAAATCAAGCCTCAACCACTTCGTCCAATTAACAGAAACCATAATGATTTCAAATCACCGAAAACCATTAACAAATCAGGACCCACCATGGTTTGGGTACCTAAACTTTCTGTCTAATTATAGGTACTTTGTGCTGGAGAGCCCAAGGATGATACATGGTATATCGATAGTGGCCGTTCCAAGCATATGACAACAAACCATAGCCTTCTACAAGACTTTAAACCTACACTACCTCCGATGCAGAAACTTCACAATCAAACCAAAATGATGCGGATCCAGTCGAGGGGGAACCACAAAAACCAGAACCCTCCTAAAACACCCCAATCCACCTGTCCAAATGATCCCAGTGCATCATTTATGGGAAAACCACCAAAATCAAATTCCTCTTTAAACAATCCCAATCTACCTATCTAAAACGATCCCAGTGCATCATTTATGGGGGAACCCTCGTTACCCCATTCTCACCCCCAAACCAAAGTTTTCCAAAAACATTCAAATAACCAAATTTTTCAAAAAAAAAAAAAAAAACATCCACATAATCAAAAATCACAAAAAAAATTGAATAAAGTTTTATCCTTTTAAAAGTTTTTACAAAACCATGTGATTAACATCTTCGTGACTAAATTTTCAGATACTTATGCTCGATGAATGTTCTCAGTAATATTAATTCTTAATTGAAGAGAAGGTTCAAATTTCAAACGTTATTGTTATGTACATTCTCCTATTCCCTTTGAATTTACTTCAATTATAAACGATTTTATCTATTAAGGGACATAAGATCAGGAGATTCAAATGAAAACCAAACCCATGTGAGAAATTGTGCCTCATCTTTAAATGCTAAGTGGAATTCATTTCTGTGAGCAAAGGTGTTTTCATTATGACTTATAGGATTTATACTCTTATAACGTGATACTAGTCTCATTTTTGCTTAGATATCAAAATGACCAGGGACGATACCTTCATTTTCTTATATATTAGACTATCACCTATCCCTATCCTCAATCAAACCACTTCAAAGAAAAGCTTCATCATCTGGCATAACGAATCTAACAAATGAAGAAACGACAAAGTCATATCCAACAAATGCTGTCAACAAATCAAAATTGGCAACCACATCAGATATCTTTTATACAATGAGTATTCGCACAAATCAAGAAAAGATAAAAACAAAGGTGAACACATCACCAAAGAAAAAGAAGATTTACAACAACAATCCATCAAGACAGACACCTCTCAAAACAACGAATTCTCAAAAGCTTTATCAAATATAGCTGTTCAAAACCGAAGATTTACCGGGATACTGTAGCCTTCATAATTGAATATTCTTAGTTGCAAACTGCACTATGAAAATTTCTAATCCCCTCTACATGTATTTACCGACGGAAAGAGAGTGAACATCAATGGCATGAATGAAGAAACCCTGAGAGTAATGCCGAAACCAGTCTTATGTGATTGATTATCTAATATGAAGACCAAGTGACTAAAGTATATAGGTATAAATCCACATTAAGCATAAGTCAACACCTTCAAACTGAGAGATATCACTCATCCTTAGTGATTATACACCAGTTCTGCACCCAGAACAAACAAACACCTCAGTCAAGTGTGAGCTATACCTATGAGCGTTCATCTGAATCGACCTATTAAAGATCACTTGTCGTCTTTATAAATGCTATAAAATCTTAAGGAATATTGTGAAAATAAATATACAAAAAAAAAACCTTTTGATAATCAAACTCGAGACTTTGATTCAGAAACAAATATTCTTGACAAACATTTTTCAAACATAAGTAAAGTCTAGTCACACTTTTTCAAAACAAGTGATATGGTTTTATAAATGTCTTATCCAAATTTCAAGAATTTCAATCAAACATCTTTCTCCTCATTTCATTAATGATCACATAGGGGGAAATTGTTGAATAATGTTTTTATGTTTTTTTTATGTGACCATCACTGAAATAAGTCGAAATGTTTTTTTTTTAACAAATATTATCAGTTTATTTCAGGTTGCGTAAATTCGAGATCAACCAAACCGAGATCAACCAAACCTGAGAAAGTGACGCGATGTACCAAAGAGCAAAAATGTCACCCAGCTACAGCAATCACGACCCGACAGCACATGTGTCGCAACGTGAAGAAAAACAAAACAAAAGAAGAAAAAGGCAGAAACAGCTCAGATCGCGACCCGATCTCAACCCGGATCGCGACCCGATCCAAATGACAAACGCGTGACACTGTGATGACCAAAGATCGCGAGCCGATGGCAACCCGACGAGATCGCGACCCGATCTCTTTACCAATCGCGACCCGACGGATCGCGACCCGATCACTTTCCTCATCGCGACCCGACCCACCTACCACACTCCACCGAGTCGGGTAGTGGCCAGCACAAAAGCGAGCACCACTCAAGATCGCGACCCGATCCTATAGAGGATCGCGACCCGATCTCGTATGGAACAGACTATAAATTCAAGCTCTCTCTTGCTGATTTTGAGAGACAATACACACATCAACCAAGCTCCATACACTCTTACCCACGACCAAAAACCTCAAGACACTCAAATCTCTGCATTTGGCAACAAGAACCAAACCGCAAAACCGCAAGAAACAAGACATCTTCCCGACACCAAAACTTCAAACCTCTAAACAACCTCTACCCGGCACCAAACTTCAAACCTCCAAACAACCTCTACCCGACACCAAAAATCACCAAAACCTCATCCTACCGCAAAGAACAAGAAATCGACACATCAAGAAAACGCCACGTTCTTCCGTCATCGATAAGTTCTTTTGAAATTATAATTCCAATAATTTATCTTTGACGTTATTGATTTATTTAAACTGCTATAAATCAACTGTACCAAATATCCAATACATCCGAATTGAACCGTGACAACCAAACATATGTGGACTGTATTTAACCGAGACATCTAACTTCTAATTTCTAACCTTTTTATTTATTGTAAAAACACGTTATCGTTGATAATGGCGTTTATTACATCTAACCTCTAATTTCTAACTTTTACTTTATTTACCGCTTTCTGTCTATTTATTTATAGCTTTCAGCAACTTAACTTTATTCCGCAACTCTTATTTATTCCGCATATTATAGATAAAATACATATCTGTCACACAGTAATCGACTTAAAAAACCTTATTTGTGGAGATCAATTATCGTATTTTCAACATGATTATCGTCTGCGGTGGAATTGGTAATTCGTCATTTACGTACCTTTATGTGATTTACAATTATATTACGAAATCCCTCTTTTAAGTTGTTATTACATAGTTGGATCCTAGCCTTAATATTTATTATTGGGTTATATATTAAGGATTGTACTTATGTAATCAAAACTACCTTCTTTTATAGATGTCTACTCTTGACGCTTCTGATACCCTATCCGCTCCCCACCATAACACCAACGTCTCTTCGATCCTTTTGCTCTGCTCGAAGGTGACATTAGATGGCACCAACTATAACGACTGGATGTGAAATATGAAGATGGCGTTTATATTATAAGACAAAGAGTATGTTCTCGAAAAGGAGCTCATCGAGATTGATCAAGAAACTGCTACTCCTGAGGAATGTGCCTCATTTAAGAAATACTACGACGATGCAATAAAAGTGGCATACATCATGGTCGCAACTATGGTCCTCGAATTGCAGAGATTCTATGAGGACTACTGGCCATACAAGATGAACAAGGACCTTATGGAAAAGTTCCATAAGCGAGCTCGTCAAGAAAAGTATGAAGTGGTCAAGGCCCTCATGGCATGTAGGATCAAGGAGGGAGAGTTTGTCTTTGCGCACGTGCAAAGAATGCAAAGATACGTGGAACGCCTTGTGAAACTGAATGTGCACTTTGACGAGGAGCTGGTAATTGACATAATGCTGAACTCCTTGCCTGGTTGTTATGATCAGTTTACCCTAGCTTATCATTTGTACAACAGTGAGAATACCTTGGCACAGTTGCACAACATGCTACAGACCGCTGAAGCAGGAATGAAGGGTAAGGATTTATCCTCCACTTCTACTAGTGCTCCCGTTCAGGCTATTGGACAAGGAAAGGGGAGGAAGAGGAAAGGTCCTCCGAACCAGAATTGGAAGGGCAAGGCACACATCAGCTTATCTAGCAATGGTCCGATGGCCAAGTATGGTTTTGGCATTCCTCACGTCTCAAATCCCAAAGAAGCCGATTGCTTTTACTGCAACGAAAAGGGGCATTGGAATGAAGCTACCCAAAGTACCTGCAAGACATCAAGGATGGGAAAGTGAAGTCGTCGTCTACAGGTATATATAGTATCTCTAATAACTCATCATCTTCTCGTTCTTGGGTCCTTGATACAGGATGTGGATTTCACATTTGTTCTGATTTGCAGTGAGTAAAACAAAGTGAGGAGACAGAGCATGGAAGAATGAACCTGATCATGGGGAATAGGCGATCTTCACCTTTCACCAAGATTGGCGTTTGTAGACTAGTGCTTAGTAATGATGTTTGTTTATATTTGATAAATTGTTGCTACTCGCGAGAAATGGTTCATAATATTAGTTCGTTTCATGCATTGTTTAGACAAGGATACAAATATTCATTTGATAATGTGAATGGATCTATTTCAGCATATAAAAATGGTGTTTTTATATTTAATGCTTTGCCTTGTGATGGTGTGTATGAAAGTGTGACATGTGTAGACAACTTAGGTAATAGTTTATTTCAAATTGATTTGTCTAACGGTGTAGACAAGGCATGCTTGTGGCATTGTCGTCTTGGACACATTAACAAGAAATGCATCACCCAACTCCAAAAGGATGGAGTGTTGGAATCATTTGACCTAAGGTCAGATGATGCATGCGAGTCTTGTCTTTTGGGAAAGATGAAAAAATCACCTTTCACAGGGTCTTGTGAAAGAGGTAAAGGTTTGTTGGATCTCGTACATACCGATGTATGTGGACCATTCAGATCGACCACAAGGGATGCAAATCGATTTTATGTGACTTTTACTGATGATTACAACATATATGGCTATATCTACTTAATCAAGCACAAGTCAGAAACATTTGAAAAGTTTAAAGAATTTAAACATGAAGTCGAGAATCAATTGGGCAGGAAGATAAAGATGCTTAGATCCAATAGAGGCAGTGAGTATCTTAGTATCGAGTTCTTAGTCTATCTCAAGGAATGTGGAATAGTTTCACAATTGACTCTACATAAGACAACACAATTGAATGGTGTAGCTGACAGGCGTAACCGAACCTTGTTAGACATGATTCGTTCCATGATGAGTCGAGCTTACCTTCCCATTTACTTCTGGGGGTATGCCTTAGAGACAGCTGCCCATATCCTCAATATTGCCCTTACTAAAAAGGTTGCAAAAACACCTCACGAAATGTGGACAGGGAAAGTTCCCTCGTTAGCACATATCAAAGTCTGGGGTTGTGAAGTCTTCGTAAGACGAGAGACTCATGACAAACTAGAAGCCAGAAGTGAGAGATGTATTTTCATTAGCTACCCTAAGCAGTCATTTGGATATTTGCTCTACAGTCCGAGCGAGGACGTGGTCTTTGCAGTACGAAGAGGAGTCTTGAGAGAGAGAGAGAGAGAGAGAGAGCTCATATTCAAAAAGGACAGTGGGAGCACCATTGACCTTGAAGAAATTCAATAGTCAGCCAATGAAGGAACCTTAGAAGACACTAGCATTCAACCAGAGGAAGAGGTTCCTGTTGAACCGATAAACAGTTCGTTACCTATTAGACGTTCTAGTAGAGTTAGCATGCCACCTGAGTTTTACGGATTCCATATTACTACAGATGGTGACACGTTTGTCAGTGATAGAATACTAGTAAATCTGGATGAGCCAGCTAACTACAAAGAAGCGATGGCAGGCCCTGAGGCTACTAAATGGAAATAGGCAATGGTCAGCGAGATCAAGTCCATGTATGACAATCAAGTTTAGAACTTGGTTGACAATGTACCAGGTCGAAAGACAGTTGGGTGCAAATGGATCTTTAAGAAAAATACCGACATGGATGGTAAGGTATACACTTTCAAGGCTCGGCTGGTTGCAAAAGGTTTCACTCAAACCCTTGGGAGTATAGTCACTTTTTTGGTGCTATATGTCGATGACATATTGCTCATGGGTAACGACATTCCAACCTTGCAAGAAGTTAAATATTAGCTTGGGATGTGTTTTGCCATGAAAGACCTTGGAGAAGCTGCCTATATTCACTGGATAAGAATATTGAGAGATAGAAAGAAGAGACTAATTGGACTCAGTCAAAGTGTATACTTGGAAAAGGTGCTGAAAAGGTTCAGCATGGAAAATTCCAAGAAAGCAGAGCTACCAATCCAAAGTAATGCCAAATTGAGTAAGACTCAAAGTCCCAGTACATATGAAGAAATAATTGAAATGAGTCGGGTACCTTACGCTTCGACTGTGGGGTTGATCATGTACGATATGACATATACTCGCCCTGATGTGTCTTTTGTCTTGAGCATGGTTAGTCGATATCAGGGAAATCCAGGCAAGGCTCAATGGACAGCGGTCAAGAATATTCAAGTATTAGCGAGGACAAAAGACATGCTCCTAGTCCATGGTGGTAGTGATACGTTGAGAGTAAGTGGATACAGTGACGCCAGCTTCCAGACAGATATAGATAACTTTCGGTCTTAGTTGGGCTGGGTGTTCCTGTTGAACGATGGAGCGGTTACGTGGAAAGGTTCCAAGAAAGTAATGGTGGCTGATTCAACTTGTGAATCAGAGTACATAGCTGTAAGTGAAGCATCAAAGGAAGCGGCTTGGCTGAAGAACTTTATCGGTGACCTTGGAGTAGTCCCTGCCATTCAGAAGCAAATGGAACTATTCTGCGATAATGAAGGAGTGGTTGCCTTGACTAAGGAACCGAGAGATCATGGAAAGTCCAGACATATCAACAGAAAGTACAATTACATCAGACATAGAGTAGAAGAAGGTCACCTCATCGTAAAGATGGTATCATCTGAAGATAATCCTATAGATCCTCTGACGAAGGCTCTTGAGTATGGTAAAGCACTATCAGCATGCTAGGAGCATTACCCTGAGAGATGATATTAGTTTTAGCAATTAGATAGGTATCTTGAAACTTGTAACAAAGTAAATGTAATTGACATTTGGTGATTAAATAATGGATTATTTATGAGTATTGTTTACTGCTATTTGTCAATAGTTCATTATTGTGATTCATATTTGCATGTTTTACTTCCCGAGTAATTTGATTATTCAAAAAGTCCACAGTCGCTCATACTTTCGGAAGTAAGTAGTGAATTAAGACTGTCATGAATTGAATTGTAGATTGTCTAAGGAGTTAGACATAGCAATAGTATTGCTACAATGTTCATGAGTACTTAGAAATAGAGATTTGAGTATTGGCCCAACCCGCGCTCAGAAAATTACTTCATGGATTATATCACGAGTAATTTTGAGACGATAATATCTTATGGTCTTGAAACGGAGACATATGAGTTGAAATTTACAAGTCGGTTGTGCATTGATAATGTGTAAACGCATCGGTAACTCGATGTTATAAAATGTATTGTTCTGTGCAATTTGATGAGTAAAAGACAAAAGCATATGAGTCGAAGTTTATTAGTTCCATTTGCTCTAACCGGAAAAAGCAATATATGTGGGCCCCTCGGTGATTTGGTGGTGACTTATAGTGCTAGGCCCAGCCAGGACTAAATTGATGTGTTCAATTAGAAGTCCTATATCATCACAAAACAGGAATTTGGAAACTGAGTGTCAGACTGAGATTGATTCTAATCCATGTCTCAAATCCGAATGATATCTAGTAGAACAGAGGATCATATGATCACTTATCTAAAGATGTGTAACTGACTGGGTCAGAGTTCGGCAGCGGCTTTTGGAAGCTACAATTTGGTGGTCAATTTAGAAGCTATATTGAATTATAGTTATAGACTTATCCAAGTGGGAGACTATTGGATTAGGTTTCTAAGACATAACTAAAATTTAGGAATATACTTGAATTGATGGTAGCACAATCCTTTTGGGTTGCCCTCAAACGTAGTAGAGGATAAGATAACTTATAAAGAGAGAGAGAGAGAGAGAGATTGATTTATTAATATATTATGAGGATAATATATTAATTAGAAATCATTATATTTAATTAATAATTAATCAAAAGTTATTTGGAATTAGTTTTGGGATTAATTAGATTAATTAAAGGTGCAGGAGCTGAATTGTAATTGTTCAATAGTTGAGCAATAGACAATTAGGGTTTGTATATTGGGTTGGACGAATTCAAGGCTTAGGCCTTAAGGAATTTGAACCCACATATGGATATAAGGTCTGTTTATGGTAATGATAAGCAAGTTGAATTATATGATAAATGGCTTATCATATCAGAGATTCAAATAAGGCAGTTATATGCCTTATGACATATCATTATGGGGTTATAAATAGGGAGCCCCAACACCCCATTATTCACGCCAAACTCAAAGAGTTTCTCTCCTCTCTCTGGTTTTCTTGCTTCCTAAGTTCTGGGTGTGAGCCATTAGAAGCACGACACTTGTGGTGCTTGCTTCCAAGGTCAAGAAAGGTATGTAAACATCCTTATGTTTTTCGATATATACCTTAGTTATAGGTTCAATTGAGAAAATATAGATTTAATACCATAATACTAATTAGTAGTGAGATTGAGTTAATCTTAGTGTAATTAAGGTTAAATTGGTTGTTATATGAGTTAGGATGCTTAGAAACTCATTTGGGAGGAATTTGAGTTTGAAAAATACTAAAATAGGTTACACGGGGTCGTGTGATTCCACACTGGGTCGTGTAAAATCTGCCCGTGAGCCTTCCAGACTTACACGGGTTCATGTGATTCCACACAGGGTCGTGTGGGACCTACAGACTATATAATGCGCAGAAAATGTTCATTTCGAACAAAAACATTCCCTTTTCGATTTTCAGAGCTAGAAATGGCGCTTTTGAGTGAAATGAAGCCTGGAGGTTCTTGGGAAAACATAAAGAAGTGCAGATCTAACCCCATATACGTGTTGTTAATATCTAATTCGTCGAGGTGAATAATTTCTCGGTTTGGGGGTTTTCAAACCCTAGTTTTAAATCTTTTGATTTAGCTATATATTGTTATATATGTTGTTAGTAGATTTTTAGTGGATGCTTTTAGAGTTATTGGTGTGATTATTATCGAGTTTCTACGGTTGAATGGGTAAAACCGCGGATTTGGGGGTTTCGGTAAATATAGAGTTGATATTTACCGTTTATGCTCCTTTTTTCTCTTTCAATTGCTATATATATTTTGAGATAGATTTTATTGAGATGATTGTGGATGTTGGGGAAACAGATTTAGATTTTGGTGAGATAACCCAGTGTAGTGAACAGAAGACCGATACGCGTAAATTGGGAATCCACATACTAAGCCGTTATCAAGTGAGTACTCTCTAGTACTTGAGAAGAGTTTTACCTTGTTGTAAGTTAAATATTTATATATGTGTGATGTTGATATTGTTGCAATCCGATTGAGGAGTAAATTGTTATTTGTGAATAACAATAATAGAATTGAACATACATATTGTTTGTATATACCAAGTAAATGCTAGTGTAGTCGCGTTATAGAGTTTTGAATGGATTTGTATAGCCATGAAAGCTATTGAGCTGGAGTACAATTAGTTGTGAAATGAGTATATATATATATATATATATATATATATATATATATATATATATATATATATATATATATATATATATATATATATATATATATATATATATATATATATATATATATATATATATATATATATATATACTATACTATAAAACATATATAAATTACAAGCCATTAAAGCATTAAGATCTTAATTTTTAAGACATGTACAATACATCAATGCATGAATCATTTCAAACAGGTTTAAAAACACAAAGTCACTTGATTGACGCCTTTAAGTTTGGATTGTCGGTCAAAAGAAAGTCAAAAGAAAGCTGGATAAAGTGAGCGGGTCGTTTAAAATTCAAAAAAAAAAGATGAGTGGGTTGTTTAAAATTTGAATAGAAATCCCAAACAAAAGAAAGCGGGATAATCCGCTATACCGATTGCTCTAGGCGACATTAAATACCTAGAGGATTGTTTAACCAACCTTTCTTCATTTTATGTTTCTCGCCAACAACTCTAAACCTTAACAGCTCCACTTTAGTTCCTCCTCTCTCCTCAACGCTCCATAATCCAAGCACCACCGTATACCGCTAAAGCCATCCTCGCCACCACCATCATCGGCCGCCACAGTTACAACCTACATCACTGCAACCTTCAAAACCATTCCTGACCACCATCGGACGATTCATATCACTGCTATACAAACGCACCATCAATTCCCTTTATCCGATGATACCTCCACAGACCATCGAAAATATGGGCTCTTACAACGTTTTCGTAAGCCCTCCTGGTACGTCGATCAACCGCCGGAGTGAAATCACGCGGGTCGTACTTAGATCTGTGAGTTCCATTTAAACAGCCCCCACCCCCATACCTCTCACAACATTTATACCAAGTTAGACTCTCCCGTCTCCCCCTCTTTCTCTCCGGCACCCGACGACCAAAATCACCCCTACGGCCACCTTCGATCCCAGGTTTTATTTCTAATACGGTTTTCAGTTTCCCCTATTCTATTTTTGGTTTTACAGATTTAGGTTTGGTTTCTCGTGATCATCGTTGCTCCGGTTCACAATTGTAAACTTTGGCTTCCCTTGATCACCACCGGTAAGCATCTTCTATCGATTTTTGGTTTCACGGTTAGATTTCTTGTTTTACAGGTTCACAGTTTGGATTTTTGGTTTTAGATGTTCACCGGTAAGCAGCTTCTATCGGTTCCTTTTGCTTTTAATTTCTTATTTGGTTTTGCATTTTAATCCCCAAACCCTCCATGCCCAAGATTCTGGAAAACACCTCCCTAGGCAATTCGTTTGTTTTGTGTATGTTTTATGTATCTATCTCACACGTTTTTTTTCCCCTAAAATCATTTATTGCAAGCAATTTTACTGTGTTTCTGTTGTAACTTTGCAGGTTCAAATAATTCAAAAACCAAATTATCAATTGACAAATTTGAAAGAACGACATAAAAGAACGTTCTCATTTACCTGCATCAGATACAGTTTCCGTATTCACATGTATATTTTTTCAAAACATACAAATTATCAATCGACAAATTTGAGTTCTTAAGTTTATTGTTTGAAAATGTTTGTTTGTCAACATGTTTCTTTTACTTTGCAGCTCTTTGATGGAGAGACGCTATCTTTAGCTTTTAATGAATTGGGAAATTGTGACTGTTGACCGCATGTTTCCCATGGAGAAACCTATTTTTTTAAGTATTCATACAATCTAATTTAGAGCATCCTGCTTCATAGGATTATACTTCAAATTTTTTCAAACATAACACCCTACTTTCATGTTAGTTTTGTCAAATGGCATGTTATCGCATAATTTTATTCGAGTGTACTGTGTCTTTATATTGTATGCCATTGTGTTGGTATGTGTGTCTGTTATCTTTATCTATGTTTTACATTTGTGCAGACTTTAAAGAAATGGTTCACTGGTTTGGGACTTTACATTTGTGCCATTGTGTTGGTATGTGTGTCTGACTTTAACTCATGAGTCATGAATGCATTTTGTTACTTGGCTACTTGCAGGGTGTTTGTCTTTTAAATGGTTCACTGGTTTGGGATCATAATGATACTAGGGGTGGTTTTCTTGCACAAATATTTTAGGAAACATTGAATGAGTCCCAAGATCAGGTGTAATTTGCCATGTCAAAACTATAACCGGTATTGCAAACTCTGTTTTAGCACGTAATTCGTTATTATTCAAAAATTATATTTATATCTTATCTTATTTTTCAAATTTGTGCAGACTCTAAAGAAAAATTGCATGATTCATTGGTCATACAGGTATATCCCTTAATCATTTCCAGACATTTACTTCCTTTATCTGCTACTGTTTGGCCATATGCACTAAATTGTCTTTGTTCTCTGTTTCAGGTCGCTTTCCATAAAATTCTTACATATCTCACGCTTGAGCATATACTAATGTGTATATGTGTCTGTTTGTGTTTCTGTATCTGTTCAATTATTATCGTTGTCCAACATAATATTTTTTTCACGGAGTTTAACTTGTTTTATGAATAATGGTAGCTGTTGGGTGGAGTCAGAAAATTCGTGTTTAAAGGACAACTTACAGTTGAAGAAGTTGAAATGAAGAACGGGTTTGAGGAATCGTCTACTTTTTCCAAGTTTGATATTCATAGAGAAAGTACTTGCCGTTTATGTTATTTTGTGGTGAAACCAACAGAAATGAATTCTTTTGTGGGATCGATTAAAGAGATTATTTTTCCAGGTGTTTGAAGGTTCTTTTTCTTCTGGTTCTAATTCTTTAAAACACACCAATTATAATTGAGATTCCAGTATAAGAAAAGGAGCATGGGCAATAATATTACTTTAAAGCTGTAGTTATGAGCAGTAAATGCACCTATTATATTAATGTATCAATTCACATTGTAGAAGAGATGCCATCTGCATGCATTCTTTTGAGTTTTAAAAGTGTGTAATGGAATCAATTCTTAAATATTATGAGAGTGATCGTAACGTAATGGTAGAATATAACGCCAAGGGTGTTGTTAAGTTTACTTTTGGCAAAATGACTGGAATGCCCTTCTAATTATTGTTTGCTAAAGCTGGTTGATCGAATTATACCATGTAATAATAATAATAATAATAGTATTAATTAATCGGGCATGTTGTTTTAACCCGGTTTGAAAATAAGACTAGAAAAATAACAATTGTCGTTAAACTTAACTTCCTTTCAAAAACTGTTACAAAATTGTTTTTCGGGTTGTTCAATAAGAAACTATTAGCCAGAAACCAACAGGATACAAATAAGAAAGCAATGGAACCCAAAGAATACATCGAGACATTTGAAACTAAAATTTTCTCATTGTTTTATTAAAATGATATAAAATTTTCTAATTGCAGAACCTTTCACTCACCCCCTCCCCCGGTATTACCGCCCCAGCATTGCGCATCGTGAGTTTGCGGGTACGCCGAAGAAACTATTCGCTGCCGCCGCATCGCACGGGTACCGTTGAAAAAAATGACTTATATTCTACCAATATATCATGTGTTTTTTTACCAATGATATGTTTCCAAAAGAGCCTAATTGATGAACAAAAAAATAACCGTTGAAAAAAACCTCATCTCCGAACGAAAACAATTTTCCGAAACGAACTATTTGCCGCCGCTGCATAGTGCGGGTGTCAAAACTGAAATTTTCTGAAAACTTAGTGTCATTTTTCAAAATTTCCCAATAACAAATTATAAATATTTCAAAATTTTTAATTGAAGAGAAATATAAAAATAAACAAAATAAGAACAATGTTTTGCCGACTGGAAACCTAACCGTCGTCCTAAAACTAATAGCCGAAACGAATTGTTCGTCTCTGCCGCATAGCGCGAGTACTTTGAAACTTTTAAAAAACACATAGTCTGTATATTTTAACATATACACACATATACATGTGTGTGTATATATATATATATATATATATATATATATATATATATATATATATATATATATATATATATATATATATATATATATATATATATATATATATATATATATGTGTGTGTGTGTGTGTGTGTGTGTTGAAAACCTTGAATCAAACCCTTATAACGTAATATGTGAGTATATGAGTCAGACACAAAAAGGAGAGGGGCATTTTGGTCAAGTCTGGAAACAGGGACATTTTGGTCAAGTATGGATCAATGTATAATGTCTGAGGCAAGCCAAAGAAGGATCTGGGAATCATGAGTGAGGCGCAAACATGAACGGGGCAATTTGGTAAAGTCTGGAATTTGATGAAATTAAAGAAAAACTACAATTTGCATTTGTGGTCTTTTATATTGTTTTATATCATCCTACTAAGTATTGACTAACTATAGCAATTATTAGGTTATTGTGTAAAATAAAATGTTGAATCCCAAATTAAAATGTGCATTTGTATGCTCGTGTTCACAACACTGTAGTGGATGTTTGATCAACTAATTAAAGCATTGCCCAATTTTGTATTTAGTAATAATTATGTTAATAATTATTACGTCGTCTAATTATAATGAATTGTCATGAGTCTAATTACCCTTAAAAATATCGAGTTGACTATATTAAATATAATCGAATATATTTCAATACTTTATTATTAGTAATAGAAATAATGAATATGATAAATTTTAATTGAATTAGAAAATTTTGAACTCATAATTTAATATTAACTTTGATGTTTAAGCTTTTAAACATATTTTTAGAACGTAGAATAAAAATTGTCCTTTATGGTTAAGCGTTCCGCACAAAAAACATGAACCTTTAATTGAATCAAAAATCAAAGCAAAGAAAGGTTCACTTAACCAATATGAAAATTAAAGAAAAAACAACTTAACTCTTTGCTAATGTAATGTGTGTTCAAAATGATATCCTTACACAACTTACAAGAACCTATTAGCCAGAAGTAAATTATCCGCTTAATATACAACTTACCAAACCGAACTACCTGAAAACCAAATAACTCATATACAAAGGAAACTAACCGTGTAAAATAAAATTATCACCAAACCTTGCTCCCCCCTCCCCCAAACCAATCCGATTACATAAAATTCTCAGGGTTAACTCACTGTGGTTCCAAATGTTATTTTACTCATTTATGACAAGATCAATTCTTGAACAGGATCGAAAAAACCCGAACCGAAACAGAAAAATAAAATTCATACAATCGAAACCGAATTGCTTAATCGTTTTCGAGACGGTTCCGGTTTACAACATAACAGATACGTTTCGCCGCTAGAAACAGAAACGTACTTATATTTGCATACCGAAAATTATTCGTCGAAATGAAACTAATGTTCACCGCCGATAGTAATTAATCGTCAAAAAGAAACTATTCTCCGCCGCCGCATTGCGCGGGTACGCAGCTAGTATATATATATATATATATATATATATATATATATATATATATATATATATATATATATATATATATATATATATATATATATATATATATATATATATATATATATATATATATATATATAGACTAAATATCAAATGGGAACCATTTTTTTCCTAGAAACCTAGGAACCTTTTGACTTAATTTTTTTTTTCAAAAAAATAACATAATACACCTAATCGCTTATATTTAAGACCTTTTGTAAAAAAAATTTGAAAAAAAAAAACATGTATACACGAAATGTGTACATATGCACGAAACGTGATCATATACACATTTGCGAAAAAAGTGCATAGATGCACATTTCGTGTATACATATTATTTTTCAGTTTTTTTTTGACAAAAAGTCTTAAATATAAGCGACTAGGTGTACTATGTCATTTTTTTAAAAAAAAATATTTCAGTCAAAAGGTTCCTAGGAAAAAAATGGTTCTTCCTTGAAACGGACTCTATATATATATATATATATATATATATAAGTGATTATAATTGAGTCTGTGAGAAGTACCAAGTGTGGTACTTAGTGAGAAGTCGATATTTGCTAATATTTAACTCGTGTTGTAAAGTTAATGTGATTGCAGGTTTCAGAGATAGAGAGGAGATGTTTATCTATAATTGTTAAGGAGATTAGGATGAGCGGATAATGAGAAATGAGTGTTGATAAAGAGATTATTCACTAATCTTTATATAAGCTTACGCTTGAGTTGTTGTTTTGCAGGTATCTATAGCAGTGATATGGGAAGGCATGTGATAAAGAGAGGTGGACAACTTAGTTCGCATTTTTGGCAGAGTTTCCGAAGACATTTGAGTACCAAAGCCTTGGTGAGTACGGCATACCATCCGCAGACCGACGGCCAAACCGAGAGAACTACATAGACGTTGGAAGATATGCTTAGAGATTTAGTGAGTGATTTTGGAGGTAAC
This sequence comes from Cichorium intybus, assembly GCA_023525715.1. Lineage (NCBI taxonomy): Eukaryota > Viridiplantae > Streptophyta > Magnoliopsida > Asterales > Asteraceae > Cichorium > Cichorium intybus. Next base: position 2,349,699 of record JAKNSD010000024.1, read on the forward strand.
CGGTGTTAGGTGAAGATTTGGTGAGTCAAATGTTTGAAAGTCAAAAGAAGGAAAAGGCTGGCTACCACCGTTTGTTGATTTACTTCACAGTTTCACAATTCTCTCATGCCTATAAATATAGGCTTTGGTTGAGAAGCAAGATGCACCACTTGAGTTAAAGAGAGAAAATAACTTGTAGAGAGTTATAAATTGTAATCTTGTGAGTATTAATAAGATTTCTCTAGTTGTTGCCCGTGGATGTAGGATTGACACCGAATCCGAACCACGTAAAAATCCTTGTGTTATCTTCTTGCTATATTTTCGTGAGTTTGTGAGTGTGTGATAGTGTGTTTCCGCTGCGTGTACCCAGTCCGGTTCCTAACAACTGGTATCAGAGCTTCGGTTTCGGAGGAGGTCTCGGTTTTAGAAATTAGAGTATGCTCTATGGTTGTAGTTTTGTCTGATCTTCCACATCAGAAACTAATTTCTATTAATCGTATTAAAGGTGTCTCGGTACTTTGAAGGGTACTGTCTGTCACAGACGAGTACACTGAACGAACCGGTCAGGTCCGTGCCATTGTTGTGTCTGTTTCGTTGTCTCAATTTGTTTCTTGTTTGTCGTAATGGCTGAAGACAATGTTGTAATCGAGAAGTTCAACGGTTCTGACTTTAGCTGGTGGAAAATGCAATTAGAAGCATTGCTATGTCAGTAAGATTTGGAGATGGTACTTGGAGACAAACCGGAGAAAATGGAAAAAGCTGCCGAAGATGCGTGGAACTCAAAGGACAAGAAAGCTAATGCGGTTATTACGTTGTCGTTGGAAAGGAGCGTTGCTTTCAACATCATGAAGGAAACCACGACACGTGGTATGATGGATGCTCTGATGAACATGTATGAGAAACCGTCGGCGGCTAACAAGGTGTTCTTGATGAGGGAATTGTTCACGACAAGGATGAATGAGGAAGGCTCAGTTACGGTTCACATTAACAATCTAAATTCAATTCTGTCCAGATTGTCATCTGTGGGAATTAAATTTGATAATGAGACTCAAGCTTCACTACTACTAGCTTCACTACTTGATAGCTGGTCAGGAACAGTTACTGCTGTTACGAGTTCCGTGGGGACCAGTGGTATGACGTTTGAAGGGGTTCGAGATTTGGTTCTAGGCGAGGATACCAGACGCAAGAATCAAGGTGGCTCGTCTTCTTCTGAGTTATTAAATATCGGAAGAGGTAGAGGGAATAGCAGAAACGATGGGAGTAGTGGGAGTCGGGGAAGAAGTTCCTCTAGAACTTGGAAGAATGTGAAGTGCTGGAACTGCCAAGAGGTGGGACATGTTAAGAGTCAATGTCCAAAGAAAGAATTAAACAGTGTTGGTGCTGAGAATGTTTATCAGGAAGATGCATTGATACTCAGTATGGAAAACTGTGTAGACTCTTGGGTCATGGATTCAGGGGCTTCGTTTCACGCCATGGACAACGGAGAAACGATGGTGAATCTAAAAGAAGGAGATTTTGGGAAGGTACGGTTAGCAAATGACGAGATGCTTCAAGTAACGGGCATGGGAGATATTGATCTGGTTACTTCATTGGGAACTACATGGAACCTGAAGAATGTCAGGGTGATTCCGGAGCTGAAGAAGAAATTAATTCCTGTTGGTCAGCTGGATAAACAAGGACTGGAAGTAAGGTTTGGTGGTGGTAAATGGAGGGTGGTCAATGGTAATTTGGTGATTGCTCAAGGTATGAAGCGTGGGTCATTGTATATGGTTGAGGTACCTGCTGAGGGAAGTATGACCGTCCCCGTTAAGCATGACAAAATCTGGTTCGCTAAATCTAGTGCTACGAGAGTTCATTTTGCAAACATGAATTCTGGAGCCAAGGGGATGTTAGCTGAACGAGTCGGAAAGTCAAAACCATTCAGGGGATTTTGTGACAGTTGGAGCACGGGGTGTGTTCCGGGGTACAGTTACAAAGAGCCGTTGGGTTTTGAAGACTAAGACTGAAAAATTCTCTTCTATTGGAAGTTTGCAAAGTTTGGAGAGTGTTAGTGGTCCTCGGTGTATCTCTGGAGCTGGTGGAGTGTCCAAACCGGTTGAGACAGAGGATCAGTCGGTGGTGGGATTAGCCACGGCTGAGTTGGAGCTAATGGGAGCTTCAACTGGCCCTTCTAGTACTTGAAGATGAGGGGTGGCAGCAATTAGAGAAATTGGACTAAGTTTAGCTTGTTATTGGGAGCTGGAGGCTTGGAAGACTTGGTTGTTTTAAGTTTGCTGGAATTGGATGATAGTAGAGAAAGACTACGTTGTTCAAAATCTTCAAGTGGGAGATTGTTAGGTGAAGATTTGGTGAGTCAAATGTTTGAAAGTCAAAAGAAGGAAAAGGCTGGCTACCACCCTTTGTTGATTTACTTCACAGTTTCACAATTCTCTCATGCCTATAAATATAGGCTTTGGTTGAGAAGCAAGATGCACCACTTGAGTTAAAGAGAGAAAATAACTTGTAGAGAGTTATAAATTGTAATCTTGTGAGTATTAATAAGATTTCTCTAGTTGTTGCCCGTGGATGTAGGATTGACACCGAATCGGAACCACGTAAAAGTCCTTGTGTTATATTCTTGCTATATTTTCGTGAGTTTGTGTGTGTGTGATAGTGTGTTTCCGCTGCGTGTACCCGGTCCGGTTCCTAACAACTGGGACGATCATTTGCCTTTGGCTGAGTTTGCATGTAATAACTCGTACCATTCCAGTATTCAGATGACACCCTTCGAGGCATTATACAGATCAATTTGTAGAACACCAACGTGTTGGTCAGAGGTGGGGGAAAGGCCATTAGCTGGTCCCGAAATAATGACTGAAACTGAGGCAAAAACAATATGCATATAAACGAAGGAAACTATTGGAGTTTCAAGTTGGAGAGATGGTAATGTTGAAAGTGTCTCCCTGGAAGGGAATTATTCGGTTTGGTAAGCGTGGCAAGTTGAGTCCCCGATTTATCGGACCTTTCCGTGTATTACAATGAGTGGGAGTTGTAGCTTATAGACTCGAGCTTCCCGATGAGTTACGACGAATACATAATGTGTTTCATATATCACATCTTCTTAAAACTTTATATCACGATTTTGCGCGAGTTTCTTTGACTGAGGTTCAGTTAGATAAGAAACTACAATACCGGGAACAACCAGAGTAAATCCTAGACAAATAGATCAAGAAGCTATGGAAAAAGGAGATTTGGATAGTGAAAGTGCAGTGGGGACATCAATGCGGCACAGATGTCACGTGGGAACCTGAAGAAGAGATGCGTTCTAAATACCCTTTCTTATTTCAAGAGATTCCAAGGACGAAATCTTTTGAATGGGGGAGAGCTTGTAAGACCTGTTCCCAGCTGAGATAATTGAGCACATAAGTTCTAATAATTTATTTCTAAAAATCTTTTAGTAAAGTATTAACTTAATACTTTAGTGAGTCTTTTGCGTAATTTCGTCTAGATTGAGCAATTGATAGATTGTGAGTTATCAGATGTCGTATGAGTCATTCTTGCGTGTCCTATTCCGAGATTTACTTGTTGTATATGAGTGTTTGTCTTTGGAAGTGTTTAAACGGGAAAATTTTAAAGTTTTAGTGGACTGAGCATGTTAGCGTCGCTAACTTTGGTCAAACAGCCCTTATTAGTCAAAATACAGGTTTAGTTCATTTTACACCTAAATTTCGAGAGTCAGCAAGGGTAGGGCAATTTCTGGCCAAATTCAGTCGAGGGATTCGTGTAAGAGCTTAAGGAGGTCAAATCTAATAGCCTAAACAAGTTAGAGTTTCAGAATGACAGATGACTTGGACTTGGACTTGACTTTTGGGACTTTTGTTATCTAAGAAAACTTTCTTTTGAACTTAGTTTTTTTTGTTACCCGGTTTGGGGATATACTTGAATGATAAACTTGCTTTTGGTAAATACTCATATACTTGTTTCTTATCTTTTAATTAAATCTTTAATTAGCGGGGTTGATTTTGAGTAATCTATGGTGTAATTTAAAAGTGAGAAACTGGGTGTTACACATGAGAGACAATTCAGTTCGGCATCACAATCTCGATTCCTTTCATAATCATCGAGTAGTCACATCCAATATGTTCACCAATTTTGTGTTGTATGTTTATTGATTATATATTACTTATTTCACCATTTTATATTATTACAAGAATTTATTAACAAAATCATATAATTTTTTGGCATATGGTATTGTTAGTTATTTTTGTAATTATAGAAAGAATTGAAAAATAATAAAGGGTCATTTAATCATTTTATGTATTTTCCATTTCAATATATTGGATGAAATTGTCAAACCAAATAATTATTCCAATATTTCTCAATCGAACACACTACAGATTCAAATTCTCTCCGAATTCTTTCATCCAAAAGATTCCAATTGCTTGTAATTATTTTGTGAACGAAATATATCCTTATTGTCAAGTTAGCCTAAAATTTATGATTAACATAAATATTATAACAAATGTTTCTTTGAATTCGCTTCTTACTTTGAATATCCCATGCGAAAAAACATTTTCATATTTCTATATCGATCAATGGACTTTTCCTTTTGATCAAAATCAGAAACAAATCGTTCATTGGTGGGGTTTTGCTTATGATTCGATGTGATATATGAAAATAAAAATTCTAAACAAATATTGTTGATAAATGTTAGAAACAAATCATTACTCTGGCTTCTTACACCATTAAAGTGGTTCATGCAGGGATATGTGTTTGGATTCGATCAGATAAACAAATAAACACATTCAGCGGAAGACTAACAAGATCAAATCACACAATATCTATGAACAGAGTTCATGATCACGCAGTTTATATAATTTATATCTAATTTAAGCATAAACATAATATATCTCATAAGAATTTCCTTCTTTGATTTTTGAATAATAGCATCTTGCATTGGATGAACAGAACCCAAAGTAGAATCCCTCTAGTGACTCACACCCAGGATCTCCAGAGAACTAGACATACAGAACTTCCACTTGGGAAGGAGGCAAAAGATCACAAACCTTAGAGAGGGATGTGAAAATCACCAAAGGGATGGGAGAAGAGAATTTGCGGCTCAAGTATGAGGAAATAGATGATTTAGGATTTCACCCCAAGACCTCTATTTATAGTGCAAGGCTCCTAGCGTTTCAAACTTAAGGAGTCTTTTGGCGCACGCACCCCTCGACTTCTTTCTATTAATTAACTATGTAATTAATTAAAATCCAATCCCTTGCAATTTCATTTCTCCAAATTACATTGTTAATTAATTGCTAATTAATTTTTTATATCCTTGATAAATTAATAAACTAATATCTGATTTATTTTCTGATTAATTTATTTCTCAATAAATTAATAAACTAAGTTCTATATTTCACTTTCTGTCACTATTTGTTTTTCTGGGTCATTAGGACAACCCAAAAGGACCCTGCTATTATTAGAAATATTGCCGGTAGTTGATAATCTTAGACACTAATTCGAACAATATGTTCCTATGCCCATTTTGTCATATGCGATCCTATAATTTTACCGGTAAAATTCAATATAGAACTTAAAATTCAATATGTAACTTTTATAGCATAGACCTCAAAAAGTTGTTATTAATCTCGGATTAACAGAAAGTATTGCGATGACTTTATAAAGTCAAACATACTAATGCCATATAGGATCATCATCTTAGAATTGAGTGTATAATACAACACTGAGAAAAAAAAAATTATGTGGTTTTTATTGTGAATAGTTGCTCTCTTGTGCTAGAATTTAATCCCAAGTAGTAAAATTCATGTGTAAGTGTTATTTCTTTAGAAAGGAACACATAAATACCTATTAAACCTACTTTCGAATCTATTTCTTTGCCACCACGACATTCAAACCCTCAACACTTTAAAGAGATTCACCTTTCCATAACACCTAACTGTTGAGACACAATCCGTTTGGTATGTGTAAGTTTCATGCATTGTAAGTAAGGTGGAACACATTATAATCGTACAGTCACTATTTCACACTTCACTGTTTTGAATGATTTGGTCCCAAGTGTGGAGTTTATTGCAAAAAAGCACCTAACTCATTTGAAATAACTTTTTTACCCTTTGTATTTTCTTCTATAATTCTTTAACTAATTAAAAAAAGCAAATAGAAATGTTTTGTTTTTCGTTCATCACCTTTGTCTTGGTGCCATTTCTATCTTTATGTGTTAGCTTTGGTTTAGACTTTTGAACTCTATTAACAGCATCAATAATTTTGATTGTGTTTATTTTGTAAATAAAGTTTGGATTTGATGTCGTTGGGTTTTCGTTCATTTCATCAACCACTTAGAATGAACAGACCTACACAAATAAATCTCGGTTTATGAGATGAAGTAACAGAGCATCCTTAACACGCACTCAACTTCGGGGTTTTGGGTTTCACTTCGTGCTTCTAAGATAAATTTTGGAAATAGAGAAAAGTTAGACTGCCCATAAGATTTGATATAAACGTAGTAGCTGATCTAACACATTTCGAGCCTAGAAATTCGTACGGGCATGAGACACAATCCAGTTCGGCCTCGCAATCTCGATTCGTTTCATAATCGTCGAGTAGTCACATCCAATCTCTTCAACAATTTTGTGTCCTATGTCGATTGGTTATGTGTTATTTATTTCACCATTTTATATTATTACAAGAATTTATTTAACAAAATCATATAACTTTTTTGGTATATGGTATTGTTAGTTATTTTTATAATTATAGAAAGAATTGAAGAATAATAAAGGGTCGTTTAAAATTAAATAAATCACAAATAATTACATTCGAATAGTTTTCAATCTAACGCATTAGAGATTCAAATTCAGTCAGAATTTCGTTTCATCCAAAAGATTCCAATTTCTTGTAATTATTTTGTGAAACCAAATATATCCTTATTGTCAAGACTGCTTAAAATTTATCATTAACATAAATATTATAACAAATGTTTCTTTGAATTTGCTTTTTACTTTAAATTTTCCATGTGAAAAACTTTTTCATATTTCTATGTCAAAAAATATATCCATGGACTTTTCCTTTTGATAAAAATCAGAAATTGTTTTGCTCATGATTTGATGTGATAAATGAAAAATAAAAATCATAAACAAATATTGTTGATAAACATTAGAAACAAATCATTAGTGGGGCTTTCGTACAACATTAAAATGGTTTATGTAGGGATATGTTCCTATGCCCATTTTATGCGGTCCTATGCATATTTACCTATAAGATTCAATATAAAACCTTTATAGCACAGATTTCAGAGAGTCATTTTTAGGCTGGAGGGAATGGTTGCCTATGAAACCATCGTCATCGTCTGTTATGTAGGATCCACGTAGGATGCCTACGAAATGGATTTTCTATGCGTCTAACTTGGAATGGTTGCCTATGAGATGCCTATGATTTTTTTTTTTATGTTTTTTATTTTTTTGAATTCAATCCATACAAATAAAAATTACATAAAAATAAAATTAAAAACGTTACATTAAAATTAAAAACATTACCTAAAATTAAAAACATTACATTAAAATTAAAAACGTTACCTAAAATTAAAAACGTTAAAACAATGTCATCATCTAAGATCATGTTGTGTAAAATAATACACGTATACATAATAGATGCGAGTTTCTCTTTATCACGTGGTCGTCCCGGCTCTGCTAGTATGTGTCACCGCTTCTTGAGCGCTCCAAATGCTCTCTCGATATCCTTCCTAGCCCTTTCTTGTGCGACTTTATATTTTACGCGCTTTGGATCAACGGGACACGACAAAGGCTTGACAAGAACGGTTTGCTCGGGGTATATACCATCAACTAGGTAATACCCGTACTTGTATGTGGTTCCGTTGACTTGAAACGGTAAATAAGGAGCCGATCCGTTGCAAACATTGTCGAATAACGGTGACATTTGATAAATGTTGATATCATTGATGGAACCCGGGGAACCAAAGTACGCATGCCAAATCCAAAGTCCTGTGACGCGGCAGCTTCGAGTATCAAGGTCGGGTGGCCTTTATCACCCCGCGTATATTGCCCGTGCCATGCAGTGGGGCAACCACCCCATTCCTAGTGCATACAATCCAAACTCCCAAGCATACCAGTAAAGCCATGAACATGTGCGTGATGAGCGTAAATGGTCTGCATGTCGCTGAATGTAGGCTTGCGCAAGTACCGTGGACCGTATATATAACGACACACCTACAAAACTCCTCGAGGCTTTCACGTGCGGTCCTTTCGGACATTTGGAAATATTCATCACATGAGTCCGACACACCACCGTAAGCAAGTTGACGTACGGCAACTGCAGCTTTTTGTATAGCGGTAAAACCTTCCGAACCCACAGCATCGGGTCGTTGACGGAAATAGACGGACATATTGTCGACATCGGTCAAAATATGTAGAAATAAATGCCGCTCCATCCGAAACCGTCGGCGAAAATTGTACCGTGGGTAAACACAATATTCGTCAAAATAATGACGTATGAGAAGGGTGTGGGCTGCGGCTCGGTCTCTAAATATCCTGACTCGCGTACGCGGATGTGCACTTTGAACGATATTGCCCTCCTCTTGTTGTTCTTCAAGTATGTCGATAACCCGTTCCATCCCGTGCAGCATCCCCAAAACCAACGGGTACGATCCAGTCATCCGCCATGATTTTGAGAGTAAAACACAGAGAAAATTTTGATGTTTTTGATGTAGGTTTTGTGAATGGTTGTGTGTGTATTTATAGTGTGAAAATAATTTTTCTTTTTAAATTTTAAACAAAGTAGCCGTTATTGTGGGTGAGTTAGACCAAAATTTTTTTTTTTAATTTTATACAAACTAGCCGTTTAAATTCATTTTAAAAGGGAAATAATTTCTTTTTATTAAGTATGCCGCCAACGTTTTCGCCTACGTCCGGATACCGCCCAGCTATGCCAACCACCAATGCCGCTAAAGCGATATGGTGGATGCCGCCGGCATCAATTGCCACGGAGGATACCGACGGCATCGGAGTATCCATTCCGTTCAGTCTATTAATCTCAGATTAACAGAAAGCATTGCGATCACTTTATAAAGTCAAATATACTAATGCCATATAGGATCATCATCTTACAATTGAGTGTATAATACAACATTCAGAAAACAAATTATGTCATGTTTTATTATTGTGAATTGTTGCTCTCTTGTGCTAGAATTTAATCCAAAATAATAAAATTCATGTGTAAGTGTTATTTTTTTTTAAAGGCAGACATACATACCCAATGAGCCTACTTTCGAATCTACTTGTTTGTCCACCACGAGATTCAAACCCTCATCCACTACAAGATATTCACCTTTCCATAACACCTAATACTGTTGAGATGCATTCGTTTGGTATGTGTAAGTTTCATGCGTTGTAAGCAAGGTGGAACACATTATATTCATACAACACTAAATGTATTTTTAATTATGAAGTCATGTGAAAATATTAAATTAGAGAAATGTCGCTATTTCTCACTTCAATTTTTTAATGATTTCTTCCCAAGTCTGCAGTTTATTGCAAAAAAACACCTAACTCATTTGAAATAACTTTTTACCTTTTGTATTTTCTTCTATAATTCTTAACTAATTAAAAAAGAAAATAGAAGCGTTTTGTTTTTCGTTCATCACCTTTGTCTTGGTGCCATTTCTATGTTTAAGTGTTAGCTTTGGTTTAGAGTTTTGAACTCCATCAACAACACCAACGAGTTCGATCGTGTTTATTTTTGTAAATAAAGATTGGCTTTGATGTCGTTGGGTTTTCGTTCATTTCAGACCTAGAAAAATGAACAGACCTACACTAATAAATCTTGGTTTATGAGATGAAGTAACAAAGCATCCTTAACACGCACTCAACTCAGTAGTCGACGGGGTTTTGGGTTTCACTTCGTGCTTCTAAGATAAATTTTGGAAATAGAGAAAAGTTAGACCGCCCATAGGATTTGATATAGACGTAGATCTAACACATTTCGAGCCTAGAAATTTGTGCGGGCATGAGACACAATCCGGTTCGGCCTCATAATCTCGATTGGTTTCATAATCATCAAGTAGTCACATCCAATATGTTCAACAATTTTGCATCGTATGTTGATCGACTATGCTTTTTTTTATTTCACCGTTTAATATTATTACAATAATTTATTTAACAAAATCAAATAATTATTTTTGTATATGGTATTGTTAGTTATTTTTATAATTATAGAAAGAATTAAAAAAATAATAAAGGGTCATTTAATCAGTTTATATAATTTGCATTTTCATTTATTTGATAAAAATTTCAAACTAAATAGAAATCAACAAATAATTTTATTTCATTCTTTTTCAACCAAATACAATAGAGATTCAAATTCCCTTTAGATTTAAATTTTTTCAAATTTCCTATCATCCAAAAAATTCCAATTGCTTGTGATTATTTTGTGAACCAAATACATCATTATTGTCAAGTTAGCCTAAAATGTATGATTAACATAAATATTATAAGAAATGTTTCTTTGAATTCGCTTATTACTTTGAATTTTCCAAGCGAAAAACTTTTTATATTTTTATGTCGTAAAATGATCAATGGACTTTTCCTATTGATAAAAATCAGAAGAAATAGTTCATTAGTACGGTTTTGCTTATGATTGAATGTAATATATGAAAAATAAAAATTGTAAACAAATATTATTGATAAACGTTAGGCCCTCAGGTGTGCCCTCTCATCAACTCACTTTTCGCCTGCCATCTCAGCATCCAGTGAGCACCTCTCACTCCTCCCCTCACCTTTGGAAATGATTACCACTCACTTCCTCTCACATTTGGTACACATAATTATGTATAATGTACAAGCCACTTACCTCACCCTTGGAATCCGTCCTGCAACGTTGTAACACCGTGCGAGGCCAAAAGTGCGACGTCGCGGCATGGGGGTGGTGTTCCCAACGGCGTCGCAAGGTGTCGGGCAGGGGCTCGTAGGACACACCGGACGGCCTTAGAAACAAATCATTAGTGGGGCTCGCATGACACACAGGACGACCTTAGAAACAAATCATTAGTACACCCATTTTTCCGAATTTAATCCTATGCACATTTTACATGTAAGATTCAATATAGAACCTTTATAGCATAGACTTCAAAGAAGTCATTGTTGTTGATTTTAGAATTCAATCAAAGACTGTGTATGAACAATTATTACGAAGTAATAATCCAACAATGTAATCAACACACACAAATATGATGAATAACAATAAAGACCAAAAGAATTGTGTAGAACAGGTGTCGAATGCTTTCGTATTATTATTTGGGGTTTACAAATGGTGAATTACAAGCACTGTCGACACGGACAGGTACCATTGATATTTATACTTGATCAGTGATACCAATAGTACAATAGATTTACAAAATTATATAAGTGTACTATCCAATAAGAGCGTAGTATCGCGCAACACGTAAGCTTGAAAACACGCGTGCAAAGGATAAGGTTGTTACTAGAAAGCCCTCGGATTGTCTGGAGCAAATCCTTCGGAGACTTCAGGCTTCCGACTCTGTCTTCTCTTTTGGTCTAGGCCTTCGGAAGGGGTCAGCACTTCATAACAAAATATACTCAACAATCTCCCCCTTTGTGTGAAATGCATCCGAAACCTATTGGGCAAGATGCTTCTTGAAGCCTTGCTTCAATGTATACCTCACCGCCATCCACCAAGCCATGTGTTCCATGAACTTCTCTTTCTCTTCGTAAGAGTTGATATGGCAGGTGTTTACGGCAGTCATCATGATGGTTATAAAGGGCGTAGGGTAAAGACCTTTATAGTCTATTTCAAAAAAATTTGTTACCACTTCAGTGTCGTTTTTCAGACCCTTGAAAACCACTCCATAAGGCTCTTGAATAATCTCCCCATTCTTGAATCTTGCAATGTTGCAGACAGTGACAGGGGGAGGATTCAAGGGTTGACTGAAGTAGTTGCACATCTCTATGTCGTTCTTGGCAAATCGTAACATGTAGTTACGCAGAAATGCCAAAACATGATTTCTGGCTGCATTGAATATCATCATTGATTCCGCAGCATGGCCAGGTGCATCCCTCATGAGCTCCAGAATCACTATAAAATCATGAGGATTCATGATTGGAAAATCAGCAACGGTGTCGAGTTGATGGTCTACTGTCTTCTTTCTCCAGAAGGTTTGTCGTTGATCATTTGGGATGGTTCAGAAAAACTGGAGAAAGGAAAAGGTTTTTGGATTGAAGGGTATGTCGAATTGATGGTATGCTATTAAGTTTGTATCATAGCTTTGGAGAGGGAGTATGTTGAAGACATTATTATCTGTAAATCCAAAAGCTTGAATAGATTTCGCAGTCCACTTTCCATCATCATTTGCAAAGGCATTGATTTTCAGCATCTTCGCATAATCTTCACACCTTGCATTGTGAACTTGCTCCATGTGTGAAGCGATCAGGCTCACAACCTTTTCTTTCTCTTCGGTCTCTTCAATCTTGGACCCAAAACCACCAGCTTCGGAAGATCCCATGGTGGTAGTAGTAATTGTTGAGTATGTGGGACCCGAAGAGGTTGGAAATGGTGGTGTTCCAAGAGAAGTAGCAACATAAGTGGTTGGGTGGTTGTTTTTGCTGTTGTTGTTGTTGCTTCGGAAGCTATGATTGCAGACATAGGGACACTAGACCTAGCTTCTCCCCCTTGCGAAGGATGAGCCTCATGTTGAGCAATAACAGATGGTCTAATTTGGGAAGATTGAGTTCGAGTCATGCGATCAGCAAAGTTGATGAGAGGTTGTAGTGTTGTTCTCAATTTGGTGACTAAATCTTCAATCAGAGCAGAGTTGGTCCTCTGAAGTTCATCAGCAAACTTTGCAACTTCTGAAGCAGATTGGGCGGCTGTCAGCTCATCAATTCTTGCTTTAGCCTCATCAAGTTGTTTTTCAAACTTGGTACAGTACCGATTGTTCCAAGTTTGAGCCTCAGTACGAAGGTCCTGTAGAGCCTTCATCACTTCAGAGTTTGTGGACTCAAATTTCTCAACAAAGTCCTTTATTTCTTATATTTTTCCTCCATAAGCAACTTGTGCTTGGAGTCCACGTCATTCACAACAGACTGTATTTTCTGCTCAAGGAGAGTTTGGATCCTAACTTGCTGATCCATTAACCTTTTCTCGGCTTGGCATTTAGAGTCTTATATTGCCTGATCAGCATAAGATCTCCATCATTTAAATCTTCTTCCATTTCCTCCACTGTTAATGGAGCCATGTGGAAAGCTTCAAACAGGGCTGCGGAAGTGGGAGCTGATTGTTTGGGTGACTTTGGCATATTGAATTTTGGTAAAGAAGTGTCAATACCAGAGGATGGAATGTTTAGCATGGGATCGGTAAAGGTGATGATGGGTTTGGAGGTTTGAGTGGTTGAGGTTATGGGTGTTTCAGTTGTAGAGGAAATGGGAGGAACATCCGAAGATGTAGTATATATGGTGGTGGTAATGGGTGTGGAAGTTGTGGTTTGTTCTGAGGTGATTGCGGATGTAGGTGGAGCAGTTGTTGGTGGAGGAGAAGGTGGTCTTGTATCTTGAATGGGTGAGGAGTGGTGTTCTTCGTCCTCTTCACCATGAATGTCTTCAAATAGAGTTCTTTCGGTCTCCTTAGATTCATCCACAATGACCTGTTTCTTTGTACACTTCGGTTGGGTTCTCTTTGCAGGTGGCTGATCTGTAGCCTTTCTTTTCTTGACAACCTTCAGACTACTTGGTTCTCCGGTAACTTTCTTCTTTCCCTTTGACTTTGAGGGAACTTTACAGGGGCTGCTTGTGCTGATGGGCGAGTAGGATAAGGCATGATCAAGTTTAAGCGATATGTATCAACCACCTCATTCAACAATTCAACTTTGGCAAGCATGGCATTCAGAATTTGAGAAGAGAACATTGAAGAGTTTTCATCCATAGGAGGAATGGTGATGTAAGAGTATTTCATGGCTGGAAGAGAAGGGTCATAAACGAACCCAGTTCTCTGGTAGTATTCATGGACAATGATTATTTCTAGTCCCTTCAATGGATGATTGATGTGCGAACAGATTTCAACCCATAAAATCGAAACATAATACACTTTGACATCGTAGTAAATCACATACAGAATACCTAAAAAGGATTGGCTTGCAGAATCCTGTCCAAATGTTCTTCCAAACAAACAACAAAGGAAAATGCCGAAAAAGAATTTCCACAAATCAGCAAGATACCTTTTCTTGAAGTTACCAATGTTGGGAAGTTTTGGTTCATAACTCATCTCATTGAACATATCCACCGGTTGTTCTGCAGTAGGCACAATGAGTTCTTGTGAATCGAAGATCGGAAGTTGCAGAGCTTTTGCAAATCGAGACTTTGACAGTTGAATTCTTTTAGTTGTTCCATTTGCACTCAGCACCTCATATGTGACGGTTTGAACGACATTCTCAGAATTGATCACAACAACAGAGGTATAGTGTTCCTTGTGAACAAGATTTGCAGGAATGGAAGGAGTGTAGGTCAATGCGTGACCAAGGACTGAATGTTTGAGGCATTCAACCAGTGCTTCAATGGGTTTTGGGTACTGCTTGGTATCTTGTCGAATGAACAGATTCGTCGATTGATTCTTTAGTACAGCAATGGAGATTCCCTCAAGACTCTGAGATGATGCTTCAGCAGCAGTTGATGCCATTGATGATTGTGGATCTATTGAGAAAGACTATGAACAGTTAGAGTTTTTGAGAAATTTTGCAGAGGAAGTTTGAATCGTTTGATCGCGTAAAGAGTTGAACAGACCGGGTGAGAGGTATTTATACTGATTGTGGTCCCTAGTCCATTTAATGCGCGTGTTTGAATGGTCCACTAAGAGTATGCCACCTCAGCCTCCCAGCGTTCCACTAACCCTGCAAAAACAGAACCGCTCATGTGTCAGTCATCATGAATTTGAAAAAGTGGAAATGCAACTGTCATATCTTTTTAGTTATGATTTTGTGAGATATTCTGAGACATAGACAATTATCCTTAACGTTCATTTATTTCAAAGAATGCTTGTCTTTGTGGTTCTCATAAATGCCCAAAACATTAATGTTATCTGTCTTCGGATCAATAAAGATAGTTGTGAAATGTATTTGGAACTTCGTGTGCTAGAAAAACAATGAGCAAAACAAGCATTCCGAAGAGTTTGAGAATCCTTCGGATAAAAGAATTTTTGTGAAGGATTCATAAACACTCCGAAGACCATTACGCTTACTGACAAATATTTTTCTTTCAAAATACGTTTTGACTTTTGACCGTTTCTTCCTTGAATATTATGAAATCAAGATTTAACATTTTAACATCAGAAACCTTCAGATCATGTTGGAAGTCCATTTTTCATTCCGAAGTCTGTGCGATCTAACATCAGTCAAGAAATGGCTTAGTCTAACCACCCTAAGTTAAACTCAATTTCGCATTTTGTAAAGATATTTGATGTTTTCTTGTATGATTCAAAATTATCATGCAAAATAATGTTAGCAAACACTATTTTGAATATTAAAACATTTTTACTTTTGAATTGAGCATCAGAAGATGAATTGAAGTTATGGATTGAACTTGAAAATAGTTTGAAAAATCTATCCCATTTCATCAGTCAAGGTGTTTGGATATGTTTCTCTGATGACAAGCCTTCGAGATTCATACACCACCTCAACAATGTCATTTAAGACAGACTACTTGAGATGTTCATACTCTCCAGAAGGTACTCGACTATGTTATAGGACCTCCTTGTATTTTTATTTAAGAAAGAGAAGTATGCCTTTGAGTGCGAATACATCAGTTTCTTTGCACTCCTTCATATTGTCATACGCTCATCTTTTCAACAAAGTAAAGTTCTTTTTATTGTGATACTCTCATCTTTTCAACAAAGCAAAGTTCTTTTGATGAATGTTTATCTTTTGGTAATGCGAAGACAATTGTTGTTTCTAGATTTTTGAAATTTATGAGATTTTATTACTGTAATGACTGTTCCGATGAACTCCGAAGGGTGGGAATGCTTCGGGCCAGCATTATTTCTTATTTTTGTAATTGAAAAGAGTAAGGTAAGAACGAGCAAATCTGATGATTATGTCAGAGTGGATCCATCAATCATGCCAAGGCCTCGAACAATTCGTATGAATGATTATTCAGTCAAAGCTTTTGTAAAGATATCTATCAGCTGTTCTGTGGTGTGAACAAAGTGCACGTCTATATTCCCTTCCTCAACATGACTTTTGATGATGTTATAGCGAAGAGCTATATGCTTCGTCTTGGAATGTTGAACAGGATTATTATATATACAAATGGCAGTTTGGGAATCACAGAACAATAGGATTTTTCTCATGTTAATGGCATAATCTCATAATTGGCTTCAAATCCAAATGATCTGCAAAGTGCAAGCAGCAGCTGCTACATATTCAGTTTCGGCAGTGGATATTGATACGCATGTTTGCTTCTTCGACTGCCAGCTGATGAGTTTTCCATCAAGAAATTGGCAACCACCAGAAGTGCTTTTTCGATCAATTGGGCATCCACTCAAGTCTGAAATAGAATAATTTTGTATGTAGAACCCTGAGTTTGCAGAATACCATAGCCCATACGCAAGTGTGTTGTGAAGATAACGGAAGATTGTTTTAATTGCAGCCAAGTGTGGTTCACGTGGATCAGATTGATAACGTGCACAATTTCACACTGCGAGCATAATGTCAGGACGACTAGCTGTAAGGTAAAGCAATGATCTAATCATGCTTCTGTAGTTTTGGAGATCAACCTTCGGTTTATCAAGTGAAGGATTCAACTTGGTACCTGCGGGCATTGTAACCTTCACATTGGAACAGTTAGGCATTCTGAAGCGTTTAAGTAAACTCTTTTTGTATTTTTGCTGATTGATGAAAACCCCTTCTCTTGTTTGTTTGACTTGTAATCCAAGGAAAAAATTAATTTTCCCCATCATACTCATCTGAAATTTGCTTTTCATCAGATTTTCAAATTCTTTTGTTAAGGTTGGTTTAGTGGATCTGAAGATTATGTCATCCACATAGATTTTGACTAACATCAAATGAGTTCCAACTTTCTTTCGAAAAAGTGTTGAATCCACTGAACCTTGCTTAAAATTAGATTGTTTTAAAAATTTTGTCAAGGTCTCATACCAAGCTCTAGGAGCTTGTTATAAACCATAGACAACTTTATCCAATACGTAGCAATGGTCAGGATTTTGTTTGTTTACAAAGCCAGGTGGTTGTTCAACATAGACGGTTTCCTCGAGATCACCGTTTAAAAAGGCACATTTGACATCCATTTGATAGACATCGAAGTTTTTATGTGCAACATAAGCTAAACAGATCCAAACGGATTCGAGTCTGGCAACAGGAGCGAAGGTTTCTTCTTAATCAATCCCCTCCTATTGACAATAACCTTTAACAACCAGCCTTGCCTTGTTCCTGACAACATTTCCTTCGGTATCGAGTTTATTTCTGTAAACCCATTTGACACCAACCATTGAAGCATTTGCAGGTTTACGAATTAGTCTCCAAACTTTATTGCTTTCAAATTATTCTATTTCCAATTGCATTGCTTCAATCCAGTCTGGGTGATCAAATGCATCTTTAACATTCTTAGGTTTAATTTTTGAGATAAAAACATTGAACATGCACAACTCCGAAGTTTTGTTTAGATCTTGTTGTTTTTGATGAAGTTGTGCACGTGTCAAGACCTTAGCATGAACATTACCGATGACAAGTGATTGAGGATGATTTTTTGTCCACTTTTCCAAAGGTGTAAAATTTGGATCAAATTTAGGAGGTCCTTTGGCATTGATTTCTTTAGTATCCGAAGGGTAACCCGAAGTGGATGGAAAATCATCAGTTATTATGAGTTCTTCGTTATTTGTTTTTGTGACATTTGTTGTAGGAGAATTGATATTAGATGAAGTAGAAGAAGAGTTAAGAAATTGCTCCGCCTCGACAGCAGCAGTTGGAGAGTTTGTTCTTCCATGATCCGAAGAATTTGGCATTAAAGCATCTGGCTCCCCCTGCACAGAAGGATATAGGGACATGATGTGAGAAATTTCGTGTGAAGGGTTGTTGAGACTTGGATTGGTGTGTTCCCCTTCGAAACCAGATTATCATGCGGATCTGTTGGAAGGCTCCCCTTCAACCGAAGAAGGTCTTTGAATACTGCTGGTAGGTGAGTCTTCTGGACCATCTGTGCGCTTGGAAAGTTCAGATACATTATTGTGTGGTGCTTTTGCTTCGGAATCCACAACTCTCACTGGAGGATCAAAAAGAAGTTTGAAGTATTCATCAAAGGTCAGTATTGGCAGTGCATCCACAGTAGGTTTCAGAAAGATAGATGACATTGGATATAGATGTTGAGATTTCGTGATATAATAGTCATAGAACGAAAGGTTGAAGGTTTCTTCAATCTTGCGTGCCTTTTTGTTCATAACTCGATAAGCTTTTGAATTTTGTGAATATCCAAGAAATATCCCCTCATCTGATTTATCAAGTGATCTTTCATGTTTAACATAAAACACCTACAACCGAAGATGTGATGAAACATGACATTGGGTTTTCTTCGGTTGAGAAATTCGTAAGGTGTGATATGAAAACACTTGTGGATGTAGGATCAGTTCTGAGTAAAGCATGCAGTAGAAATGGCTTCGGCCCAGAAGTACATAGGTAGATTGGCAAATTTGAGCATTGTTGAGGAGTATATGGTGCTGAGAAGTTGTGAGAAATCCCTTTCTTTTTCAAACACCCATCAAGAGTTTGATTTTTGAACTCCGATCCATTATCACTGTGCACTGTTCGGACTGCTTTGTTGAGCATGACTTCCATATTCTTGATGAACTTGATGATTTCCTCCGTGACATCTGATTTATTCCTTAAGAATAAGACCCATGTGAATCTTGAGTAGTCATCCACTATCACCAGAATATACTTCTACTTTCCAATCGACTCAACTGCGGATGGACCACAAAGATCCTTGTATAGAAGTGAAAGGGGTTCGGTGATTTTTGGATTAATCATAGTTGGATGTCTTTGCTTCGTTTTCTTGCCATGTTCACAAGCAGAAGAAAGTGAGTCATTATCAAATTTAAGGGCAGGAATTCCACGAACCAAATCCATCGCCACTAACTTGTTAATATCCTTGAAGTTTAAGTGAGAAATTCTTCGGTACCATAACCAACTAACATCTGAGTTTGCTTTTGACCATAGACACAGCAAAGGCCCACCAGTTACAGGCTTTAGATTTAAAAGAAACATCGATCATTTCATATCATACTTCAGCAGTACCTCCTTCGTGGCTTCCTTTGTGATAATACTCCCTTGATTGTTAAATGTTACAACATTGCCAGTTCCAACAACCAATTGAGAAATACTCACAAGGTTATGCTTTAATCCTTCCACAAATGGCACTCTATTTATTGTGAACTGACCATTCGTAATTTTGTCATAACCACGAATTGGACATGTGTCATTATTACCGAAATGAACATACCGTGCGTCAAAGTTCTGTAGTCCCTAAGATACTCCCTCTTTCCAGTCATATGTCTTGAGCAACCATTATACATATAACATTTAGCATCATATTGCTCATTAGACATAACCTGCAATCAATCAAGAAGAATTTGGTACCCAATCAATCTTGGGTCCTTAGGGTAAGCAAAGGATTCTTGAATCCATTTATCAACTGCTTCTTCAGTTATTTAATTAGCAGTAAGGTTTATCATGTTTTCAGAAGTTTCTTGCAAAGAACAAGATGAACCAGAAAATGAATCTGAAGAACTTTTTGTAAGTATTGATGAGTCTAAAGAAGTTGAAATGCTGGAAACGTTCAGAACCCAAATATGTTTGGATGATTTTGAGTTGTTTGTTTTTGAGGTTTTCTTTGTTTTGATTGTTTTTGAAGAACATGATAAATTTGAAGATTTTGATTTTGGAGTAAAATTTTCTTTTAAATCATCCATTTTCCAATTTGGTTTAGAGTTTTCAATTATAGATTTCCTTGACAAAGAACTACATAACGTAGAAGTACATAAGTACTCTTTGTATGCTAGTTTGAAATCATTTAATAAAAGATTTTTATCTTTAAACAAGTTCAAATTTTTGTCTAGCCAAACGTGAAATGTGTTTATAAGATTATTTTCTTTTGTAAAATTTTTCTTTGGGAGTTTTTGATGTTTGGGATATGGGAAATTTGGTTATTAGGTACGAAAGTGGGTATTGGAATTGAGACCTTCGTATCAGTGGGTTTTGTACCAGAGGTAGAAGCCTTCGTATCAGCTGATTTTGTTGGTGCGAAGGGTGATTTTCTTTTTACAAGATTTGATTTTTGTTTTCCTTTCAAAGTCACCACTGTTGTTGGTTTTGGTGCTAGTTTTGAAATGACAACAACTGGTTTTGAAGAAACAATAGCTGGTTTTGATTTGGAAGTTGATGTTAACTTTTGAAATTTATGATTTTTCAAAATTTTAGGATATTGTCTCATGGGTTTAGAAATGAAAATTTTGAGTTTAATCACATCGTTTTCAAAAGATTTTGCAAAAGGTACACATTCGATTGATTCCATCAATTGAAAAACATCCATCTTCGGAGTCACAGGTTTATCCATGACTTGAATTTGTTTGTAGTTTCTTTCAGTGTAAACGTGATCTTGATTTTTAACATTCAAAAGATGAGTCAAATTCTTTGGAATTGTGTCTTCTTCATAACATAGACGATTGTAAATGTTATGACCATACAAATCTTGTTTACGAATATTGATTTTTACTTCTATGTTTTCATTCATGTTGTTTGCAACAATTTTTGAAGATTAGAAGAATCCTTCCTTAGTAACTGTGGAATTATCCTCCTCAACTAGCTTAACCAAATCATTATCAATCAAAAGTATGCCCCCAGGTTTTACGAAGATTGAAATTTTGAAATATGAAACCTTTGGATAAACACATACAACATTGACTAATCTTTTTGAACTGTCTGTGAGATAATCTTCATATGAGACACATTCATCAGAAACTTGTGTTTTAGTTTTAACAACTTCTTTGTTTTCATTTGAACTTTTATTTGTTTCATTTGTACAATCAATTTTTGTTTTTCCTTTGTCAACCGAAGACAATTCTGAAATGTCTTCGGAGGGTGGGGCGGATGCAGAGGAAGATTTCAATATTGACAAAGTGGAACAATCAACTTCCTCCATATCCGAATCACATTCAGAATCATTGTCAGATTCAGTCTCAATAACAACTTCTGATTTATTTTCAATTAGAGGAACATTTTTTGTAGAATTCGAATTTCTTTTGGTAGCAATTTCAACAACTTATCAGCAGTAAAGTATTTTTCCATAGAAACCAACCCATGCATATACGGAGTATTAGGAACTTCAGAACCAGATACAATAGATTCACATTCATAGGAAATACTGTCTACATTTTTCAGCTTAAATTCTATGAAAGGTAATAAGTGTCTGTGTTGAACATTGCAAATATCAGCAGAGTTATAGATTCGAGTTATATGATTAAACAATCTCTTCGCAGTTTCACAAAAGATGTTACTCTGTTTCAAGATTACATCATTATTATTCAAGTGTTTCTCTCGATTTTCTTCTAGCACTAAGATTCTTAAGTTGGCTTTTTCTAGGGAAAGCTTCAGACTCTCTACTCTCCCCCTCAACTGAAGAGCCTCCTGCTCGCTAGTATTTGCCCTATTTTTAGCATCAATTAACATTTTGTTCATTACAGAGCAATCACGTGTTATTTCAGCAATATTAGTAGAAAATTTAGATGCAGGAATCTTAAAGGATTAAAGAAGTTTTGATACCTGCACATGAATGGTCAGGCGAGCATCCTTCGCCATCAGACAGAATTCTTCATCATCATCTGAAGAGTCTTCAACCCATATCTTCAGAATCCCTGCACCCACTGCATCCTCCATCACCAAGCCTTCACATCCTTTTTCTTCGTCGTCTTCTTTCTCCTCTAAAGTACTCTACGGGAAGCTCTTACCAGCATCATAGGAAATGAAAGCACTATGAGTTGGCTTCCTTACTTCTTCGTCTTTGGAGTCTGATTACCACACCTGGTATGTCCCATTGTTATCTTCCAAAGCCATCAGGGCAAGGTCTTTAGTGTTCTCTCTTGCCTCATCCAATTTTTCGCATAATAGGCTTCATCTTTAACTTGGGGTTGCTTTTCATTTCTTTTGTGAAGCATACAATCCTTCACAAAGTGGTTTTGCCACGACAATAATTGCAGTCATACCTGGAATCACTAGTAACCTTCTTTTCTTCTGACTTTTCTTTGGGAGCTTCCGAAGGCTTCATTTCAGAAGGCTTCGGAGTCGAAGATATGGTGTTCTCATCCTTTGGTGTGTAGATCTCATGTTTGGGTTTTGGAGTGAATGAGTTTTTGTTAAAGGTTTTCACGAATGCTTTTCCTGAACTTGATTTGTTTACAAACGGCTTCCTGAACCTTCGGTTGTTTGCAGCATAAAAGGCAATTGTTTCTTTGTTATCATTAACCATATATCCATCAGGTCCATCTATAGTTTCCTCTTTGTTGAAACACAGAAGTAGGATCTAGATACAAATAAGCGGAATAAGAACAATAAACAAGAACACACAATATGTAGAACTGATGTCGAATGATTAATAAGCAACTCAAGAACAATTCAGAGGAAACTATTTTGTATGAGTGTTGTGAATATGATTTACAAAAGTTAAACCTAATTAGGGTACGTGCAAGCTTTAAATACAAAACCAAGTATGGAAAGACAGGCTCATTCCATAACTGATAGCTAAACTAAAGGCACAAAATCAGGCGCTAAATCTGATTCGCAATAGACTCAATCTTATTAATGACTCAACAATCTCCCCATTTGAGTCAAATTGCAAAGAAGCTTCATTCATCAACTTCAGGTTTCGGAATCTTGAGCTCTTTTTCAAACACTCTCGGAATCAGAAGCAGAATTCTTTTTCGGAATACCATGTACCAGGTCAACATGTCATTGAAACATTTCTTGTCATTTGCAGAGTTGACAGGAATTTTGTTTACAAGATCAAGAATTTTCTTCAATGCTTGAGTCCGGTACAAATGTTTGTCTCTCAGAAAGAACATCCTTTTGACTGAATTATTACCTTCCTTAGAGGGATAGGTCACATTCCACTCTTTGGGGTTAATTTTTCCGAAACGTCTTCGCTTAAGATCAGAGGTTGGCTTCTCAGGCTTGGTTTCTGGAGTAGAATTTAGAAGTGCAGCAAATTCTATGTCTAGTTTCGAAATTTTCAGAACATAACCCATGAGTAATTTCTTGACATGTTCAGCCAGAATCTAATGATTGGGAGCCCTTGACAGGATGTTGAATAACGAAATCCAATCAAATGGATTCATAAATGGAAGATCAGCCAAGGTAAATTCTTCCTTCTCAATATTATTTCCCCTTCGTGCTAAGAAAATAGCATTTTTGAAAGGAGAAGTTACATGAGGCATTCTCGGAATCAGCTTTACTATTTTCTTTAGGCTTCAAGAAAGATATTGCTCCTTGGAATTGTTCAGATATAAGTTGAAGAGCATTTCGTTTACGTCTGAGCAAGGTTGAGTGTTGTTTATCAATTCATCAAAGCACCGAATCAAGAATACTCTCGCAGTCATTGGAAAGTCAAACTGAGAGTCCACTTGGTTGCTAGTGTCATATGAACAAATTGGCTGCAACCAATTTTCGATGGGCTCAGTTATAGCATCCCTCTTCATTCTCTGAAAATTGTAGCCTCTTTTCAGCTGCTTCTTGTGCATCAAGCTATTTATTTATCCTTAGAATTTCGTCAAGTTCCTTATCTCTTGCAGCCCTATCTAACTTAGCCTTTTCCGAGAGCTCAGTCTCCTCTTCTTCATCATCTTCTCCGATCTTCTTTGGTTTTCGCTGCGAAGGACCGGCAGATCCACCTATATTCATCTTGTCAAACCAGTCAAATTTTGGTTTCTGAATATCATCAGCAGACTTTTCAGCCCCTGGTTTATTCACATTTGTTACAGTGGAGAAGAATGTTTGCTTGATAGGGTTTGCTGTTAAATCCTTTGAAGCATCTCCTTGATCTTCTTTTGAAGCATTCGAAGTATTCATGTTATCACCTGGAGACTCCTTTTTCTGATCTGACTCCTTGTTCGCATCGGATCCCTTGTTCTCGTCTCCCCCTTGTTTCGGAACGACATCGTCATCCGAAACACCCTTGGTTTTACTTAACAAGTGGAGAACCAGATGGAGCTTGTTCGTCAAATGATTGCGAACAAAAGGGGTTAGAATTGGATCATTGTCTTCGATTAAGCGACGAAGGAAGGAGTCGATATTGGAAGCACAATTTCGTAGGGCCTTGTTTTGAGAAGCAGCAGATGTCAAGACTGATGTTGTATGCTTGAGATCAGCCTTGAGAACTGCTAGTCTTGTAGTCTTAGAGGCTAGTTGATCCATGACCTCGTTCTCCATGGGAAGGTCGTCGATCAGTTTATCCACTTTGGTTTCCAGTGAGGAAACCAGTTCCGAATTCTCTTTTTTCATATCGGAACGAAGAGTAGCAAAAGCTTCTTTTTCAGTCTTGAGAGACTCAGCTAGACCAGTGATGACCTTTTGCATTTTGGTGTTATTAGACTCATGGGAGTCTTAGAAGTCTTGCATGAATTTGACGACGTCAGTCTCCAACCTACCAATTTTCGTGGCAGTGTTTTCCATATGAGTTTCCGATTTCTCCACAACGGAGGATAATTCTTTCATGATCTTGACATTTTCAGTTATCAACGTCTCGACATGAGTATTGTGGACTTCCAACTGGGATTGCCAGTCGGAAGTGGAAGGACCCTGATTGGCTTTTAGTAATTGATCCAACTTGGCTGAAAGTTCTTTAAATTGCTGCTGCGTCATTGGAGCAGTGGCTTCGGAAGCATTGAAGCGCACATTGAAAGGGGATTCAATGTAGTCAGCCATATCATCCTGATCATCGTAAATCAGGACGTCCTCTTCTTCTTCCTCGGATTGAGGCTCTTGGTGTTTTGGTGAGAGGTTGGTTTTTCTTTCTGGTGATGGAGATTTGCGAGTCGGAGAGTTGTGAACTGGAGAGTTATGAGGTGGAGATCGGTGTGTTGGTGTTTTTGGTGGAGGTGATTTTGTTGGTGGTGATTTGGGACTAGAAGGTTAGTTATTTTTCGGAGTAGGATTTGGAGGTGGAGATGGTGGAGGCTAATTGGTGTTTGCGATGGTGTCTCCGTCATCATTATCATCCAGGTCATCATCTAAGGGATTTGTAATGTGTTGATCATCGGAATGTTCATCTTCCGAATGATGTTGCATGACAAATTTCCAAAGCCTTCTTGGGCGTTTTACTGGCTTTTCGGTATCGAAAGCAGCACCCCTTCCCTTTCGTTTGATCACCTTCTTCGGATTGTCGAGCTTGTCAAGAGCATCTTGATGCATTTGATCAACAAGACGAATAAGGAAAGGAATTTTCTTGCAATAATCAACAACACACTTGATGTCGTTCGAAACCCGACATGTCATTGTCATAGGAATAGTGCCTATGAATTCAAATCATTTGCCTTAATGGTGGTGAAGAAGGTGGCTGTTGGTATAGTCGGAATCACAGCCATGACAAAGTCAGTCATGACATGTATGTCATGCTTCACGATTGTCCTGTGAAAAACCAGAGACCATAAACGAGCACAAGAAATCTCTGTGTGTCGCAGTTTGTAGTTGACATTATCCACAAACTGAGTCCACAAGATAGAATCGAGGTTGACATCATTGTAGAGAGCATAGAAGAGAGTATAGAAAAGATTACTTGCACTGTCAGAGCCTGTGGTGCGTTCCGAAAAGCTCTTGAAGAGAATCGTGAAAAGAGCATTCCAATGAGGAGGTAAGCCTTTCTTTGCAAACTTGGACTACTGAGTGATGTCACCTTTGTAGCCCATTTGGCAGAAGAGTTTGGGTAGGGTGCTTGGCTGAAGAGATTCAGGATGGATCAAATTTTCGTTATCTATAAACCCTAAAAGTGTACCAAACCGTGATTTTGAGATCTTCTTCTTCACTGAACCAACTTGAAAAGTAACCATCTCCTCCGTTTTGTTGTAAAAGGCGGTGGAGTAGGCGGCGGATAGAAGATCGATGGGGACTGATGCAGATTCAGTCAAAGCTTTAGAGATCCTCGAGTATTTCAGACAGTCGATCATTGGGCGAATTGCTTCGCTGTAGTGTGATGAGTTTAGATCGATAATTATGTTCTGGTTTTCCTTGATCTTTAGCATCAAGGTGGAGGAGGTGTTGTCATTGGCTGAAGAAGAACCGGCCATTGAAGAAAGCTTTGAGAGAGATTTTGCTCTAGGATGAAGACGAGAGTTCTTGAGAGTAAAAGGTTGCAGAGAAAAGAGGGAAGTCTTCGAGAATTCTTTAAATATCATTGGGATTTCAAATGGAGAGAGAAAATCTCGAAGAAATCGATTCAGTTTCCCCAAATATCGCTTTATCATCATGAGTAGTCCCCCAAGAGTCGCCTTGTCAAGCGCATGAAAAGCGAGGAAGCTGTGATAATTTTGGTGACGTTGTAACTGACACGCGGTGATGACATCATCCAAAAGAATCCAAAACGTTGGCGCCCGATAAGCCTTATCGTCCAAATCATCAAATAGAACCTTATCACAATGAAACCAGAGTTAGAAAAATCAAAAGTGATTTTTGTGCAAGAGTGTGCCAAAGAAAAAGAAATAAATCGATATAAGTTTCTGGGAAATCTGTGATGTCGGAATGACATGAAAGCAGATGGATCCCGGACAACGATCTCTTCCTTTGGAATCAAGAGAGTTTCGGAAGTGCTTGTGTGGTTTCCCGATGATTTACGATCACATGATTGTCAATGAAATGTATCTTTTTAAGATTGGGGTTCTCTATGGGTTGGTTTAGCTTCTTCGGATTCTGAAACATGAAGAATGTTCGAAACCGGAAGAAGGTACTTGTTTGACCAGTGTAGTCATTAATAAAAAGTAAGGTAGGATATGTTTTGTCTAACTTAGGTAAGTGTGGAAATCTAAAAAAAATAAAAACTGGATCTTGTTGGTAGAAACAACCTGGGTAAGATAAATTTCATTAAGATCACGCATAAGAAAAAAATGAGATTTCGCAACTGAATCCGTTAATTCCATAAAGGTGATCGAATTTTTGGGTTTCATTCGAAAATGTGGTGAAGGCACTTCCGAAATCATTAACACATATCTTGTGTAACCATCAGTTTTCAGTGGCAATGCTGAAAACCTTCATAAGGGTTACAGTTATATGAAAATGAGTTGGATGGAGAAATGATAGATGGGTTAAGAAAAGTTGGTGAGTCTCACAGCGCATCATGGTGAAAATGATTTGCGATCTTTGACTAGAATTTCTGAAATCATATATTGAAATCGGTTTTTATTTCAATAATCATCGAATTTCATATTTGGTACTTAGAAGATCTGGTGAGAAGAATTCCATCAATTCGAAAGTTTCATACGGAGTTTAAAAAGAAAAATATTTTTGAGTTTTTAAGAAAAATAAAATAAAATGAGAAAGAAACGTCATAAGAGTTGGATTGAAAATGTCAGACGTAGGCGATAGTCATCATGATGAACCCATTAAATGCTCAAGCGAATAGAGGGGAAACGTCCAATCGGGTTTCCAATCTGTCGTCTCAGCATTAATGAAGTTCACTAATGGCTGCAGAAAACATCATTACTCCAAAAAGTAATTTAATATCTATAATTAGGAAGACAAACCGGTTTCATTCCTGTCTATAAAAGGAGTATTTAAAATATACACTAAAAAAATACCATCAGAAGGATAGACATATGGCTCTTCGTCCCTACAATAGCTTCGACAAGGTAGAAGTCAAAATGCAGGAGGGAGAGTACTCCGGTGGCATTTACGGCGGTGTGATCATGGGCGTGTGGAATCATCGCTACGAGGTGAAGATGACCACACTCAACAATGGTGAGAATGGTGGTCCACTGACCGTCCATACCAGTTATCCCTACCTGCAGCCTGTCCCACCAAAAATCTTGGTGGAGTACAAACAGTTCTTCGACCTTGTAGAGGTCTGGCACAGGCGGGGTTTGTGGCCGGCGGTGATCACTCGCACAACTCCCCACAGTCAGTACCATGCGTGTAAAAAGCACCTCTTCTTTTAGTCCAAGGTAAAAGTAAGCATTTTGTGAGATTGAGGAGGAGGACGTAGGTAATTTTTTACTCTTTTAGTTTTCATTCAATGGTATACCATCCATGGAGTATACGTGAACTCAAATATGGTGTGATGCTAATGTAATTAATGAATTTTTCATAAACAAAAGTTACTACCTACTTGCTACATTGCTATGTGAATCTTAAACTTGCAACCATTTTTGTTTGACCTGCTGCAGGTTGACACACTGGTAATTGGTATGTGTATTAAGTGGATTTGTGGGTGTGAGATTACATGGAGATTTTCTTTATTTTTAGAAGTTAATATTGGTATAGAAATCTACACAAAATTAGGAGATTTCCTTTCTTATTCTAGTCTGTAATATCTGGTCTGAATGCATAATTAAATGCAGTTTTTCGAGTTTAATTCTGAAACCTTTTTGTTACACTTTGTTGTTCTATGTGAATATTTCTCAAGATACCCCTTGCTGGAAACATGGTCTTCAGTTATTAAGAGGTCCATTATATGATATAATCACATGTATTTTATTACAAAATGCTTACTTTTGTTTTCAGTTATTAAGAGGTCCATTATTTGTTTAAAGGCTATGATCAAATTTAGAACAAACCTACTACATAGGGACCATTTTAGAAAATGAAATATTTTTAATTGTAATTAGGAAAAAGACATCAAACACGATGAAATATTTTAATTGAATTTACTTGTGCTAGAAGGGTAACGACTTAATTGACTTTTGTGTTGACTTGGTTAAAGTGAAATAATTTTGTCTATGAAGGGGTATTATTGTATTTTCCTCTAATTCGGTCAAGTTCACATTTTTTATCAGTTTAATTTCATTCTTTTTCTTGTTAGTCATCAAGGGTTTATTTTGTTGTGGTATGATCGTGGCATTTTTGTATCGATTTAATTTCATTATGTTTCTCTTACATTTTTTCAGTGTGTATCAGATCCCCGGCACCAATTCCATCATTCATCAGTCATGGCTATATAATTCCTAAAGGGTGGCAAGTACGTTAATTCTCCGAACTCAATATATTTTGATTTTTTTTAACTTCATTGAATAAAGTTATTAACTTTTTTACTTGCTCTATCTTAAACATACTTTTTTTTTTACTTTTACATCCAAACAAAGTACTTTTAAGATTGCTATATTTTGACAAACTAAGTTATGTGTGTAAATTGACAAAATTTAACTATAGACCCACTTTATATATAAACTGAGATTTAATAGTATTTTTTTGCACTTTTTCAAACAATACCACCACAACCATAACTCGAGGAATACTTACGTATGAATTACACAAACTATGTAGTTACTCATTATGTCAACGCGTAGCGATAGAGATTGGGTGTACAAAAGGTTAGATGATGGGTATCTTAGCAACATATATATTGCATCTGTCAATGGCTTTTTAGACATTGCTTTTTCCAATGAAGCAACTGTTAGTAGGGATTGTATCAAATGTCCTTGTTCTATATGCAAGAATAAGCCTTATAGAACAAGAGGCATTATAGAGCTTCATTTGTTACAAAACGGATTCACCCCTAATTATCATTTAGTTGACAAGTGCTTTTATCATTATAGGTTTGTCACAAATCAGACATTACTCAACATTTAAAAGGCCTTGCAAGCGGACCATTACGACATGCTCGGTCTTATAAAGGCTACTTTGTCAATGGCTATAAGTTCCATACTAAAAATTATGGCGATGGACGGGTCACACACAATAGTGGTGTATGTGTGAGAGGGACTTGTTACAATGAGACGGAGTGTGATTATTATGGGTTGTTGAATGAGGTCATGGAGGTAGAATACCAAGGCATGGGGCGTTGTGTTGTGGTATTGTTCAAGTGCACTTGGTTTGACCCTACTGAAGGGGTTAAAGTCGATCCTAAGAATAATTTGGTTGATATTAAATTCAAGTCAAGGCTAAGAAATGATGATCCGTTTGTTCTAGCATCACAAGTAGAACAAGTGTATTATGCACCATATCCTTCAATGAAGGATTTGAAAGATTAATGGGCTGTCGTTAAGACGAAGCCAAGGGGCATATATGAACTTCGACAACGTGTTAGTGAAGAAGAAGATGATGACGAGGACGAGGACGAGGAGCAATTCTTTCAAGAGAGTGAAACGCTTATACCTTCCACAAGTAGTACCGCAAATGAGGAGGAGGAACCCATTTGTCTTATCATTGAAGAGGAAACAGAAGCAGTTACTAGCAATGACGCTGATGCTATGCATACAGTAGTTAGCGAAGAGGAAGAAGAATTTGATGATAACTCGGAGGATTCAGATGAAGACGGTGAAGATGAAGTCGAGATATGTGATGATCATTCTGATGATGAGTGATTAATAATAATCTAGCATGAAACAATGTATTTGGAACTATATGTTTACTTATTGAACTTATTAATGTCGTTTTCTATTATGTATACAGCGTACTTCACTTATTTCTATTATTAGGCATATTTTATCTAACGATTTATTTATTAATTAAGCATTCCAGGTGTTATCACATATAGAGGAGCTAGTTTATTGACAGATGGCCCAAAGAGCAGCTCGTGGTGCTAGTCAGAGTGGTGGTCTTGGTGGTCGCAATGAAAGTGGAAACACATCTCAATCACATAATGATGCAACTCAAAATTGTTCAGTTAGAGGATCGAACGTGTTGGGACAAGTTCCGAGCAACCCATTAAAGAGGAAGTTTATCCAAGTAGAGACCAATCACGAGTATGTGTGTGTATATATATATATATATATATATATACACCTTTTTATTACTGATGATTTTTATACTCTTTTGTCAAGATTTTCAGATCAAAATTCAGTGATCAGAGACATCACATATATATTGAAGACAATGTACGGTGGTCCTTGGTCAACATGGAAGAAAGTTGGCAAAGATGATCGTGATGCAATGTGGCAACATTTCAAGGTTTGTACTTTTCAATTTTGTTTGTATTTATTGCATTGCTTTATATAATTTCTCATATTAAAACTTGGTGTGTAAAGAAATAAATAACCGTATGAGTGATCTACGTGTAGGGTTTGTATGAATGGCTAGAGTCTGATGAGGTTGTTCGCGACGTATGGAATCATTGTATGAACAGACGATTTTCTGACACAATGAGAAAAGCACGTGAAGATGCACTAATACGTGCCAAAGCTGCAAATGTGAATGTCCCACTAGATGGAGATTTAACTTTTTTGAAGTTGTATTACCCAAATTAGATACGGGAGAAGTATTGGGTAACTTTGATTGATGAAGTAAGGAACACCCCCAAATGGAAAGGTTTATAACAGTCAGGGAAACAAAATAGAAACAAACTAGAAGATGGCTCCATTTCCAAACATATAGGGGGTTCTATATCTACCCTTCAACATAAGATTAAAATGGTAAAATGTTTGCATCTCACCCCAGTTTCCACTTTATAGGTTGAAATTAATTTTTTTATTTTATAGGAAGCAATTCTGAAACGCCTTCCTACTGGAGTTGAAGTTTATGAAAAGTTACACACTAAAAAGTCTACTCAAGAATTCATTACACCAAAGGCTGCAAAAGTTAAGGTATTTTCTTGACATGTTTTTGTAGTTGATTAAAACATTTAACGACCTTATGATTATAAATCCCAACCGGAATAACTTTCTATTTTTACTTTTACGTTTTTGTTATAATAGGAGGCTTATGAAAGTGCTATGGTGGCTAAGTTTGGAGACGATACTACTTCACATCCTTTGTTGGATAACGAAACATGGTGTGGTGTTACTAGAGGGGTGAAGAAAGGAAGAGTATTTGGATTCGGTTCGGTGTCTGATCCTGCGAGCTTGTTGTCTGGAAAATGAAGTACCATAAGAGCACCAGAGGTTTGTTCCTATTAAAACTTCCTTTATAAACTTCTATGTTATGTTCTTTGGAATAAATGTTATCAATTTCCTACTTTAAACAATTTAAAGTACTATGATGAAATAATTGTTACCAATTCCCTTATTTAACACCATAAACTACAATGACTTGATGAGAAATAAATAGTACATTGCATTAATGAGAAAAACATAGGAACTACAATGTGTTAACAATATAAAGATTTATAATAGAATGACTTAATGTAAACATGGTGTGGTGTTAAACTGCAGGATGTATATGAACGTGTACGAGAACAAATGAGCGAAGAGATAAACATGAAAGCTGATGAATTAGAGGCCAAACATCAACAAATGCGCGTAGAACTTGATGCAAAAACTGCTCATTGGATGCAAAATCTACTCAATTGGAGGCCCAACAAAAACAGATGAATGAAGACATGCAGATGATGTATGCTACAATGCAAAGCATGAGAGAATCTTGAGAATTCAGAATCTTATTTTTGAGGTTTTCAACCGGATGATATCATATAGTTTAAAAGTATGTAATTTTGTGAATTATGGATTCTGAATACTTGAATTCTGAAATCTGATACTTTTGAATTATGTAACCGGTTGGTAAATTTTATAATTTAGGGTATTTTTGTTTTAAATTCTGGAATATGATACTTGAATCATGTAATCTTATGATACTTAAATTCTGGAATATGATAATCTTTTGAATCATGTAATCTGGAAATAGTGTTTAGAGACGGATTAGCTAGGGAATTTTCCGTCGCTAAATGGTCGCTAATTTGCTAATTGAGCCAACGAACTGAATTCTTGCGATGGACAGTCCGTCGCTAAATCCGTCGCAAACCTAAAAAACGTCCGTCACAAACCATCGCAGAATCCGTCGCAAACAAAAAACTGTCCGTCGGTAATTCCGTCGCAACCAATTTAGATGCCTTATTTTTTGCTAGGGAGCTGGTTCGTCGCTAGTCCGTCGCAAACGCCGTTTAGCGAGGGATTAGCTATCAGGGCCGGCTCAATAGGGGGGCAAGCTGGGTGACGACCTAGGGCCCCGTCAATTTTAGGGCCCCAAATTGTGCTCTCTCAACATATGTTATATATTAAGCTACTTAAAAAAGACACAAAAGTGTATGTAGCTCACTTGGTTATAGACATTGGTTAGCCTTTTCCTAAATGATCCATGTTTTAATCTAGGTAGTGACATTTTTATTTCACCATATGTTATATATTAAGCTACTTAAAAAAGACACAAAAGTGTATGTAGCTGACTTGGTTATTAAGCTACTTAAAAAAGACACAAAAGTGCTTGTAGTGGTTTTTGCTTCCGTAGTGATCTCTTTCTCATGTGATTTGAGAATACACATTACTTTAGCCAGAGAGTAAGTTTTGAACTGCTCGTGTGCCTTTATTGTAGAGACAATAGACTTCCATTCTGAACGAATACCATCCAAAAATGTAACCTTTTGCTCAATGACTGTTCGGGCAATCTTGTATTTCAGCAGTCTGCTAAGAAGATGATTGTAACGATTAAAAACTTGAATCAGAGTTTCGTTTGGCCCTTGCTCAAAAGATCCGAATTCTGAAAGGAGTTTAGTTTGGTCAGAATGCTCAAGATCAACATCCTCTGAATATAACTCCTGTAGTCTATCCCAGATCTCCTTTGCAGTCTCACATGAACTGACCAGTCGAAGAGTATCGGATTGAAGAGCAAACCGAATGATTCTGAAGGCTTTGATGTTGCACATGAGTTTGTCTTTCTCATTTTGAGGCATGTTGGTGTGTGCAACAAGAAGATCGTTGTATTCTTTTAGGGTTTTGATAACCCTCCTTGTGCCAGTTAGAGCGAAAGTTTCAACTGTGATTGCCTGCCATATTGTAGATCCATGTTCTTCAATACCAAGAACATAGTCTTCAAAATGCAGTGCCCAGACCTCATAATATTGAGTGAAAAGGATCGGGATTCTGGTAGTAGAACCGATACTGCTGGACAAGTTGAAAGATTGAGTGCGTTGATCGTCGTGAGCCATGTGATCTTGTTAAAGTTTGAATCAGATGTGTATATGAATGAATCAAGAAAAAGTTTAAACAAAAGATTAGGATCTGATATTCAAAATC
Organism: Cichorium intybus; assembly: GCA_023525715.1. Taxonomy (NCBI): domain Eukaryota; kingdom Viridiplantae; phylum Streptophyta; class Magnoliopsida; order Asterales; family Asteraceae; genus Cichorium; species Cichorium intybus. The sequence goes on from JAKNSD010000024.1 coordinate 2,383,881, forward strand.
GATTAAGACGATGAAGATAACCAGAAAGATCTATGAACAAAAACTTAAAAACTTGACAGAAGAGATATGTACGAAGAACACAATCTCCCACTCTGATACCAATTGTTGAAACACAGAAGTATGATCTAGATTCAAATAAGCAGAATAAGAACAATAAACAAGAACACACAATATGTAGAACTGATATCGAATGATTAATAAGCAACTCAAGAACAATTCAGAGAGAACTATTCTGTATGAGTGCTGTGAATATGATTTACAAAAGTTAACCCTAATTAGGTAACGTGCAAGATTTAAATACAAAACCAAGTATGGAAGGACAGGCCCATTCCAAAACTGATAGCTAAACTAAAGGCACAAAGTCAGGCGCTAAATCAGATTCGCAATAGACTCAATCTTATTAATGACTCAACACTCTTCTTCAACATTAGAGACTAGAGCTAATGTTCATGCACTCTCACTTCTTCTTCCACGAATATCTAGTTCATGAGTTTGATTAGATTGTACAAAGCTGCCAGAGAATAGGTATTGATATTTTCATAGGAGTTGATCATCAACATGATTGGTCGCCATTCTGGCCTCAGACTATAGAGAAACTTGATATTAATTTTTGTTGACTTCGGGTCTCACCATATTTCTCCAAAGTGTAGATCATCTTACTGTAACGTTCATAAGCTTGTCTAGAGTCTCGCTCTCCTGCCGTTTGAAATTTCCAAAATCAGCCAGAACTTCTTGAACGACGCTGGATTGAAGAGTATTGTCACCAGCAAATCTGACAGCAAGTCGATCCCAGATCTCCTTGGCATGCTTTGCCCCAGAAATGTGATGTCTAACATCTGGACCGAGTCCACTTCTTAGCTCTCGCATTGCTCTCTCATCATTTCTGATCTTCTTCAAGTCAGCTGTATTAAGTACTCCGACATCCTCTCCATCAACTACAAGAATCATCCTTGAATATTTGTGTGAGGTCCATCACTAACAGAATAATATCCTTTTCTTCATCTAATCCTTTTAGATAGTCTCTCATACGATCAGCCGAGTAGTCATAATAAGTAGGAACTAGAAAAGGAGCCTTATAGGACGAGCCAATGAGATTGGCATAATTCAACATGTTTCCATATGTTGCTGTTGAATCAGTCATTTTGATTGAGTTTTCAGCAGGATCTTTTCAGAAAAACAGGTAACAGAGTAAGATTCAATTGCAGAAACCTAGATCTAGGAAACAATCCAGATCTAGAATTGAATGAATAAGAACAGTACTCTATCAACGAGTTTTCGAGCTGATTCTGCTCTGATACCACGTGTTGGTTGTAGAATTCAATCAAAGACTGTGTATGAACAATTATCATGAAGTAATAATCCAACAATGTAATCAACACACACAAATATGATGAATAACAACAAAGAACAGAATAATTGTGTAGAACAGGTGTCGAATACTTTTGTATTACTATTTGGGGTTTTTCAAATGGTGAATTACAAGCACTGTCGACACGGACAGGTATTACTGATATTTATACTTGATCAGTGATACGAATATTACAAACGATTTACAGAATATTCGATAAGTGTACTATCCAATAAGAGCGTAGTATCGTGCAACACGTAGGCTGGAAAACACGCATGCAGAGGATAAGGTTGTTACTAGAAAGCCTTCGTATCCTATGGAGCAAATCCTTCAGAGTCTTCAGGCTTCGAGCTCTGTCTTCTCTATTGATCTAGGCCTTTGGAAGGGGTCAGCACTTCATCACAAAATATGGTCAACAATTGTCCATAATTTCATATTAACAAAAAGCATTGTGTTGACTTTATAAATTCAAATATACTAATGCCATATGGGATTATCATTTTAATTTGAATTTAGCATATAATACAACTTGGAGAAAACAAATTATGCCGTTTTTTATTATTGTGAATTGTTGCTTTCTTGTGATAGAATTTGATCCCCAAGTATTAAAATTCATGTGTAATTCTTATTTTTTAGAAAGGAAAACATACATCCCCATTAAACCAACTTTTGAATCTATGTCTTTGTCCACCAACAGACTCAAACCTTCAACAAATTGAAGAGATTCACCTTTCCATTACACCTAATACTATTGGGACCTAATTCATTTGGTATGTGTAAGTATTATGCCTTGTAAGCAAGATGGGAAACATTATAATCCTACAGCACTAAAGGTATTTTTAATTTATGTAGTCATGTGAAAAATACTAAATTAGAGAAATGTCCTTCTTTCGCACTTGATATTTTATTAATGATTTGGTCACATGTCTAGAGTTTATTGCAAAATGCACCTAACTCATTTGAAATAACTTTTTACCCTTTGTATTATCTTCTATAATTCTTTATCTAATTAAAAAATAAAATATAAATGTTTTGTTTTTCGTTCATCACCTTTGTCTTGGTGCCATTTCTATCTTTATGTGTTAGCTTTGGTTTATAATTTTGAACTCCATAAACAGCATCAACGATTTCAATTATGTTTATTTTTGTAAATAAAAGTCTGGATTTGATGTCTATATGTTTTCGTTTATTTCATGAACAGACTTAGATAAATGAGCAGACCTACACAAATAAATCTCAGTTTATGAGATGAAGTAACAAAGCATCCCTAGCACGCACTCAACTCGGTAGTCTACGGGGTTTTGGGTTTCACTTCGTGCTTCAAAGATAAATTTTTGGAAATAGAGGAAAGTTAAACTGCCCATAAGATTTGATATAGACGTAGTAGTTGATCTAACACATTTTAAGCGTAGAAATTCGTATGCGGATAAGAGACAATCTAGTTCGGCGTGGCAAACTTGATTCGTTTCATAATCATCGAGTACTCACATCCAGTATGTTCAACAATTTTGCATCGTATGTTGATCGATTATCTTTTATTTATTTCATCATTCCGTATTATTGTTAGTGTATCCCACATTGGTGCGACATAGTCCTATAAGTTTGTATATATGTTGGAGTCTCCCCTCTCTCCACAATGGCTCTTTTAGAGAGACAATATTGAGCTCCACATAAATTTACATGGTATCAGAGCCGGTGTCCCGCACCCCTGTAAACTCATCGAGCCTACGTCTCTGAGGGGGAGTGATCGTGTATCCCACATTGGTGCTACACGGTCCTATAAGTTTGTATATATGTTGGAGTCTCCCCTCTCTCCACAAGGACTCTTTTGGAGAGACAATATTGGGCTCCACATATATTTACAATTATTACAAGAATTTATTTAACAAAAATCATATAGTTATTTTTGTATATGGTATTGTTAGTTATTTTTATAAGTATAGAAAGAATTGAAAAATAATAAAAGGTCGTTTAATTATTTTATATATTTTGCATTTCAATTTATTCGATAAAAATTTTAAACCAAATTGATATCAACAAATAATTTCTATTTTATTATTTGTCTATCAAACACATTAAAGATTCAAATTCTCATATATTTCAATTTTTTCAAATTTCCTTTCATCCAAAAGATTCCACTTGCTTGTAATTATTTTGTGAATCAAATACATCCTTATTGTCAAGTTGAATTCGCTTCTTACTTTGAATTTTCCAAGCGAAAACATTTTCATATTTCTGTCATATAATGACCGATGGACTTTTCCTTTTGATAAAAACCAGAAACAAATCGTACGTTGGTGTAGTTTTCCTTATGATTCGATTTGATATATGAAAAATAAAAATCGTAAACAATTATTATTAATAAACGTTAGAAACAAATCATTAGTGGGGCTTCGCTTACACCATTGAAATGGTTCATGTAAGGATATGTTCCAACTAGAGGTGCACAAAAAAATCGGTTTTTTAAATAACCGAAAATAATAACCGAACCGGTTTTTTTAATAACCGGTTTTTTAATAACCGAACCGGTTTTTAGCCGGTTTTTTATCTGAAACCGAACCGGTTAAAAAACCGAAAAAAACCGGTTTTTCTTCCGGTTAACCGAACCGAACCGGTTTAAAAACCGAAAAAAAACCGATTTAAAACTCAATTTTGTTTAAAAAAAACCGGTCAAAACCGGACCGGTTATAACCGAAACCGGTTTTTTAAAAAACCGGTTTTTAAAAAACCGGTTTTTAAATAACCGAAACCGGTTTTTAACCGGCTTTTGTGCACCTCTAGTTCCAACACCCATTTTACCGGATGCGGTCCTAGGCACATTTTACTATATTCAATATAGAACCTTTATAGTACAGACTTAAAACAAAAAGTAATTGTTAATAATTTCATATTAACAGAAAGCATTGTGTTGACTTAATAAAGTCAAATATACTAATATCATGTAGTATCATCATCTTAGAATTGAGTGAGTAATACAACTTTGAGAATTAGTTTTGCCATCCAGAAAGTACTAACGGCGCCCGTTTGCCTACCGTCTCTATGTAATTATTACTATGTTTGTTTTGAAGGATTAAATTGTTAAACATAATAAATACGTCAAGTTGATAAAAAACTTTGTTTCTTTCTTGTGCTAGAATTTAATCCCAAATATAAAAATTCATGTGCAAGTCTTATTTTTTTAGAAAGGCAAACATGCGTACCTGTTAAGGTAAATGTTGGAGATGTTGAAGAATAGCAAAGACAATGAACTTCATCAAGACCAAATCTGGAGAACCAAATTTGGAGCACCGGACTTGGAGAACCGGATTTGGAGCACCGTTTTTGGAGAACCAGATTTGGAGAACCGATTTTGGAGCATGAGGTGAACTGAACCGAAGGTGAAGCAAACCAAAGATGATCATCGAAGTTGACTGATCGAATCCTTGCTAGCACCGAACCTTGGAGTGAACTGACATTCACAGGGTACATAATCTAGGATTGCACCGAAGCAAATGTGAGTTGAACCCAACTTCAAGCTACAACTAAGCTTGAGAAGAACCGAAGCTCAAGCAAGCTGAAGTTGAGACCAGCCGAACTTCGCATGCACACCGGAGCTGGAGACTTGGTTAAGATGACCAAACGTGAAGCATCACCGAAGCTAGAGTGAAGGAACCGCGAGCAGAATATCGAAGTTGGCTTCGAAACCGAATCTCAAGGCACATAACTTGGAGCTGGAACAGAATTTAAGGTGGAAAGTTGGATCTGTATGCAGAACTTGAGGTGGTGTCCAAGCAACAAGGTGTACCAGAACCTCCAAATGAGGTGTATCAGAACCTCAAGATATAGACTATGATTAGGCTAGATCAAGCATGTTCCCATATAAGTATGACTTGTGTACTTAATGTATTATTATATTCAAGCATAGGCCGCCCTAGTCTAGGAATAGTTTAATAGTTCTTTTTGTAAAGTAGATCTGTAGAAGATCTCTTCTCCTCCTATAAATAAGAGCTTGTTGGATTTGGTGTCTAAGTCATGACTTATAATTGTATTTATCTTATTAATTGAAGTAAAGTCCATTTGGGTTGCCCTCATAGCTGGAGGATTAGTGTAGAGTTCAGTAGAGAGAAAGGTTGATTTATTACTTGTTTAATAAATCAATAGCAATAAATAAATAGTTTATTAATATATTTAAGTGTTAATATATTAATTAGAAACTATAATAATTAATTAAGATTTAATCTAGAATTAATTGGATTTAATTTAGCGATTACATTAATTAATTATAAGTGCAGGGACTGGTTTGTATTTATTCAATAGTTGAATAACTGGCAAGCCAGTGGCCAGGGGCCAAAAGTGGCGCCAACTATGGAGACTTCTCCATAGGTGGCGAAAACCCTAATTAGGGTGTAGGGGATCTGGTCCAAGTGGTCAACAGGCTTGCCCACTTTGGAGGCTCCTCTAGGGTTTCAGCTGTAACCCTAGGAGGATATAAAAAGAACCCCCTGGTACCCCAATTCCTACGCCATTTTGAACCAAAGAAACTTTGCTGGACTCTTTTCACCATTGCTTGGGTGTGACTGCATTTGAGGCAGGATTTGTTTGATGTTAGCTTCAAGAACAAGATCAAAAGGTTGGCTATTCTTAATTTGATCTTTAGAAATAAATATTGGCCTTAGGTTTTTTGTTATTATATCTTCATAGAAGAAAACATAGATCTCTTTTAGGGTTGCATGTGAACTTAGGAATTTTGTGGTTCATTGATTGTATAAAACCCTTCAGAGCTTTGGGTCATGAATCAGAAGAGAGACTGATACACTATCACTCTAATGTAGTATAAAGGAATTAGACGAGTAGCTAGAGAATTCTCTCCAACCACATGAACATCAAGAAATATTCTATCTCCTTTTTCTTTTAAGTGTGTGTGGATCTCCATGTAATTCATCAAAGATTAAAAACAGTGTTTGTGAGTCAATGTCAAATTTGTAACATCTTTCATAATATCAATGAAATATATGAATTACATCATATCGTTTAAATTATTGTCTTTTAATTTTCGCACTCGTCTTAATTTTTTTTTAATATTCTGAAACTTTACATTTCAAGTCATTTATGTTTTCCGCATCATTCCTTTATATTTTAGCACTTTATTTTTATATATTTATATCTTCGTTTATTGTTGATCAAAAGATCTTGGACCCAAGCTTTCGAGTTTTCTTTTAATTTTCAACAATTTGTATCAGAGTCATAAGGTTTTTCACTTATATTGTACTTAAACTCAAATTTTTATACATTATGAAACACCCTCTATTGGTCCACTAGATGCTACTTTGCTCAATTTCGTTTCCACAAAAACAAAAACAAAACCGTTAAAGCACGTAATGACTTAAAATGTGTGAACACAAGTAAACAAAACATTTTTCGCAGTTTAAACATTAATATGTTTCTAGACGGAAAATCGTTTTTGTTGGAGATTGGAAAAAAAATTTACGATTGTGATTCAAATCTATCGTTCAATATTTTGTTATTTTTATTCGATAAATTTTTTGAAAATTTCTCTTAAAAACATCAATTTTTTGCTGTTAATTGTTGTGTTTAATTTATATTCCCAATGATATTTTAAACTTTTATCGAATTGGGGGATATAAGTTAAATGATTTTATAAAGAAACTGTCAGCTCACACATCTTTCTCTTTTCTCTCTTTCAACAACATCAAAGCATGAGAACATCATAATTTTCATTTTTCAAACCCATTTGACTATTATTACTTGTTGTCTATGCCACATCTCATCACCTTTTTCCCATCATCTACTTTTTACCCATTACCATATTCTACCATCTCCTATCAGAAACACCCACTTCTGTTCCCACCAGAAAGCTAAGTTTATGTCCTAAGTTTTGGTGCTTCATTACACCAAAGACTAAACACACATTCACCTTCTTTCATGTTCAAGACTCAGGTGCATCAGAACACCTAAGTTGGAGAAATTCCATATTTTGCCCGTGAGTCTGTTGATGTTCTCCATCTTATTTGAATTACATCAAAAAATAATAAAAATAAATAAATAAATAAAAATAAATGGGATGGAGAGATGAACACCGATGAACCCAAATCAGAAGAAGAGAGACAAGTTTAACTTAAAATGACATACCAATCAGAAGAATGTGAAGAGATGAAGTTGAACTCAAGGTGACACCTTATTGGAGAAAGAAAGTAAGAGCTATCAGCACGACAAGATGAACTCAAGGTGACATCTGATCAGAAAAGCAAAGTGTTGATAGCACCAATACTCAACATTTGGTATCATCACAATGGTAGCACCCAGATCCAGCAAGTGATTTCATAGCTACAGTCAAGGGTTCGATTCTTGAATAAACCAATTTCTTAGAGAGGGGACTATAACGATTCAGTTTTGCGACGACGAAGGCGCGTGTCAAGTCCTATTCGAATGCCAAGGCTCTAGAAAGCTGAATGCGCTATTTGATGAAGGTTTGCACATCTCCTAACACCAAGCAGTTTTGGGAAGAGATGGAAACTTTAAAGTTTCATCAATTCAGATTTAAAGTTTCATCAATTGAGATCAAAGCAACATAAACTCATTCCACACATCAGCAACATCTCAACAGCACGAAATTTTCAAATTTTCGTCAAAGTTGTAATTTTTCAAATTTTTCGAACACATAGCACGAATCACCAAAAATAAATAAAATTCATGACCAAGAAGATTTTATCAAAGAACTTCTAAGACCCCTTCAAAAATCTGGGGGGATTGAAGATCATCATACAATTGGGGTGGTCACTCAAAGCTCTCATCACTTCAAAATTTTGATCATAGAAGCTAGTTTTTAATGTCTTCATCTTTTTTGATCGAATGAAAGAGGATTCAATTATAAACTTTTAGACTCATCAGTTTCATATAGTTAGGATTTTAGAGTTCTGATATCAAAGATGTAGTTTAGTAAAGTGACGTGGCAAAGATTTTTCGTTATCACTAAACAAATTTCATCCCTTGCTAAAAAAAATTTGAGTTTCATTTTGTAATTTTACTCTCATCATTATAAGTTTTAATTTCACAAGTGGAGCTCTAAGTAAAGAGCTTCAACACCACAACCGCTGTTTGAAGTTCATATCCCAACCCTCAACATTTCACATCATTTAGGGTATATATTGGTTAAATGCTCTGAAATATTGAGCGTTTTTTCAACAATTGGCTTGAGGAAACCATGATGAAGTTTACCTGACATTTCATGAGTTACATACAACGTCTCTCACCATTTAGGGGGATATTGTTAAGGTAAACATTGGAGACGTTGAAGAATAAAAAAGACAAGGAACTTCATGAACCCCAAATTAGGAGAACCAAATTTGGAGCACCGGATTTGGAGAACCGGGTAGGAGAACCAGATTTGGAGCATCGGATTTGGAGAACCAGATTTGGAGAACCGATTTGGAGCACCGGATTTGGAGAACAACATTTGGCGAACCGAATTTGGAGCATGAGGTGAACTGAACCGGAGGTGAAGCAAACCAAAGATGATCACCGAAGTTAAGGCAATCGAAGTTGGCTAACCGAAACCTTGCTAGCACCGAACCTGAGTTGATGTGCACCGAACCTTGGAGTGAACTTGTAACATCCCATTTTTATGACAATTTTAAACTTTTAGAAAAACAATTTCAATCATAAAATATCACTTTTTAAAAAAACAAAATTCAAATGTAAACATTACTCAAATCATTAAAACCATTTTATTATCTACATAACTCAACATGTAGCGGAAATCAAAGATAACATAATGTCAAATCAAAACATAAATGTCCACCGAAGCTGCATGAGTGTGTACACGTCACGCCTTGCCGTTACCCACATCTGAAGAACCTGAAACAGTGATTTAATAGGGAAAGGGTAAGCATACAACTTAGTGAGTTCCAACACCTACACGATATATCAGTTATACATACCCTACCCCTATCAGGAAGGACACAACCATACAACATAGTAAAATAAACAAATAGTCTACTCTACCCAGTACATTGAGTCATGCTCTTTCGATCAGCACTCCGAGCAGCACATACTCTATTCGTGAAGCCATGCGTATAGTGCATATTGTCGGGCATCCCTACAGTGCTCAGTACATCGAGACATCCTATATTGCTCAGTACGTCGAGCCACCATATATTGCTCAGTACGTCGAGCCAATAACATCTACATACTAGACCTAGACACGTCTAGTAACAACTACACAGCAACACATCAACACACACTAAATCTCCTCATACTACCCACACACGTCCTAAAGGACACACGAGCTACAGTAAAGCACATATATCCCGACTCGAACGCGAATCCTGTGCTTTCGATAGTAGGAGATCTACTACTACATTCCACACCTATCCAAGTCCGTTTCGAAACCCGTCCTAAAATCGCCAATTCGCTTCTCATCGATAATAATAACACATATGCCCATACCAGCATATGTCATCACTCTTCGTAGTCCGTTGGGAATCCCACCCACCATGCTACTCTACTATGACGGAATTTCCTCCAGCATTGACGAATCGCCTCGCAAATGCACAATTATATACAATGTAGAATTAAATAGGCATTCGAATAAGAGATCCTACCCTAAGGCAACAACCAAACCAGGAACATGCAATAAGGCCAAATCAAGAATTCCCAGACTATTCAGTTCCTACTGTATACAACTTTAATGGCATTCTCTAAACAACTAATCGATAGTAGCATACATCCCTAATAGTAAGCAGCAAACAAACAAAACACTTAAGGTATACATTCTAACAGGCCATCCTACATACACATATTAACTCTTCCTACACCATTAGGAATTCCACCCCACCCTGCTGCTCAACTAAGATGGATTTTCCTCTAATGGTGATGAGTCGCCTCATAAATACACAGTCGTATACAATATAGAATCAAATAGACGTTAGAATAAAAGATCGTACCCTAAGGCAACATCCAAACAAGGAACATGCAATAAGGCTAGACCAGGCATTCTAAGGCTATGCAATTCCTACTATATAGAACTTTAATGGCATTCACAAAGCAACTAATCAACATTAGCATACATTCCAAAAGCCAGTAGCAGAAAATAACAACATCAACAGTATTCTTTCTTGCAATCAATGAAGCATACATAGATCATATATTATAGAAAGCGTCAACAAAGACTAAGCACTTACACCTTTTCCCCACTGCCGGTAGCTGGCAGTACACACTGCGTCTTCACTACACCATTTATTACACTCCTTTCTTGTAAAAACATTTTTATAAAGAAAACTTTTGGGCTTCAAACTTGAGATCAGAACCCACCAAGGGATCCTGATTCACTCAAGCTGTGCTCTGATACCAACTTGTACCATCCCAGTTTTTATGACAATTTTAAACTATTAGAAAAACAATTTCAATAATAAAACATCACTTTATTTAAAAAATTTCAAATGTAAACATTACTCAAATCATTAAAACCATTTTATTATCAACATAACTCAACATGTAGCGGAAGTCAAAGCTAACATAATGTCAAATCAAAACAAAAATCTACACCGAAGCTGCACGAGTGTGTACACACCACGCCTTACTATCACCCACATCTGAAGAACCTGAAATAGTGATTTAATAGGGAAATGGTAAGCACACAACTTACTGAGTTCCAAAACCTACACAGCATATCAGTTACATATACCGTACCCCTATTAGGAAGGACACAACCATACAACACAGTAAAATAAACACATAGTCTACTCTACCCAGTACATTGAGTCATGCTCCTCCACTCAGCACTTTGAGCCGCGCATACTCTATTCGTCGAGCCATGCGTATCCGCTCAGTGCATCTTGCCAGAAATTCCTGCTTTGTACCGCATGCTCCTCCGCTCAGCACTCCGAGCCGCGCATACTCTGTTCGTCGAGCCATCTGTATCCGCTCAGTGCATCTTGTTGGTTATCCCTATAGTGCTTAGTACGTCGAGCCACCCTATATTGCTCAGAGCGTCGAGCCACCTTATATTGTCCAGTACGTCGATCCCATAACATCTACATAATAGACTTAGACACGTCTAGTACTAACTACACAGCAACACATCAATACACACTAAATGTCTGAATACTACCCACACACATCCTAAAGCACACACGAGCTAAAGTAAAGCACATATAACATCCACACAATGTAGTGAGAAACTCACCAGGTAAAAGTAGGCTGCACACACACAAGCCACGTGATACTCAAGAACTCTCCTTCTTCCCCGGGCCTACATTCCACACGGTACAACTTACAATGAATTAAAGTTTACATTTACTACTTATAATTATATAACTATATATATATATATATATATATATATATATATATATATATATATATATATATATATATATATATATATATATACTTTTCTCGATACTTGACACGTACCGTGTCCCACTATACCCTCCCTTTCCCTTACAATTACATCATTGAGGTTATTAATTCTCTTTATTAAGTTTATGAAGGTCGCGACACCCGTTTCCAACCCTAAACCCACAACCAAGGTCAAAACCACAAAAAGAAAGGTTTGACAGCAAAGCTGACTTTTTGACCCATAACAAGATTTGAAACGGATGGCCAAGGAAAATCCGGAATAAAATCTAACAAAAATCATGTAGAAGCTAGACCCAAGGTCAAGTCCACAGGGCCTGACCTCAAGTCGTTTTCATTTTCCATTTGCAAATGACAAATCTGCAATGTCACCAAAATTCACATGATCAACCACAGAACCTACCCCCAAAGGTATAAGTAAGAAATGAGAATTACAAGGGATTAGGTTCTGAAACTTTGGGGGAACAAACTATACCCTTATACCAAACGTTTCCCACAGACCTTGCCCCTAAAAGATTCTCCTAGAATCACTTATAAAGTTTTCAAGTCAGAAATCACTGTACAATGTACCCTTGGACCAGTCAGTAACGATTACAACTTTTACCTAACTTAGGGTCCAAGTTAGTCCAAGGGCTTCTGGACCAAGAAACTAAACACCTAGAACTTTCCAGAAAGGTATAATTCACCCCAAATGGCCAAACACACGATGTTATATGAATTTTACAAGAACAATACCAAAACTGAAAAAACAAAAATCTAGAAAATGGTGCTATGGTTTAGGGTTTCAACTCCTAAACCCATTAAGTCCCTTCATTAAGACCTCTAGGTTCTGGAACAAGCTTAAACACAATCCAACAACATAATACAAGGGGTGGGGTATAACCATTAGAACCATACACTACTTAAAACACAAACAATACATTGAAATCTCATGAACAATATCTTAAGGTTTCAAACCAAGGACACCAAATGATAGCTTAACTTGAAATGATGTTGAAGCTAATTTTGTGATGAAGTGTGATCAACCATCCGAAGGTATTTTGCATGCGAAGCTTGAGTTTTGTACCTGAAGATCCGAAGGTTTTACTCTGGAGGATCCAAAGGTTTTTTTGTAACAAACCATATCTTGTGTGCACGTTGGGTGTTGCTGCTCTCTTATTGGCTGATAGTGATACGTAATCCGTTTGAATATTCCATGTACTATGAGTAAGATATTTTGTACTATGGTATCCTTGATCAAGTATAAATATCAAGGATACCTCACTGGGCCGAGTATGCGTTTTAGTCATCATCATTGTAAAACCCTCATAGTAATATCAAGCATTCGACACCCTGTTTTCTCAATTCATATTGTGTTTCTTAATTGTTTTTGCGTTTTTCGATTATTTGTTGAATCATTTCTTCGGATAACTTCTTCTTATTGAATCATTGATTGAATTTCTTATCTAACACATGGTATCAGAGCAGGTTCAGCTCAAAACCTGTTAATAGAAATATTGTTCTCGTCCTTACAGTTCTAGATCTAGATCGATTCCTAGATATAGGTTTCCGCAATTGTATTCGAGATATATTACTCGTTTTTCTGTAAAGACCTGTTCATGAAAATCAATAAGAATGACGGATTAAACAGCAACTTATGCAAATATATTGAACTACGCAAACCTTATTGGTTCATCTACTAAGGCACCAGTTCTTGTCCCGACTTACTACGACTACTGGGCAGACCGAATGGAAGATTATCTGGTTGGATTAGATAAAAATTTGTGGAGATCCGTGACAGAGGGTACTCATACAGATACTGGTGCTCGTTTTTTTGTCGTAGACGGTGTTGATGCTGAAGTTCTTAATGCTGCTGATCTGAAGAAAGTCGACAATGATGAAAGGACTATGAGAGAATTACGTAGTGGTCTTGGTCCTGATGTTAGAAACCACATCTCTGGTCAAAACCTGCTAAGGAAATCTGGGCTTGTTTGGCGATACGATTTGCTGGTGACAGAACTATTCAATCGAGCATAGCTCAATAAGTTCTCGCTGATTTTGGTAACTTTCAACAACAAGAGAATGAATCTTTTGAGCAGACTTACAATCGATACAGTAGTATGATCCATATGCTTGAAAAGTATGGTGAAGTTTGTAGTCAACAAGAAATCAACATCAAATTTCTTTATAGTCTAAGGAAGGAGTGGAGACCAAACATGTTCATGGTCAAATCTCATGAAACCATCAAGGAATATCAACTCGCCGCACTATACAATTTGATTAAGTCACACGGTCGAAGGAGTGAGAATGCTGGATCTCTAGCTCTTGTTTCTAAAGTTGAAGAAGAAGAGACCGAAGATGAACTAGATGGTTACATGGTAAATGATAATGGTGAAGCAGTTGCTCTTTATGCTGCAAACAATCGAAAGTTCAAAAAGCCTTTCGTGAACAAACAAAGTTCTAGAAAACCATTTGTGAAAACATTCAACAAGCCTTCGTATGTACCTAAACCCAAGCCTGAGATCTATACTCCAAAATAAGAAAACAGAAAACATTCGCATCCGAAAAATTTAGTTCTGAAGACTTTCGAAGCTCTAAAAGAAAAATCTGAGGAGAAGAAGGTTGCTGGAGATTCAGGTTGCGATTGCAACTACTATCAAGGGAAAAATCGCTTTGTGAAGGATTTCTCATGATTGTTCTGTTATGAATAAAATGCTAAGTGATGAGGAGATTGTTCGGTTGAGAGGGAGAGTAGAAAATCTAAAGTTATCTCTAGAAAAAGCCAACATAAGAATCTATGTACTAGAAGAGAACAGGGAAAAATATTTGAACAATGGTGATGTAATTTTGAAGCAGAGAAACATACTTTGTGAGACTGCTAAGCGATTGTATTCACATATCACTAGGATTTATCACTCAGCTGATGCGTGTACTGATCAGCATAAGAAACTCCTGCTTTTCATTGAATTTGATTTAAAGAGTGTTGATGATATCTCATATGAATATGAATCAATAATTTCCAAATCCGAAGTACCTAACACTTCGTATCAGCATGGTTTAGTTTTAGTAGAAAAATTATGGACGGCTATGAATAGGACAAAACAAGATTTGTATGGTCATAACATATACAATTGTTTGTGCTATGAATAGGACAAAATTCCAAAACGCTTAAATAATCTTCTGAATTGTCAAATTGTCAGATTTATGTGGAAGACATCATCTTCGGATCCACTGACCAAAATCTAACCAAAGAATTTGAAATTTTAAAGAAAAACAAATTTCAGATACGCATGATGGGGAAAACTAACTTTTTCCTTGGATTGCAAGTCAAACAATCAAAAGAAGGGATTTCCATTAATCAACAAAAATATACCAAAAGCCTACTTGAACAATTTGGCATGACTAACTGTTCCAATGCGAAGGTTCCCATGGCTGCAGGTACCTGGTTGAATCCTTCATTGGACAAACTGAAGGTTGATATTCAAAACTACAAAAGTATGATCAATTTGTTGCTTTATTTAACAGCAAGTCGTCCAGAAATCATGTTTGCAGTGTGCAATTGTGCACGTTATCAATCAAATCCACGCGAACCACATCTGGCTGCTGTAAAAACAATATTCTGATACCTTCATCATACTCGTACTTATGGCCTTTGGTATCCTGCAAACTCAGGATTTTACATTCAAGCATACTCCAATTTGGACTTGGGTGGATGTTCTATCGATCACAAGAGTACATCCGGAGGTTGTCAATTTCTGGATGGAAAACTCATCAACTGGCAATCGAATAAAAAACATGTGTGTCTATATCCACAGCCGAAGCCGAATATGTAGCTGCTGCTGCTTGCACTTCACAAATAATTTGGATTCAGAGTCAACTGAGAGATTTTGTTCTCTGATTCACAAAGTGCCATCCGAATATGCCATAATCCAGTTCAACATTCCAAGACGAAGCATATAGCACTTCGCTATCACTTCATCAAAAGTCATGTTGAGGAGGCGAATATAGAAGTTCACTTTGTCAATACCATAGAACAGATGGCAGATATCTTTACAAAAGCTTTAAACGAAGTTTCATTCACAAGAATCTTTTGAGGGCTAGGAATGATTGATGGATCCACTCTTACATAAAAATCAAATTTGCATTTTCTTGCCTTATCTTTTTCCTTTTTCAAAATAAAGAATAATGCTTATCCGAAGCAATATGAATCTTCAGAACCCTTCGGAACATCATTACTACTCAATAAAATGTCATTAATGTCAAAAATCTAAGAAACAACAACTATTTTCATATCACGTAAAGATAAACTTTCAATATTTGACAATGCTTTCTTGACAAACTATGGGTGTTGCAAAACAAAGGTCATTCGATGAGCAAAAATATGTTTTCAAAGATGCGAATGACAAAACCGATCCTCTTTCTTTAAAAATCTGATTAAAGGACAAAACTTTAATTTTAGATTCTAATAATCATACCCAACTGCACTAATGAGTATTTGGGAATCGAATTGCAAAAATACTAATAAAACAGACTTCGGAGTGAGGTTAAGGCTATTTTATTAAACAAAGTTTTATGTGATTTCAATATTCTTAACAACATGTCTATTACTAATAACCTTGTTAAACTCAACTTGCTTCAGTGTTACATTAATCAAGAAGGTCAACACTTCTCAGGATACGCATATGTTCCGAAGTTTTCTTCATTAGTGAAACTTGCAATGACTAATAACAAATTCAAAATTCTTTTTACTTCTGTTCTTAAAATTGAGCTATACGAAGTTTCAAAAAGGGATTGCATAAAATTTCAAAAGCACCATCAAATGCATTATATGGTGAAATCTCAAAAAGAATACTCTTCGCATATGAAATTCTGAAAATAGCAAAACAAATTTAAAACAAGAAAATAAAAAAAACAAAAGAATCGAAAGAAACAAAAAGCAAAAGATATTGTTGACTTCTATCTTTGACAGAGTGATTCCAGCAGTTGCCATCTTAGTGTTTAATGTGATGAAGCATTGTAATCGGACCTCGAGGGATTCTCCAAGCACGTGGTTGAACATGTAGAACCTCTGACGAAGCAGGTCGTGCATGCTCTATTTCATATTTTCATTCCCTTCGTAGACTTCAATTAATGCATCCCATAGAGATTTTGCAGTCTTGTATTCACGAAAACCCTAAGCAATTTTTGGCGAAAGTGACATAGAGAGTGTTGCGAGAGCTTTCTCATCCAGATCAACTTTGTCGAAATCCAAGTCCGTGTATTCATCCATAGGTTTGTCAATTGTAGCACCATCTATAGTAATTGTAATTCTGATAGGAGGACGCAAATAACTTCTCCATAATTTCACATCCTTCATTGTATGTACTGCTCAAATCTGTATTTCCATTCTGAGAAGCCTTCAACCTTGAGCAACCTAGGAATACGGGTGACCGTACCCATAACAGAGCCAAGATCAGAATGAACATTTGCAGTAACTGAATCCGTTGTAAGTGGACTGAAAAACACAAAAAGTCAACTTATCAATTTAGCCGAAGTACAGCAAGTAAAAACAGCAACTCGGCCGAAATCATGAAATGAGACCGAAAACTACCACTGAAAATCACACTGCACCGAAAACGATAACCGATAAGCAGGTGAACTGAAAACCAGGCTGTGATTTCTTGACCGGAAACGACAAAAGAACCGAAATCGATAAAACCCTAATGTGACACCGAAATCTCTTAATGGGCTGACTGAAAACCTCCTTAACGGACTGAGATCGAGGAAAACGCTAACCGAAAACCCTGAGAAACAGCGCCGCCAGAAAAATCGAGAGGACCAGACCGAAATCCTTGTCCAGATATGAAAAACGCACTAACAGCTTGCAAAACACCATTTTATGGATCAAAACTCCGTTTTTGAGTGATTTTTGCATGAAGATACCAAGAACACGAAGAACACGATGAACAAAAACACCCAAAAACGATTAAAGCAACCCAAAACAGTCCAAAAACGGTTTAAAAGTTTCAAAATAAATTGATACCAACAATCAAAGTATTGATTTTTGAGGCTCTGATACCAATTGTAGGTCCTGAACAATCCTTGATTTAGACACGATCTCAATCAAATCATTCAAGAACACAAGGAGCATTGTTCTTCAATGCACACTTTATATTGATAAAATCGGGTACAAAAGAACGTAAGTTGCTTGAACACATGAATATATATATATATATATATATATATATATATATATATATATATATATATATATATATATATATATATATATATATATACATATATATATATATATATATATATATATATATACCTACGCTACACAGGCCGAAAACCCCAAGCCCACGGACCAAGTCAGACCAAAAACACTGGGTCAAGCCCATCGAAAATCCTTGGTTTTCGGTCATCATGACCGAAATCTAGGGGGATTTCGGTCCGTGGCCGAAATCCAGAAACAGCCACTAATCTTTATATATTTTCTATTTTAGACCCTATTAAATGCAAAGATTAAACCATTAAAATAATTCCTAACACATATTTCTGTATTCATCAATGAATTTAACCGAAATCATATTATATACAAACATATTTCTGTATTCATCAATAAATTTAACTATAAACATATTATTTACAAACATATTTCTTAAATCATCAATGAAATTATAAAGACTAACAAATAACTTAATAAACTTCTTAAAGTGTCACAATGGTGGTGCTAAGGTGGTGGTTTTCAGTGGTTCGATGTGACAATTTAGCTAGAAACACAAATAAGGAATTCTATTGAAAGTTTACCTCAAAGCCTTAGGGATTTAAACACACACCAACACCTTCATATCCTTTGATTTCACAGTCCCGATCTCCACCTTTTTTTGTCTTCTTCCTCGTTGCCCTCTTAAGAATTAGCAACCCATTTGATTATTCATCAATCAATACAACTTAAAAATAGAATCAACAAGTATTCTGATTATTCATCAATGAATATGACCTCATAAAAAAATCAACAAGTTATCTGATTATTCATCAATGAATACGACCTAAAAAATAGAAATCAAGAACTAATTAACACAAAAACAAAAAATTTGTATTCAGACCTCATACCAGAAAAGATAATTCCCACAAAGCCACCCATCTTTCTCACACACACCATACAATTGTTGAAGTCTTAAAAGGTATAAAAATTAGAGACATGAAATTGGGAAAAACAAGCCTACCAATTTTCAAAATTATTAAAAGAGCATGTGACTCGATCAAACCAGGACTCGGTTATCTAACTTTAATCCACAAGCCTCACTTTTTAATCAGAAAATAGAATTGGATTGTTGAAATGTTCAATTATCAATCAACAATTATCAATACAAACTCCATGTCCAATACAATTGAAAATTACAGATAATTATCACATACAGTCTAATAAAGAATATTTTTTTGGGAGATAGCCGGCAAAATAGAAAAAGATAGTGATAGTCGGTTTAATGCCATGTTTACCTGTTGTTGTATTGCACAATATCAAGGAGAAGGAGTGAATGAGGATGTGAGCTTGGATGCGTGATGGTCTGATGGAGCTGCAGAGATCGATGGTCAGACGGGCGGCAGTGGAGATTTTCGACATCCGGGATTGTGCAATCAGCCATGGAGATTGGACCGATAGAGATGGAGGTGAGAAAGTTAAGGGAAAATACACGACTGAAACCCTAATTTAAGAGAGAGAGAGAGAGAGAGAGAGAGAGAGAGAGAGAGAGAGAGAGAGAGAGAGAGAGCGTGTGCGGGAGAAAGAGAGAGAATCCATATTACACATCTGATTTTATAGACCATAAAAAGTTGATTCCCATTATACCCTTTTGTCAATACAAAAGTTACCTTTTCATCTCATGAATTTTCTAATTTACATAACTGACCCACTTGATAATAGCCTTAGATCTAAATTTTTGGATGGTCTAGATTTGTCCTCGCGTTCTCAACCTTTTAAGTGTCCTCAAGTGAACATACCGATATATATATATATATATATATATATATATATATATATATATATATATATATATATATATATATATATATATATATATATATATATATATATATATATATATATATATATATATATATATATATATATTGTTAGTAATAGGTCTGGACAGCTTGACAGCACGCGGCGTGGCAGCCCTCCAGACAGCTCTGTCCCGCACCCTGCAACTCTGCATATCTCCAGCCAGCTTTGCCCCGCAGCCCTGCAGCCCTACTGGGCCTGAATTGGGCTGGCCCAAGGCCTGACCTAGTTTTCCCGTATAAATAGAACATGATGGAACCCTTCTTCCCCAAGTTATCAGTCTCCACTCCCTCTCCCTCTCCTGATCTACTCTCTATGCTCTCTACACCATACACTATAATGGTTTTCTCCACCCAGGAGAAACCATCTCATCTCGTACATTATACTGACTTAATCGTCGGAGCTCGTTCCTGGGACACATGCTCTGGGACAGCTCTAATGATTATCTTCCTTGATTGTGACCAGGATCCAAGTCGGGAGCTCGCTAACGGCACCAACATCAAAACCTCCGATCCAGATCCACCACACTATGACCCGATGAAGATCTCATGTCACAACATTTGGCGCCATCCATGGGACCTAGAGCAAATAGCCATTGTTGCCCGAGTCTCACCTTCTCGATGATCACTACAGATCCATTTTCCATACTTCAATTCCTACACTGATCTACAGACGTGTTCTTTAAAGGGTCCGTTTCCTAAAACCCACCCTTGGGAAACTCCATCTTGTCTTCGTGGATGTCTGAACAAACAAAGAAGTAACTATTATGAGCTCCAATAGTTCTAAATCTCTAAGTATGTCCTTCGAACATCCAGCTACGTCAAACAAAAACAGAAGAAAGAAAGAGATGTGGAAATTCCATCTACAATCATCTCCGGTCGAGCCGTCAACCCATTTTGCAAATCGACCTTATCGTACAGTCCACACATTGATGGAGACTCCTTTGGAGAACCGAACACTAAATGCGAAAATCGGAAATAATGAAGAACCCCTATACCGCTTATGTTCCCGCCCACGGTTGCCCAATCACTGTCGTATATCCACTGAAGTTTGTGGTCGGGAGTCGACCTCGGTTTGTACAATTCCAGGAGTCGATCCTCATTTTCTTCCTCCAACCTCCGATACATTCAAAAAGAATTTCAAAATCAGATGTACGGGTCCTCGATTGAGGTTAGATGTGATGAAACTGATGCTGTATACCAATCCTCTACATCGTGACCAGAGATTTATAAGGGATCCACCCAAAACTCCGATTAGAGCTCGATACAACCACCACCCCTGTTACCCCGAGCCTGAGCACACATCTCGAGATATTAAGCTCTCATATACATCCAAAGAAAAGCACTAATGGCGATTGAAGAACCAAACGATCCCTTTACAGTCCGATTTTGTAAAATCAGCCGCAAGTAACTACCGAAATTTCTGATATCAATAATCACAAATGAGTTTTTGATTTCTCGATCTCTTTTTTTTGCTTGATGATCGACCTCTTCGATAATATAATACCCAACTCCCGATTATCAGATTAGATCCCTTTTAAATTTGGATTTTAGCGGGAAACGGGAGTGCATACCTCCAATTAGCACATGCGATCTCTAATTCAACATCGGGTTATAATATCTCAATGTGGTCAACCTAAAAGGGTGGTGTCCTGAACTTGCACACCAACTGTTCGATGAAATGCCTGTGAGAAATTTTTTTCCTAAATGCGCGAACGAGATCGAAGTCGATACATACCACCCCCTGCACCGTGACAAGGCATTTACCGGTTGTTTTCCTGTCCACCTTCGCCACATCACCGTCGTACACCCATTGAAGTACAACTAAAAATTGATCTCGATTTCTTCCTCGAAGCCCCATGCACACTATTTCCACAAAACAGGAAGGACTAAGATTGCATTACTAGAGTTTGTGTTAGTTGTGGACACATAAAGCAACCGTCACAGTTTTCGATTTTACTACAAGACAAGGATTCGCTTTCAAATTTCCGTTGGAATCCCAACTAAGAAATGGAAGTGAAAACCCACTGATGACATTCTTTTGATTTTCGGAGAACCTGATTAGAACTGTCCATTAGGAGTGAAAACCCACAGGAGCTAATCACCCATACACCAACTCCACTTTGTAATGCTCACCAACGGTTCTGATATAACCTTTCTGCGGGGTTTTGTTTCTCTATCTCGGTCGAAAGTATGAGTCCAAATCCACCCGGTTATGTTTTCTTGGATGAAAAAACCACAACCTGGCCGGATCACTCTGTTTATCTACCTTTCATTGCTGTGAATAAACCCAAAATAAAGAGAGAGAAGAATGCCACCACAATAGAGTGTGTACATGCACAAAAGCTCAAAACCCTGACCATGACCAAACATCTCCACCGGAGCTAGCACTCGAGCAGTCAATGGTCACCAAATTTGAACCGAGATCACTGATGATTTGTACAAACAGAATTACTTATAGTCTAAACCCACCTATCACATAACCGACATAGACATAATTTCTCAAAGCCACACGTACAATTACCCTTTAGCTTCAATGGACATTCCGTAAAATGGTGCATGGTACTACACATGAAGCAAGAGGTACATACACCTCACCTTATCCTCACACATGTTCATTTATTGTTTATCTATTTTGTTTTGATATACTATTCTGAAATTTGCTTTCGGTGAATTACTAATTTCACGCAAAAAAAGCAATATGGATGTATAACTGTATCATGAGAATGAATAAATACTAAATCAAAACCATTGGTTGCCTGTTACCCCACAAACTTTGGTTAAATAGACGCCTCCATGTACATAAATATGCAAACATTGGGTTTAAATAAACGTTTATATATACAATCACACATGTAACAGTCTTCATATTTATGAATATAAAACATCATACAATCACATTTATTTCGTTTTCAAAAAAAGAAAAAAAAGGGGGGGGGGGGGGGGGGGGGCGGGAAGAGATGCCACACCTGGTTGACTTATGAAAAAATTATGTGTAATTGTAGCAAAATAATTATAAAACAAAATCTCGGTTTAGCCAATCCATAACAACGCAAAAGGACAACAATTACACATAAACCCGCTTTGACATTCATTGTTCATTTATCATTCTTTATACAAGCCTTAAAAAACTTACTCTTGTATTGCTCATTTTTTACATGTACAATTGAACGAGTCACAAAAACATGTGTGGCAACCCAAGCACAGCCATACATTCAATGAATCACTCTCTTTCCAACATGGCGAGCAAGTTGGCACCTATAACAAGAAGAACACCGTATACCTCGATACAACGCGACATTTAGGGGTGCAAGTGAGCCAAGCTACTCGTGAGCTACTCGGGATTGACTCTTTAAAAACTCGACTCGAGATCGAGTTAAACGACTCTTAAGGAAGATTTGCATTCTCTTTTGAGAATGTACTTATCAAGTTATGTCAATTTGCAGGTTTTGTATGGAGGTGTGAAGTTGCATTAAGGAATATTTTCATTTCTCGTCATTTTGTAATTGACGTTTCTAATTATTTTGTCATTTGAGATTTCATCTAAGATTTTACCCTTTATGTTGTTCTGTTTGGTTGAATTTGTAAAGAGTACATCCATAACTCTTTTGTTGGATTGTAATATTTTACTAAATTTCACACTTGAATGGAATGTAGTATAATAAATGATTAAATGAGCTCAAAAACCATAAACGAGATCGAGCCGAGCCTTGGCTCATTTGGGCTCGCCCGATAAATGAGCTTAGCCGAGCCGAGCTCGAGTATGTAAATTTTCCCGTGAGCCGAGCTCGAGCTTTGAAAATGTACTCGAAACGAGCCGAGCTCGAGCTCGAGCCCCCATGAACTTAAACGAGCTCGAGCCGAGCTTGGGTATGTTCGGGCTCGGCTCGGCTCATTTACACCCTTAGCGACATTACATTGTCTTAATTTATTATGTATAAAGATTATAAAGTCTTTATCGATTCCATACGGTGAAAAAGAACTACAAATGAACTCGTAAGAGAAGCCGTCACATAATCCAATTCAAGTTTGGCAACACCGCAAAACTCGACTCTCCTCCCCACATCGCAAGCATGCCAGCACCTGTAAAAATATATATATAAAATAAAAAATAAAATAAAAAAGAGAAAAAAAAGGGGGGGAGTAGAAGAGTCGACACAACACACGAGGCAAAAGCATTTTTGGTTGACAATTTACAAGAAAAACTCATATGGCACGCAACGACGCATTCCTAAAATACAATTTATTGTGGTGGAAAAGAATCAAACGACAAGACCGTCATTCTACATGGTGTTGCCGCCCTATAGCACCGCTGCCCAGCTTCTCCTGGCAGCTCCGCTGCCCAGCTCTTCCCAGCAGCTCTAGCGCACAGCTCCTCCCATCAGCTCCACTGCCCAATTTGTCCCAGCAGCTCCGCTGCCCAACTCATCCAGCAGCTCCGCTGCCCGGCTCTCCCAGAAGCTTCGCAGCCCAGCTCTCCCAGTACCTCTGCTGCCGAGCTCTCCTAGCAGCTCCGCTGCCTAGCTATTCCGAGCAACATTACTCCTCAGCCCCTATGAGAAGACCTATTGAACAGCCCCCGTACAGATCTTGACTACACTCGATAACGACCACATTATATGGGCTCGCAATAGAAACCAAGCCGCATAACACCAGCTTCCATTATATTTCTACCCGGATTGATCACCCCGGGCACACCCGCAGAGTGTTAGCTAACATAAGCACAATTCTAATGTAGCCCAAAAGACATAACCTTTCTCGTGAGTTGCTGGCAGCATCAACCCGTTTATATATTAGATTGGCGTGGCCCAGTGCCCCAATCCATGGTTGCGCAACCCTTGGTCCCAACCCGCTTACATTAGATTGGCGCGACCCAGTGCCCCAGCGGCCTATATCTTGGCCTGGCGCCCCCAGCGGCCCAGAGTCCTTTACAGGACTTTGTGTGCCTCCAATTTGGCATGGCGCCCCAGTGGCCCAGCTGCCCTTTACAGGACTTCGTGTGCCTCCAATTTGGCCTGGCGCTCCTAGCGGCCAGAGCCCTTTACAGGACTTCGTGTGCCTCAAATTTGGCCTGGCGCCCCAGTGGCCCAGCTGCCCTTTACAGGACTTTGTGTGCCTCCAATTCGGCCTCACACCCCCAGCGGCCCAGAGCCCTTTACAGGACTTCGTGTGCCTCCAATTTGGCCTGGCGCCCCCAGCGGCCCAGAGCCCTTTACAGGACTTCGTGTGCCTCCAATTTGGCCTGGCGCCCCCAGCGGCCCAGAGCCCTTTACAGGACTTCGTGTGCCTCCAAATTGGCTTGGCGCCCCAGTGGCCCAGCTGCCCTTTATAGGAGTTCGTGTGCCTTCAAGCGGCCCTCGGCCCACAATCGATCTATGGTTACGCGACCTTTGGTCCTAACCCATTCTTATATCTCTTCCCTGTGAAGATCGACAAAGACGAACATGGCCTTCTTTCTACTTCGACGATCAACAAGCATTTTCTCACATCGCATCTCATCGCAACAAAGTCGTTCTATAACAACGATATTATTCTGGCGACAGACTCGCCACGTATTATTCGGACAACTGCTTCTACTTATCTTCTGGACAACAACTTTTCTACTGATTATCCGGGAGGTAACCCGACGGTGCATTATCTTGACATCAGCTTTGCTGCAAATCATCTACACAGCAGCTATGTTATCTATTATCTCTACAGCAACCATGTCATTATTATCTTCCCGACGACCGTGTTGTATGTTATCTGGATATCAGCTTCAGAGCTTATTATGTTGACACTCCATAACATCAAGATGGCAACATTGCCTCGTATGTTCATAACAATAGCTTCTCCCTGGTCACTGACATGACCACCTATCAGCTACCCACATCAGAGGGGGAATCAGTATAGTATGGTTAACGCAAAACCCTATGAAGATGATTATTAATGACACTCCATAAAGAAACTACGTGAATTTTACAACAACCTCTTTACGTAATCGCTACATCAACCTTACTACATGATCATCCAACTACCTCGTTGCTTAATCATGGCAAGAACTTTATCGTATCGTATTATTGTATCAAGCCAACCCCACGTTTCGTAGATCCAACTATTCTATGAGATCCGCTACAACATACTACGACTCTCATGAGCGAGGTTTGGTTGTTTTCTATTATATTTTGGCACGTTTGTTGTACCTAGTCCGACGCGATTGGCAGCAAACCAATCACATCGGACTCAGGGAATTGATGACATATGATTTATATAGTTGTATTTGTTGGATTAGGTGTCTAAGCCATGACTAATAATTAGTATTTATCTAATTAATAGTAGCATAGTCCATTTGGGTTGCCTTCATAGTTGGAGGATTGGTAGAAAGTCCGGTAGAGAGAAAGGTTGATTTATTATGTGATTAATAAATCAATAGATATTAAATAAATAGTTTATTAATATATTTGAGTGATAATATATTAATTAGAAACTATAATAATTAATTAGAATTTTTTCTGGAATTAATTGGAATTAATTTAGTGGTTAAATTAATTAATTAAAGGTGCAGGGACTGAAACTGTAATTATTCAATAGTTGAGTAAGTGACAGTTTGAGTGAGTGTTTGACCAGCGAAAATTATATATGGAAACATATATATTTTTTATTTTAATAAGTAGGATAAAAGGGTTTGAATTAATAAGATAATAGATTATCTTGGTTTAAATTCAAACGGTTTATCTCTAAAGGTTTATCTGGTCATCTGCTTGGAGCCTTTAAATAGGGAGGCTCACAAACCCTAAACCTGCGATTTTTGACTCTCTCTTCCCCAAGGATTTTCGGCCAAGACTCCAGCTAGGGTGTGACTGCATTTGAGGCAAGAGATTTCTGTTGCTTTGCTTCTAAGTTTCACTAAAGGTTGGTTTTTCTTAATCTCTTCTTTTAGTTTATGTTTTCTGGGCCTTCTAGGATTTGTTATATGTTTAACTAGAAGAAAACTTAGATCTATATAGGTTGCATGTGAACTTAGGAATTTTAGTTCATAGTTGCAGAAAACCTTACAGTGGTATCAGAGCTATTTGGTTTGTTTTCTTGTTAAATTGCTATAACTGTATCCTGTAAATTAGGGTTTAATTGTTTCTAAACCCTAATGTGGCCATATTCGAAAATTAGGGTTTGTTTTTGATAACCCTGGCCGGCCCCTTCTGCTTGGCGGTTTTTTATGATTAGGGTTTAGAAGGCTTTCTATTTTTGGTAACTTTAATTGTTTAAATAGATAAAACCTTAAACCAATTATCTTAAAAATCGAAAATTAGGGGATATGGATAGGTTTAAATTAATTTGATTATATTGTGATACCTATCTTAGAATTAATTAATTTAATTAATTGTTTAATTAAAAGATAATTAAAAGGATTTTATTTAATTTCGATTTAATGGTTTAAATTCTGAAAATTAATAGATAAAATCTAGAAATATTTTAAAAGGTTTAAAATATCAAATTTAATTAGTTTAATTAATTGTTTAATTAAAAGATAATAAAAAAGGATTTTAATTAATTCGATTTAATAGTTTTAAATTCCGAAAATTAAGATATAAATCCAGAAATATTTTAAAAGTCTAAAATATCTAAATTTAATTAATTGTTTAATTAAAAGATAAAATTGGAGGTTTAATTTAATTTTAAATTTAATAGTTTAAATCGACAATAAATTAAAAGATAAACCAGAAACAATTTTTTAAAAGGTTTAAGAAATTACATCTTATATATATTATAATTAGGAAGTTATTATTATATGTATAAGATTAAAATGGTTAGTCAAATCATTAGTAGGCCTCATTCACGAAGATGATCTATAAAGTGGGTATAAGAAGACTGCCTATAAAATGACGGTCTAATGGGTGAACACTCTCGCCCACTGCTCGCCTGATCAGTGGAGGGTCGTTAGCCGAACAGGTTTGATAGGACTGCCTAATAATCATTAAAAGTATAATGATATTATTCAAAGTACTGGAACAGCTTAACAAAACCCAAATCTAGTTACTTTAGGAAAAATGTGAATTGGTGCTAATCCATGAAATTGCACATTGCACGTTATGAAACATTGGTGGAGCGTGTGTGGTTTACCGGCACGCCAATAGGGGTTCATAAAGAGTTGCAATGGGTTTCCCGAGTATTATCATTGTTGATGAAGCGTGTGTGGTTTACCGACACATCAATTAGAGATGATGATTAACCTGAGAGTACCAAGCTAATTTGCATGGTTATTCACATCCAGTTTGTGATCCTCGGCATCCCAGTCACAAACAGTGGAGCACATCCGAGATTGAACATGCCATTGAAAAGTTTAATGAATCTCAACAGATCTAGGAATTTCATAAAATGAAATTGATAAGTGCTTATCTACCTTAATGACCATTATGTTGTGATTACGGCATCCCTCTTCACACCATAGTTGGGGTATGTTGGATCCTAGCCTTATTAAGTAACATATTGGGTAATTATTTAAATGGATCAATTAAACTAATAAATTCTATTTTCTCTTATAGATGTCAAGTGTCAATTCTCCTCCTTCACCCATTTCTAAAAGCATCAGAATGCACATGCTAAATATGGAAAGGCTGACTAGCCTCAACAGTAAAGAATGGCTTCTCAATTAGAGACTGTCTCTCGGCATTGCTGGCAAGTTACATCTCACCGAGTATCCGACTCCAGTTCCACAGGAACAAGCCATCATAAAAGGTTCTTATGATGAATCCAAAGAAATTCGTGACCTCATGCTATCAACCATTGACCCCGGGTTCCGCAAGGATTTTGAATCCTTGGGGCAATATGAGTTAATGCAACTGGTGGAGGAAAGGTTCCAAAAACCAGTTGAAGAGGAACGAGCTAGAATCTTCAGAAGACTTGCAGAATGCAAGCTAAAGAAAGGAAGTAGCATCAATTCGCATGTTCTTCAGATTGAAGGGTACATAGGCGAGTTGTATAAACTTGGTTATTCCATGAGTCAGGAGGAGAGTGTTAACATCCTCCTAGCTTCGCTGACAAATGAGTATGATCTGTTCATTCAGACGTATAGAAAGGAAGACCAAAAAAAGACCCTCATGGAAATGCGTCCACTGTTGACTTTATACGAGTCACTCTTGGACAGGCATAGCTCCAATGGCTCAACTACTTCTGTATTAAGTCCAGTGAAGAGACATAACAAGAAATGGTCAAGATCGACTGGACATGTCTCAAGCTGGGAATCCACTAAATCGGATACAGTCACGGAAAGATTGGAAGACACTCCAACTCTTTTGAAAGTTCAGGTATATCTAAAAACCTCAAAAACTCCTGTTCCAAGATTTCTTGATACATAATGTGACTGTCGCATTTTGGTTTGTATGCAGGGAATCAAGAAGGCACGGGACTCTGGCGTATAGGAGCACATTTGGATTGGATCTCCAGCTCGTGCAGTTTTGAAGTTTAGATAGATATTGAAATATTGTTATTAGTCTTTAGTTGCATTTCGACATTGTCTATTACATTGTTCAAGGATTTTGTTTTAATAAAATTGTCATTTTTCTTTTAACACCTGTTGTCTAAAATTGTCCTTGAAATGTTATATGAATGTGTTGAATGTATGTTTAGTAATAACTTGAATGATGATCCAAAATGTTTTGAATTCAAGAATTGTGTCATTATGATTGCTAATACAATTGTTATAAGAATCAATTCAACCAAATGTCCAGTTGGACAGGATCTTGAAATCATTTGACTTAGAGTCACTTGATGAATTGAGTTCTTAATGTGTCAAGAAATGAATCAACCAAAGGTCCAGTTGGACAGGACTTTGGAATCATCTGACTTAGAGTCAGATGATGATTAAGTTCTTCATAAAGCATATGTGGCAAGAAATGAATCACCCAAAGATCCAGAGGATAGGATTTTGGAATCAGTTGACTTAGAGTCAACTAAAGATTGCAAGTCTTGAACAAAATTAACAAAGTCATTGGTCTACATAGATATGTAAAATACATTGAGATTAAGAGCAACGGACACACCTGTTGCGGTGTGTTGCTCGAATCTTGAGATAGAACACAATTGTTTGTACTCCACAATATTCATCATTCGGTATGATGAATATGACATTGCTTATCGGGATAAGCAATTGAATTGAAACCTTGAACAGTCCAAGGACTTCAAAAGAAGTACAAGTTCCACAGAACTTGAGCGATAACATAAAATGATGATTAAGTTCTTCATAAAGCATATGTGGCAAGAAATGAATCACCCAAAGATCCAGAGGATAGGATTTTGGAATCAGTTGACTTAGAGTCAACTGAAGATTGCAAGTCTTGAACAAAATTAACAAAGTCATTGGTCTACATAGATATGTAAAATACATTGAGATTAAGAGCAACGGACACACCTGTTGCGGTGTGTTGCTCGAATCTTGAGATAGAACACAATTGTTTGTACTCCACAATATTCATCATTCGGTATGATGAATATGACATTGCTTATCGGGATAAGCAATTGAATTGAAACCTTGAACAGTCCAAGGACTTCAAAAGAAGTACAAGTTCCACAGAACTTGAGCGATAACATAAACTGAGAAAAAGGTTTCACAGTTCATTCTCTTCCAAGAGCATTAATGGTTATAATGTGTCTTAGGGAAGATAATGGAGCAGCGGTCGAAACAGTTCGATCCTCCATGTATGAGATACATTGCCAATTAGTTTCCAATAAGATATATACTATACCAGTCAGTCCATATAAACCATATTCCGACCACATCCTAAACTAAGTAGGCCTTGAAGACACTGTCTGAAATGTAAAGCTGGGATTATTCCACTTATACATAGAAAGTCCAGGGTCTTATAGCGTTCATCCAAACCTCATGACTAGCCTGAACATGATCAACATTGTCGTTTCATTGGCTATCCCGCTGTAACTGTAAAAAAAGAGCTCTTTTAGAAAGAACTCATGTTCTAAGGAAACAGTGGGAGTTGGGACAGTCCTGAATGAGTTCAGGATTAGCCAAGTGAAAGGACCTTTAGTCATCACTAGGCTTGGAGTAGAAATCTGATTTCTGTTCTACAACTGACGTAATCTTCTCTTGACCAGTAGTATTGATCACCATCATAATTAGTTATGATTGGGGTGACACACCGATTGGTGGTAAAACACTATAGTTGGTACGGATTTACAATCCGACTACTTGGAAGCATTGCTGAGCCCGATTGCTGCCAAACAAGAGAACCTCAAGGCGAGACACAATCTATGTGAAAATTTGATTGATTTTACACCTGGTCTAAAAACCAGTGGGAGTAACTGAATCATCAAAAGAAAGCAACATGGACAGATACATACCTTCAGAACATCTGGTTGAGTGAGACGATACTCAGAGTCAAGTAATTGATTCCGAGAGAAGTAATCTCAATAGAGGATGGAATCCGAAAGGATACTGTATGGTACATTGTGAATCGTTAGTGGAGCGCGTATGGATCACCGACGCATTAATTGGGACTCACAAAGAGTGTCCCAGTACAAAGGTAAAAAGGCCCGGGATTTCCCCTCAGGCGTCTCGCAAGAAAGGATATTCAGATTCTCAAAAAATATGCCACAGGATTGGATTTTGAGAAAAGGCTGAAGGATTTCCATTAAAATGTCAGAAAGGTTTGGATTCTCAAAATGTACCATAAGTCCTGGATTTTGTGAATAGTCTATAACCATGTCAAAGCCAGTGGGAGTCGCCGTTATCTACTATTTCCATACGTAGGATACATACTGTTTCTAGGAAACGTCTCTTTTCATTACAAAGTGTAATGACTTGGTGTTAAGAGACGGATCGCTATGAAAGCCTTAATAGAAATACGACATACTCAGGTGGTTGCAAATGTCTATGAGATAGATCCAGACTCTGCCAAAATGATCTTAATGAGATTCAAGATGCATAGACCCAGGAAAATGTTTTTCTTATCATTGCAAAGTGTGATGATTTGGCATACTCACACAGTCATCTATTGGATGGATGAAATCGCCAGCCTAGACCTAGCCATTATAAGCATGATCTTGATAAGATTCAAGATGCATGAGAAGAGTCTCCGAAAGGAAATAGTTTTTCGAAAGTCATGACACAAGGATTATAAATAATCTTTAGATTCCGAAAGGGTTTGGAATAAGATCGGATCGGGTTCCACAAGTTCTTAGATCGATTAAAGTGTCATGAACATATCCTGATGACTTGATGCTTAAGGCATAGTAAGTTGGATTCAGGACATTGTCTGGCTAGGAATACTGGATGGATTGTTTGAACTCAAGTGAGAATTCATTAGGAAATGATTGGGGTGATAGTGTTAATTTGAAAGATTTTCAAATTGGTAACATCAGGACATGATGTTGAAGGACATGATGGTTAAAGAATCTCGATGGTATTCTGATGGAGCGCGTGTGGTTCACCGGCACATCATAGCACCTCGAAATAGTCTTAGGGTGCAGTCAAGTAGACTAAAGACCCCAGAACCATAGGAAGTCACGGTACACATTACCAGAATGGAGCTAGGAGAGAAATTGACAAGATAACATATTGAGATGTTATCGGATGAGCATCCGATTGGATCATCTGCAATAAAGTGTACAAGTATAAGATACTTTGGATACATAGAAAGAGTGTAAGGTTCATAAAGACATAGATGTAAAAAATTAGAATTGAAAGTTTAAAAGAAATCATGAAATCGATAATAGTTTATGACAAGGTCCGACCTGGTGATTACCTTGTGGAGACTCGGTAATAAGCAAGAGTAGCTGCCAGTCAGATCTTTATGTTTCGCTTTCGCATGTTTTACTTCCCGAATAATTTAATTATTCAGAAAGGTCCACAGTAACTCATACTTTGGGAAGTAAGTATTGAATCAAGACTGTCATGAATTGATTTGTAGACTGTCTAAGGAGTTAGACATAGCAATAGGATTGTTACAACATTCATGAGTACTCAGAAATAGATATCTGAGTATTGGAAAAACCCACGCTCAATAGATTGCTTCATGGATTATATCACAAGCAATGTTGAGACGATAATATCCTATGATCTTGAAGTGGAGAGATATGAGTTATAATTTACAAGGAAGTTGTTCATTGATAGTACGAAAACGCATCGGTAACTCAATGTTATAAAACGTGTTGTTGTGAATGATTTTACTGGTAAAAGATATAAGCATATGAGTCTAAACTTATTCGTTCCTTGACCCTGATGGGAAACAGATATCTGTAGGCCTCTCAATGATTTTGAAGTTGACTAAAGTGCTGGCCAGCCTGGACTAAATTGATGTGTTCAATTAGAAGTCTAAAGTCATAAGCAGAATCGAAAATAGGGAAACAGAGTATCAGACAGAGATTGATCTCAATCCATGTCTCGTGTCTGAAAATATCTTATTGGATGAAGGATCATATGATCACTTATCTTTGGACAGAACTGACTAGGTCAGAGTTCGGTAGCGGTTTCTAGGAAGCTACAGTTGCTAGTTAATTAGAGATTACATCAGTAATTTTAGTCATAGACTTATCCAAGTGGGAGACTGTTGGATTAGGTGTCTAAGCCATGACTAATAATTAGGATTTATCTAAGTAATAGTAGCATAGTCCATTTGGGTTGCCCTCATAGTTGGAGGATTGGTAGAAAGTCCGGTAGAGAGAAATGTTGATTTATTATGTGATTAATAAATCAATAGAGATTAAATAAATAGTTTATTAATATATTTGAGTGATAATATATTAATTAGAAACTATAATAATTAATTAAAAATTTTTCTGGAATTAATTGGAATTAATTTGGTGGTTAAATTAATTAATTAAAGGTGCAGGGACTGAAACTGTAATTATTCAATAGTTGAGTAAGTGACAGTTTGAGTGAGTGTTTGACCAGCGAAAATTATATATGGAAACATATATATTTTTGATTTTAATAAGTAGGATAAAAGGGTTTGAATTAATAAGATAATAGATTATCTTGGTTTAAATTCAAACGATTTATCTCTAAAGGTTTATCTGGTCATCTGCTTGGAGCCTTTAAATAGGGAGGCTCACAAACCCTAAACCTATGATTTTTGACTCTCTATTCCCCAATGATTTTCGGCCAAGACTCCAGCTAGGGTGTGACTGCATTTGAGGCAAGAGATTTCTGTTGCTTTGCTTCTAAGTTTCACTAAAGGTTGGTTTTTCTTAATCTCTTCTTTTAGTTTATATTTTCTGGGCCTTCTAGGATTTGTTATATGTTTAACTAGAAGAAAACTTAGATCTATATAGGTTGCATGTGAACTTAGGAATTTTAGTTCATAGTTGCAGAAAACCTTTCAGTATTCAGTCCAATGCGATTGATGGCAAACCAATCAAATCGGACTGGGGGGACTTGTTGGTAATAGGTCTGGACGGCTTGACAGCACGCGGCGTGGCAGCCCTCCAGACAGCTCTGTCCCGCAGCCCTGTAGCTCTGCATCTCTCCAGCCAGCTTTGCCTCGCAGCCCTGCAGCCCTACTGGGCCTGAATTGGGCTGGCCCAAGGCCTGACCTAGCTTTCCCCTATAAATAGAACATGAGGGAACCCTTCTTCCCCAAGTTATCAGTCTCCACTCCCTCTCCCTCTCCTAATCTGCTCTCTATGCTCTCTACACCATACACTATAATGGTTCTCTCCGCCCAGGAGAAACCATCTCATCTCGTACTGAATTGATCGTCGGAGCCCGTTCCCGGGGCACATGCCATGGGACGGCTCTAATGATTATCTTCCTTGATTGTGACCAGGATCCAAGTCGGGAGCTCGCTAACAGCACCAACATCAAGACCTCCGACCCAGATCCACCACACTATGACCCGATGAAGATCTCATGTCACAACATATATATATATATATATATATATATATATATATATATATATATATATATATATATATATATATATATATATATATATATATATATATATATATAATTATTAATGTTTAGCAAAAGATTAGTAGACTGCAAACCTTTCACGATGTGGATACTATTAAACAAGCGATGTTCGAAACCCAGAAGTCGATGAACAATATGTAAGTGCATGGCTTTTTTTGCTTATAGTTAGAAGTATGTTGTTACTTTTTACTTTAAATTAGAAGTATACTAATATATTTAATCATCATTGTAAATTACAGAATAATTTAATGTGTGAGTTTGTCGAGCAATATAAATTAAATGCCTCCTCAGACAGTCAAGTAAACGGGATAACCATATTTGAAAAGGTGTTGGGTTCTCGGCGAGGACATATAAGAGGGATCAGTCGTTAATCATCAGGAATGCAGAGTTCCAATAATAATTCTTACTTTCCAGGCATGTCATCACACCCCATCGCAAAGTACTCATGTTAGTTCTAACTTATTTGTTAATGACTTAATAAATTTGTTATGTACTTGATAGTTTGGTAATTTGATATTTTGGTAATTTTTGATACATCGGTAATTTAGTACTTTTTTATGCTACTTTAGTTGTTTGTTACTTTGGTTTATACAAGAGTTATATGTTAATAACTTAATGCAATTGTTGTGACTTATTTGATAATGGCTAGCATTTGTTACGAACTTGGAAGTTTGGTACTATGTTAATTTGGTATTTTGGTTTATCTTCTAGTTGGATTCTATTGACCGTTTGTTTAGCAAACCTGAAAAAAGTGAACAAACTTAAAGACTTCATTCGAAAGTTCTAAGAAGGTGATGATAACAACGAGGGGAATGAAAACGGTATTAGTGACAAGTAGTTTATGTTTTATTTAGTATTTTGTAGTTGTTGTGTTAGATATAACTTTAAAATATATGTTATGGATTGGGTTGTGTGTTTTTTTGGATAATATAGTAGTTATTTGAATATTTATTTTCTGTATTTTATTCAACGACTTAATTGATTACTGCTCCTTATTGAGAACTTAATGCATTTAAAATAAATAAAACTAAAAAAAGAAAAACAGCTATTAGGAACGACATCATTATCAACGATAAGCACCAATAGGAGCCACAACTATTCATGACGACACTTTTAGCAATGCAATGTTTATTACTAATGGGGCTAATAGAGGAGACGGTATTAGGAGCGACATTGACTTATTAGTAGCGATAACATTAGTGGCGACACATTTAGGAGCGAAATCTGAGTATTAAGGACGAGACACTAGTTGCGACACCTTTAGCGATGACATGTCACCGCTAATACTTTTAGGGGGGACAAACCTGGTCATTAAGAACGATATACGTTATCGCTAAGACACTTATCCTTGTAGTAATTGAGTGAGTCCTGGAAAAAAATATATATGCACATTTCATGCTTTGGAGTAATTAAATATATTCATTTATATCTAGAGAATAATTTGGAAGGGCGTCCATATAACAAATATGGTCTAAAAAAAGAAGATCAAAATTACAAGAATGATCCCTATGATATACTTAGCAAAGTCTTTTTATTTTCTTTCAATACTTGCCGACAAATTGGATTTTGTTTCCAGAATGGGCATGCTAATTTTTACGGTCGAGAGTGCCACTCTAAAATGATCATTTTGACCATCCTATTATTTTTTCTTGGCACCTAGCTAGTCGTGATGTTTATGGCTTTCTACATGTACACGATGATGTTTATGTTCCAAAATTAATAGTTTACGCACCATGTTAGAAGCATTCAAATTCTAAAATTGATGGTCTCTAAAATCCATATCTCACCATTAAACATGATTTCTACTACAACGGGCTCCTAAGTCAACAAATTCCCTCCCATTATGTGAGCGTAGATGAAGCTTTGAAGCAATTTGATGTGGCCATGTGGGCCATTTAAATAGTATGATGTATTAATTTTTTTAAGTCAACAAATTCCACAAATACATATGGGAAATAAATCTAAATTGAGTACCACTACAATAAAAATATTTGCTAGTGACCAGGGTTTTAGTAACAACCTATATTTTGGTCACTAACAGCATCATTTAGTCATCACTAAATTTTAGTAATGTTACAAATTAAGTGACCAATACTATGATGGTCATCATTTATCGGTCACTAAACCGTAAATTAAAATTTTAATGATGAAAAAGATGGTCATTATATTGGAGAATTAGTTACCAAAACCAGTGGTCACTAAATATTTTTATATTTAGACTTCTCTAAGGCTTACCTAGAAACATTGACGATAAACAGTGGTCACTGAATTTGTATGAAAAAAATAATGACCATAAAATAATAGTAACCGGTCATTTTAATAATAATATTTTTGTAAACTATTTTATTCTTTTTTAAATCTATATATTATTATTACTTCAATTATAATTAAAAAATATTATTTTTTCAATTTTTCACTAACTCAAGTAATAATTTTGTAGAAAATTTGAAATCGCAACAAGTATTAGTGACTAAAAATAATGGTCACTGAATTAAAAATCAGTGACAAAAATATGGTTACTATATTGAAGAATTAGTTACCAAAAATAATGGTCAGTAAATTTTTCTTTGATTTTTGACTTCTTTAAAGCTTACATAAAAATATTTTGACAAAAAATAGTGGTCATGAATTTATATAAAATAAATAAAATAATTTTCACTAGTAATTTTCATAATTATATTTATAAATAATTTTATTTATTTATAAATGAGTAAATTACAGTTTTGGTCCTTATGATTTACCCCTTTTTTTAGTTTTGGTCCAAGAGTTTTTTATTTTCACACTGATGGTCCCTGTAGTTGCAAAAAGCATGCACTATTGGTCCCCCGTCTTGTAAAAAGACTAAAATACGTTTTCTAATTTCTTTTTATTATTTTTTTTAAACTATTATTTATTTTATTAATTAAAAAAAGACCCCACCCTACCTCTCACACACACAAATAACACTTCACTATAAAAATCATAAGAGAAATTAGTTTCAAAGCATGTTTGGATCTCTTTCTTCTCAATGCCCGCTCTCACCGCTCCTTCCCAGCTCCAACTGCCCACTGGTCAGACCATAAAAACTTGTCTTGTCTTAAATAAAGTCGACAACCCAAAATCTATAAACTTCAAAAGTGAATCTTCATGGTTATCAACAAAAAGAAAATTTTTAGGTTTAAGGTCTATATGCATCACCACAAGAGACCGACAAGCTTCAATCACACCAACAATAGTTTTAGCAAGATCGACTGCCTTTCGTTTTGAATAATGAACTTTTTCTATAATTCGATAAAACAGTTCACCTCCCGCACAAAGTTCCATAACCATAAAAACTGATATTGCATCTTCGTAAGCCCACTTTTAATGAAATTACATTTGGGTGTCCTGATATATGATACATTAAGCTATAATAGATTAGAAGAAAGTCACCGCCACTACCACAACAAATTACCACCATATTACAGACGTTACTTCACTTCCTCTGCTAGAAAACGCTAACCCTACTCCATCTTTTGTTGGATTAAGGTGTCTAAGTCATAACTATAATTAATATATATGCTTGAATTGATGACAGAACAGTCCTTTTGGGTTGCCATCATAACCTACTAAAGGTCAAGATTGCTTGTAGAGAGAGAGATTAATATATTATGTGGATAATATATTAATCAGAAAATGGAATATTTAATTTGTTAATATATTATGAGAATAATATACTAATTAGAAATTATAATATTAATTGATGATTAATCAGAAATTAATTTGGAATTAATTGGATTAATTAAATATGCAGGGGTTGAGTTATAATTGTTCAATAGTTGAGCAATAGATAAATAAATAAATAAACAAATATATATATATATATATATATATATATATATATATATATATATATATATATATATATATATATATATATATATATATATATATATATATATATATATATATATATATATATATATATATATATATAGGTAAGATAAAATGAGAAGGGTGAAAAGGTTGAGAAAATGAGAAAGAATATGGACCCTTTATTTTTCAAGATCAATGGTTTAGATTATTATGGTAATTTAATTTTCTTTAAATACAAAATAAATTAAAATGTATAATAAAACCCGGTTAAGGGTTTAATCGTAAATTCCAAATTCATTCATTCCTTCAAATTAGCTTTCATTCCCGATTATCATGCGTATCAAAGATACGCAATATCCGAATTCAAATTCTTAAATCCTCAAATCTCCATCTCTCTCTCGCTCCTTCTATTAGGGTTCCATCACAGCAGCATCTTCCCCTTTCTCCACACGATTGACCTCCCAGCGATAGAGGCCTCAGAGCAGAGATAGACACGTGGACTTTCCGGTACGTCCACCGTTATATCCCCCAATCGTAGGCGTGATATTTTCTCTTCCCCCATTGATTTTCCGTCACCACCTCTATACCACTGGTGTCCTTTCCCCTTCGATATCCACCACCGATTTTCCTGTCGAGTACTTATTACCGCCGGTTTATCATGGGCATAATCATTTATGATTATAACTGTAGATTGCTTTATCATGGGCATAATTATTTTTTGATATCGTTGAACTTTATTTTGCAGGTGTGAATGCAAAAACAACAATGATCATATTCATAGGTGTCCCATCTTTGTTTTTTATGTGTGATGGTAGCAAAAAGAATAACAATCAAAACTACAACATCTACGAATTCATTTTATGATTAAATGT
The DNA here is from genome assembly GCA_023525715.1 of Cichorium intybus. Classification (NCBI taxonomy): domain Eukaryota; kingdom Viridiplantae; phylum Streptophyta; class Magnoliopsida; order Asterales; family Asteraceae; genus Cichorium; species Cichorium intybus. The sequence continues at coordinate 2,423,224 of JAKNSD010000024.1, forward strand.
GTATTTATTTAAGAACAATGGTGTATTCATGTATGATTAAATATGTATTCATTTTATGATTAGATGTGTATTCACTTACGATTATATGTATATTTACATATCATTACATGCTTATTCATTTATGATTACATGTTTATTCATTAATGATTAGATGCGTATTCGGTAATTTTTATGAACCTTATCTTGAAAAATGACATTTGCATAAAAAACGAGTAGAAAAACGATATTTCGATAAAAAAAAACCATCAAAATCAACTGATGCGAATAGAAAATCGATATTTCGATAAAAAAAACGATAAAAATGATTTATACTATCTGTTAATTAAAAAAATCATTCAAATAATTTTTTTAGGAAACTATAAATCAAATCCCTAGATTTTAGGAAATTATTATCTAATTTTATTTTGTATAATTTAATTAAAATACATAATTACTAATATACCCTTATATATTGATTAGAATTATTCTCACATTCTCAACATTTTATGCATTCTCATTTTAACCTCTCCCTATATATATATATATATATATATATATATATATATATATATATATATATATATATATATATATATATATATATATATATATATATATATATATATATATATATATATATATATATATATATATATATATATATATATATGTAAAAGTTCAA